>CM068766.1:4762857-5217470 GCA_035084275.1 Hydrolagus colliei | reverse complement strand
TCAACAAGATTACATCGGCATTGCAACTTTCACGTTGGGAGAACGTTCCAAGGCGCTGGGCACTCAGTATTTCGAACCGGGCTGGGGGGGTGGTGGGGGAGGTCAGGATCAGGGAGGGTGGAGGGCAGAGAGGGAAGGAGGTTGCACGATCGAAGAGGAGGGTCTTGAGATGGGAATGAAGGGAGGGGGCGAGACGAGTCTGAACGACATGACAAGGTGCCGCAACGAACGCAAAGTTTTTATTTGTATTTTAAGCGCTCCAAGACGGTTTTCCGGATTCAGGCAACTCTATAAACAGGAGTTGACGTTGGGATGAAACTGAATGGACGCTAACCCTTAGTCTCACTCGGATCCCTCAGTCAACGATGTTTCAAGAGCACAAGCCACACGCAACGCCAACACGCAAGCAACACGCCCAACACACGGACTGTGCCCAGCTCACGCAGCAATACACGCGTGATTAACAGCACGCGTGCGCATGTCCGCGAGGGTCACAACTCCCCAACAAGCAACCAGAGGGAGTTGGTAACGGTGACGGGGGGTGGTTGGCGCGGAGGTTTATCTGTCACTCGGTGACCATTAAAACATAGCAGCCTCGGAAGGCTGGTTTTGAAGGAAAATCCCATCCAGCACTGATCCCTGTAATTAACAGCCGGGGTTTGTCTGCTTAGATAACCACAAAAACAGCGACACAGAGAAACATGCCCATCATACCTTCTCCCTCTGCCCAGCCCCACCCTGGAAACCCTGGACCGTTTGCACGCGGATGGGATGGGATAGAGTGAGCTTCGAGACAGGCGGGGTTATGGGGAGAGAGCCGGGGATTGGGATTGACTTTGAATAGCTCTAGCCGGAAATGGGCACGATGGGCTGAATGGCCTCCTTTTGTGCTGTAAAAAATTGTACGATCCTATGATCTCTAAGACGTGATATGGCGCTATGTCAAATGCAAGGATTATTATTGTGGAGGGGCGTGTAGAGTGGGGAGGTGGTGGGGTGGGTGTATGGAGGGCAGGCAACACAGAAACACATTAAAGAGACAACACACAAATGCCACCCCCCCCCCCCCCCCCCACCTATACACACACACACACACACACACCACCCGTCCTCCCGAAACACTCCTGAAAAGATCAGAAGGCTCCCAACACACAGCCTGACCTTTTTCCTCTCAGATCTTCAGAGAAAACCGTTCAGCCACAGCTTGACAGAGCGCCGTGCGCTCTCTCTCTCTCTCTCTCTCTTCTTAGACGCTCCTCTCAACTTGTTGCTTTTGGACTCAGCTCTCTATTTGATACATCTGGATGAAATCAAATAAAGAAACAAATAAATAATGTATATATATATACACACACGTACTGTATATGTAATATAAATGTTCCTGTTAGCCTGAATTTCAGGGAGCAGCTCCCCAAACAATATTCCTTTCGCTTCACACATTTTTTCCCCCATAATACTAGTACGCAGCCTCTCCGCCAACAATATTAAAACCTTACCTTGTTCTGATATTGCCTCCCTGTGCTGTGCATCTCTCTCTCTCTCTCTCTCTCGCTCTCTCTCTCTTCCTGCATGGAGTATCTCGTGACTAACGTTACCTCCAGCATTGGCGGTTGCTAAGGGAACAAGGTTTTCTTTTAATAAATGCTCTTTCAGAGACATACAGAGCGATAGCGAGCGAGCGAGAAAGAGAAAGAGAGAGAGAGAGAGAGAGAAGAGAGAGAGAGACAATGGAGCTTCCTCCTTCTACTATCTTCCCAAACAACCACTCCAACCCACTTACGCTCAGACGCGGTCTCTACAAAGACGCTCAGATGCAAAGTGGCGTCCACATTGAGGTTGCTGAAGGGCTTCGGATAATTGAATTTTCCTTTCGGTTTTTTTTGAGAAAAAAAAATTGGTGGGGAGGAGGGGGGGGTGGGGGCAAAAGGAACAAGGGGGGGGGGGGGGGGGTGGGGGGGGAATAAAACGCTAGGTTTCGGATAACGGGAAACGTAGAGAGAGAGAGAGAGAAACAAAATAACATTTAGATGCCAGCAGAAGTGAGAAGGTGCTGTGTGGATTTAACTCTTCCAGAGCTGGGTTGCTTGGATACCGCGGAATATTTCGAAACCAAATCTTTGTTGCCGCCGAGTGTAGTGACTGTGTATTTTGTTCAAGAGGTTGTGTGCAACCGAGCACTAGGATATACATGTGATTTACGCCCAAGGCTAATGAATTTTGACTTAGTACAGCCACAGATAGAATGCCACCATCGGTGGTCGGGCTTTCAGCCTCTCTGCCCCCTCTCTCTGGAACTCCGTCTCGGAGTCCCTCCTTTCCTCCCTCATCTAATACAAGGTGAGTCTCAAGACTTACCTCTTTGACCACGATTTTAGTAACCTTTAGTTTAATCTCCCAAAGATACACAGTGAATTCACTTTACAGTATATGCTGTGAAGTATATATGTTTTGAGACGCAAAGACACAATAAGGAGCTATATTGACGCAAGGATTATTATTATTGCCTTTCCCCCCCCCCCCCCCCACCACCCACACACCCAGCTTGCGTGCCTAACCAGTGCTGTCAAGTACTTTGGGACGTCTTTTCCTATGTGAAAGGTTGCTGTATAAAACGTAAACTGCATTGTATTCTTTGCACCCATTTCATCCAAAATTCTCCTCATTGAACGAACCTTTTTTGGAAGCAAAGAACACCATTCATTGAGTCATTTTTCCCATCAATGGTTGAAAGAGCAAAGGAAGAAGTATTTTTTATAGCTGCTACAATGTGGGTCCTGGGTACTGTTCCTCCTCTGAGACCCCCTCCTCCAACTCAAGCCTGCTGTATATTGGGAGTCCTGTAGCTCAGTGGTTAGAACACTCGCCTTACAAGCGTGTTTCGAATCCAGGCAGGTCAGGGCGAAACCTTGGGCAAGTTTCCTTACTTCACACACCTAACAATAATCCTTTCAAAAAAAACTATAATAATTTAGTCACTCAAGCCATGACTGTTTGTGGGACGCTGCTATGCGCAATTGGCTGCTGTATTTCGACCCACAAACATACAGTCAATTCACTTTACAGTATATTCTGTGAAGGTCTTTGAGACGTGAAAAACGCTTTATCGAATGCAAGGATTATTATTTCTAGATAGAGTTACAGTTCACCCACCTGGCTAAGAAACTAGACTATCAAGAAAATCACAGAACTAGTCATTCCGACTGCCTCAATTCTGACAAGCCGTTGTCAAGCACATCACTTGGAGACAGCTTAGATCCACTCACCTCCTTTCCCTATTTCACACATACCCCACCAAGGGAGCCAGTATAGACACACACACACACAACACACCTCCTCCGCTCACCTGTTGGCAATGTTGCTGCTGATCTTCTTCTGGTAACTTTGGCAAAGGCTGGAGAGTTTCACACCCAGGATCTCTGAACGGCACAAACAAGCCCTCTTAGATAACAGATTTCCCCTTACCTAGGGAAGAATCAATATCCTTTTTCTGATTGCAGCAAAGATTCAAGCTGTCAGTCTGGCTCAGTTAATCTACAGTAAATAAAAATTGAAATATCTCAATCCGCTTCACAGGGTATACTGTAAACTGCAGTGACTTTGTTTTGTGGGTGAACACAGCAGACAATTTTTGCTTGAGGTAATTACCCATAAACAGCTGGAGGGAGTGACCAATTTTATTTGAGGGATTGTTGGTCAGATCCTGGCTTCAAATGGGATAATTCACAGCCACCTGAGCAGCCAGGCGGGCCTCAGTTTAATGTCTCACCTGAAGGACGATCCCACAATGAACGATCCCACAAACTTCTAACTCAAGAGGTGAGAGGGCCACCACTGCGCCAAACTGATACATGTGCTATAGCCATCATATTTCCTCACTGACAAAGGGAAATCTGGAGGCACAGATTTGAGCAGGTTGCACTGATCAGAACTAATCTACTTCCGAAGTGGAAATCACCCGAGTGAACGGGAATTGGAAGGAATTAAGGAATCCACGTTTAGAAATAGGTGAAAAAAAACCTCAGCTAAAGATTGTTGTATTATTTAATATTTGCAAAAATATCAAAATTTCAACACAAAATCAAACCCAGTTTCCACCCAGTTTTAGCTTTCAAGGCTTGTTTTGTTTTCAAACATTAAGGTTACACAGAATGGTGTATAATTCTTAAATTCAGTCTAAATCTAGAAGCTGTTTTTTTTAGATAAATAAATTAAAATGATTTGGCAATTCAATCCATGACTGTTTGTGGGATACTGATGTACGCAATTGGCTGCCGCGTTTCACCCACACATATACAGTCAATTCACTTTACAGTATACTCTGTGAAGTGCTTTGAGACATCTCAACAATGTGATATACAAGTGTAATTTTGTTGTTGTTTGATAAGGTGCTACATTAAATGCAAGGATTACTATTATTATTATAGTATTATATATTGAGAGCTGCCAAAAACTAGCTTTCAAATTAAGACTGGAATGAAACGCTTCTCCACGTTTCTGCACAGCCTTACATTTTAAACCAAAACGGCCTTAAATGGCTAAGACAAGGTGGAATTTTGTGCCTTTGACCCCAGTGCCCCATTCTGTGTGCAAGACGTCTTAAAGACTTTCGTGGAGCCACTCTCACGGGGTGCGGACAATGAGGCTCAAGGTTAATGACCACAATCAAAACCAATCATGTTAAATAAAGACTTGTTACAGGGCAGAGGGGGCGGAGTGAAAGGTCAGAGGCAATTGAAAAGGAAACACAAAGATGGATGCTTCAAATAAGATGTTAAGCTGAGGAGCTGGGGGACTGACTGATAGGTGGGTTTTAGCAAAAAACCCATTGGAACAGAGAAGGGAGTTTCTCCCGCAGTCCTGGCAAAGCAACAATCTGCCGGACAAAATGGGCCATTCACTTCGTGGCTGTGTGTGGGATGTTGATGCCACCAAATCTGCAGTCACTACACTCGCCAGGAACTATCAATGAAAAGTTTTGGGGGTGGTGAATCGCTGTAAAATAATGCATGTTCTTACTTTCTTTCGCATGTTTATTATAACGCATGTAAAAACACTTGCGAGGGACACGCTCTCACTTCACCACTCCGTAAAAGCTGATTCAGGCTATTTGCTGACAGATATTTGGAGTAAAATTGTGTGTCCACGTCATGGCTGTTTGAGAGACATCGCTGCGCTCACGTTAACAACAATAATAGTCATCCTTACATTTGATTTAGCGCTTGATCGCGTCTTTGAGATGTCTCAGAGCGCTTCACAGAACATGTTGTAAAGTGGATTGACTGTGTAGTTTGCGGGCAAAACACGGCAGCCAATTCCCCTCAAACAGGCGTGGATTGAATGACCAAATTCCTCCCGGAAAGCTTGGCGGCTCTATTAGCTCACACAAAACACACAGTCACTTTTCTTTCCATCCCCTGAAGAACTGTGAGACACCACAATGACGCAATAAGATACTCCATAAAAATGGAAGCATTACTATTATTATTATTAATAATATCTGATCAACCGGATTGAAGCCTGAAAAATCCGACAGGAGGGTGCGGGCTGGAAGGCTGGAATGGTGGTGGGGGAAGGGTGGGGAGGGGAAAAAAACAAAGTGTGAGATTTTAACCAATGGAGAAATTTGTAAACCTTGTTAATATGTGAATCTCGTCTGATAGATGGACATTTCACAACTGAGTTTTTTTTTAAAAAAACAAAAAAAAAGGGGGCTTTGAAAGAAGATTCAATGAATAACAAGTGCTCCCTGATAACACAGGAGATATTGTAGCTCATTGTGATTGGCGATAATGAGTTCTGGACCGCAGGCCTATTGTTTCAACTACTTCCTAATATACAGGGCGCAGCTGCTTCACTGTTGCACACAAACAAGCTATTGAGACCTTCCAATGCAGCAGGTGACAGGAACAGGGGCTGCTCGCAAGCTGAGCTGAGGTTAACACTTCAGCTACTGGGAGACGGTTAATGAACGGCGGAGCTGGATGGGCAGCGAGGAGGCTTTAAAGAATAATAATCCTAATAATAATAAAAATAATAATATAATCTCTGCATTCAAATGTTGTGCCTTATCACATTGCCTCAGCCACGTTTCTTTTCTCCACACGCCTCTGTTTACCTAGCAGTAACTAGGCACCCGGCTGTTAGTCAATTGGGGGATTGCTAATCGGGGGGTAATGATCCCATGTAAATAAATAATAAGAATAATTTGGTCACTCAATCCATGAGTGTTTGTGGGGACACTGCTGTGCATAATTGGCTGCCGTGTGGCACCCATAAAATACAAAGCATTCAGCCAACTCACTTTACAGTGTATTCTGTGAAGTGCGTTGAGACGTCTCGAAGACCTTGACAAGGCGCTATATCAAATGCACGGATTATTATCGTCGAGATGTCTCAAAGTGTATAACAGGGTAAACTGCAAAGTCTTGCGACTGTAGTCGAGTTTTGAGACGCCTCAAAGCCCTTCCCAGAATGTACTGTAAAGCGAATTGATTGTATATTTTGTGGGCAAAAGTTAGCAGTCAATTTACGCACAGCACTGTCCCACAAACCCTCGTGGATTGAGTGAGCAAATTTTTTTTGGTATAAGAATAGGGACAAAGTGATTTTGAAAGTGCTTGAAATGGAAGGGTGGGTGGGGGGGAAGGGGGAAATAAAAGCACTGAGCCCTTGTGATTCCTACTGATATTTTTCTGAAGGCCTCAAGGGCGACATTGATTGAGCGTTGACTGATCCGGAGGGTCAGCCCTTTGAGATGGGAGCAGCGATAGATCTTTTAATGTGAAGAAACTCTGTCTCAGTCACGCATCAATCAACAGGTCAACACGTAGGAGTTAGCAACCGGGAGTGAGCAACTTAACCCCTTCAGGGCATCGTCCTCTTCCTGAGACAAGATAACAACAATGACTACAAACTTGCATCTTCTACATTGCACTTCATGTGGGTCAGCGTCTCGGAGCAGTTAACATTGGCGGAGCTATACACCGTAGAGTGAGGGTGGGTGGGGCGGTGGTGGGTGGGGGGATGGAGGAGGGTGACCGTAAGCACAGTCGAAGAGGAAAGTCTTTGGTTGTGAGCTAAACGAGGGAGAAGGAAGGGGGCCAGGGCGGAGGGAGAGAGTTCCATATAGTGCACTTCATGAAGGATTGAGTCGCTCAAAGCTTCAAATCACTTGAAGAGAAGTCCCAATTTATCCGCAAAGTCGTTCCTCTTCGACCTGTTCCAAAATGGAGTCGTCATTCAAGCTTTAGGCTCAAGGTATTGCCCTACTCGAAGGTGGCCAGACCCACCGACAGAGATTTGGAACTATGGGGCTTAAGTGATGCTCAATCTCTCAGAGCGAAGACAAGCCCGTAGAGAATTCCATCAAACATACAAGTCTGGGGAGGATGACTACAGTCAATCTAGCCGTGCATATCGCAGACAATGCAAACACACATGGAACACGAACAAACGAACACCTTACACTGAACACGCACATTACACAGAGTCTGAATACACGTGCTAGATGGATACATGCGTGTTATGTGGCACATGCACACCCACACCCTCCCACACCCCCCAACCCACAGTGGTGAAATTGGAGCGATGCAAAATGAAACCAAATAAATCCTGTCACACAAATCAGATCACCAATGATACAAAGCTCCCTGAAGAATTTCGGGGTTAATATGATTTGCGGAGTTCAGGGTGTTAAACATGATTCTGTCGCCTGAGATTATCAGGGCTCATTGAAGTGGCTGCTCCTTCCAGCTTTCAGGCATCTTAACTTGTTCACAATCACATCAGAGAATCCATTATCAGCTACGGAGAGCCGCGCTCCCACCCTGTCCCTGGACACACACCGTTTGCTTTGCAATCACATATGGCCATCTCACTATTCTCTCTGAAATGATTGCTGGAGTTTCAGCACTTTGTTAAGCAAGCTCCTCTCTCTGGCGCTGCCAGAAGATATTCCAATCCTCTCTCCCTCCCTCCCTCCCTCCCTCCCTCCGTAAGGAAGTGCTCTGCAATACTACCCAGCGTGAAGAGTGCTATATAAATACATGTTGTTGTTTTTGATGGAAGTAGATTCACTGATGGCTCTCAAAAGGGAATTCGATGGGTCCCTAAAAGGGATAGATTTGCAGGACTATACGGGTAAAAGCATGATTCACTGGTAACTCTTTTGTCATCGATCTGAAACATTCACTAATTTTCCTCTCTCCATAGATGCTGCCTGACCCAGTGACTTCTGTTTTTATTAATGAAGAACGAATCGCACTAAAACGTCACTTAACACATCAGCACAGTCTGTTATAATGCGACTTATTTTGACTCGAGTCTATTCGTTAGTGGGTTGTGGACCACACTACTCTTCTGGCCCCAAAGTTGAGTGGGCAGGTTCTTATGCATGTGACTGCTTTTGAAAGTAGATGCCTTAGTGCCCAAAGTGCCCCACAAACAGCCATGATGTAACCAGGAGAAACTGGTCAACAGTTGGTCACTGGTCACCCATCCACAACGTTTGGCTGCTGCGTTTCAGCCACAAAATATACAGTCAATCCACATTGATAAGGTACTGATCCCTCCGTCCCCATCTCCCTCCCTTATAAGGTATTGATGCAAGCACCAAAATAATAATTATTATTATAGGGCCGAGAAGGAAACCCATCCAGTGGTTGAAGAATGTGGTCGTTAGGACACATAGCAAATGGGAATGGGGGAAGGAAAGGGGCAGAAGCACTTTTTAAACAACAACAAAAATCCAACCCTTGAAGAATCTACAAAAGACTCCACACAGCGAGAGATCCAGGCACAAAGTCTACTGAGCAGGGAGCACTGCCAGAGAGGATAAGGCGACACTATAATTCTCCATCACGTCAGCTCAACACCAAACATCATTGAATAAAACTTCCTTTCAATCCCTTTACCATGGATTGGAAGCTGATTTCCCCTCACCCCCGGCCCGCCTGGCTTGTGAACCTGGAGTCACACCTCTAGGCAGGAGGCTTATTGGGCCAGTCGAGTAAAACAATAAACTAAATGCAATTCGACTTTCTCTCGACATCAATCAGTTGTATCCCGAACAGGTCAAAACAATTAAGGAGGAGTTGGGAGACTTTGACTGAGAATGTATGATGGCAGCTGGCTCAGTCAGTAGCGTTCTCGTATCTGTGGGTTCAAGTAGCACTTTGAGAGTTTGAGTCACGTCAGGAGGATGACTTGTGACTGGGAATAAGTGACTGGAAGCCTGTGGCGGGGATAAGGAATGGGGGGAGAGAGAGGGGGAAAGAAGTATAGGTCTGGAGGTGGGTAGGGAGGGAGAGGAGGGGCAAGGCAGAGATTGTAGAGGTTTCGCTTGATCACATTTGGGTGGGTGTGTGGGGGGTGGGGGGGGGTTAGAAATCAGAAATTCTCTGAATAACAAAAATAATCATCCTTGTGATTGATATAATACTTTTCACGTCTTCCAGTCCCTCTCAAAGCGCTTCACACAATATACTCTAAAGTGAATTGACTGTATTTGTGGGTGATTGCACACAGCGGTGTCCCACAAAGAGCCGTGGGTTGAAATGAACAATTCTTTTTTATTCTTGAGGGATTATTATCAGGCGTGTGGAGTAAGGAAACTTGCCCAAGCTTTAACACACTGCCTGGAATTGAACCCTGTTCTTCACGCATGCAAGGCGAGTGCTCTAACCACTGAGGTTCAGGACTCCACAAGACACTGTACTGAATGCAAAGATTACTCTTGTTATAGTTGGTTCCACGCTGCTCCTTTTTGTAAATAATACAGCTGTTTGCTTCAATTGGTCTCAAGATTCCCTGATGAGCGATGATTTAAAACTCTGTCTGTTTTCAACAATTGGATCACCTGCTGTTTTGATCGATGCATCCAGACTGCGATCGTATAACTGCTCACGCTATCGACTGATTTCAATAAATAATTGAACTTATTTAATAATTCATTAAATAATGACCACAATGTACAAACGAGTTAGTTACGAATCAGAAGTCCAATTAATAAGTTGTCAATTTAGATGCTACGTTGTTTTTTTTCACCCCACCCCCCCACCCCCTCCCACCCCCACATGTATCAATCGAACCTCATGCAGCAATGAATCATTATGAGGCTTGTTTTTTCTCGCCCAGCACCCTCCCCCCCAAAAAATAAATAAGAATTTGTTCACTCAATCCCAAACTATTTGTGGGCTACTGCTCTACTGTATTTACCCATACAGTCAATTCACCAAACAGTTGTTCTACTTCATGCTAAAATCCTGGTAAGCGCTTTGAGACGTCTAGAAAATGTGAAAGGCTTTATACCAAATGCAGGAATTATTATTATCATTATAATAATCCTTGAATTGGATATAATGTTTTTTCACGTCTTCTAGACGTCTCAAAGCGCTTCAAAAACTATCCTGTAAAGTGAATTGACTGTATATTTGTGGGAGAAACGCAGCAGCCAATTGCGCACAGCAGTGTTCCACATACAATCGTGAATTGAAATTCATGATTGTATGTGGTTACTTTGGAGGGATTATTATTAGGCATGTGGAGTGAAGAAACTTGCCCAAGGTTTTGCGCTGATCTGCCTGGTTTCGAACACGTCTCACACTTGTAAAGCAAGTGCTCAAACCACTGAGCTACAGCACCACTTAATGGGATATTATTTAGTGGGATTGAATAGATTGCTCTTTAATGGACCGAATGGCCTTCTGTGCTGTAAATGTCTAGGGCTGAAGGTCTGTTGGATATAAAAATGGAGTATCGCCTCAGCTCAACTCTCTCTGCTTCCCTTCCTCCCCCGACCCACCTCCCCCTACCCACACACACACCCCCAAAGGAAAATTAGCCATGACACCGAACCAAAGTGATCACACGACAGCGGATCTCACTGGCTATTCAACGCTGGAAAATAAATCCTAATCCTGCAGCACCGTTAGGTACAGAAATAGGTGTGTGGGAGTAATGGCAGTGCTCAGGTTACACGAAAGTAATGGCTCATGATATCAGGAGAGGGTATTTGCTTTACATCTCCTCTCATCCACCTGGAAATTTCCACGTTACATCAGCAAGAATACCCTGACCTTTCCATCGTTTAATATGGCAATTTATGTCGTCTCTCTCTCTCTTCATTTTTCTTTTAAAAAAAACAACCTTTCCTACCATTTTCCACTAAGGTAATGATTCACACGTCGCTCCTTCCCAAGTCGTCCCCCCCCCCCCCCACCACCCCCCACTCACCCCCCCGCCCCCCCCCCTCTAACGCTCTGAGATACTAGCCTGCATGAGGGGTGCTATATAAATGCAAGTTGTTGCTGTTGTTGTGGGTGTCAGTGAGGAATCTAACCAAGGAGAGAGTAGGATTGTGGCTGGGTTTGATCCCATTCTCACTTGCTGTTTGCATATGCCCCATTTACCAACAGGGAACGCTAGACAACAAACAGCAACAGCGATATCTCACCCTCCCATGCCCTTACAGGAGCTAAGGCCAATTGCTGAGCCCCACTTTAATTTGCCTGCCCGAGACCAGCAAGCTCAGTGATGAGTAAGGATTGAATCTGAAGCTATTTGGTCTATGGACCCAATTTGGAGTCCTGTAGCTCAGTAGGTTAGAGGACCCATCTCGTAAACAAGAGACCTGAGTTCTATTCCCAACAGGGCAAAACCGTGGTCAAGTTTCCTTACTCCACACGCCTGATAATAATCCCTCAAGAAAAAAAACAATGAATAAATTGGTCACTCAATCCACGACTGTTTGTGGGACTCAGCTGTGTGCAATTGGCTGCCACGTTTCGCCCATAAATATACAGTCAATTCACTTTATATTATACTCTGTGAAGCGCTGTCTAGAAGACGTGAAAAGCACTATATCAAATGCAAGGATTATCATTATTATTAATTTTGCACCATCCATCCAATTACCAGGAATCCAGAGCAACCATATGATGATAATGTAATACCTGATTGCAAGTTGGGACAATCTCTCAGAAGTAGCTGTCGTATGCCATTCGTGAAGAATGGAACCTGCCCTCCGAGCGGGGAGGAAGGCAAACAACACACAAAACCCATGTGTTTATCTGCTTCCTGCATATTTTATAATAATAAGAAGAAGAATTCCCTGCCAGGAATGGAACCCAGGTCTCTAGCTTGTAAGGCGAGTGCTCTAATCACTGAGCCACAAAATACACAATCAATCCACTTTACATTATACCGGTTGCAGGGTGTTCAGGTGTCTCATCGATGTGATAAGGCATTGTATCAAATGCGAAGATTATTATTAATATTATGAATGTGTCAGAAGCAAGAGAAATGTAATTATTTCTCTCGCTTACAATACAAGCACAAGTCAACAGATACCAAACTAGTATGGACCCCCAAAGTGAACATTGCATGTTGGGGATATGGCTGGAATTGAACCAGTACTATGCAGTTGTAAATTTCCCACTATTTGTCCAGCTGGGATCACGCTACCCACTAGTGCTTTTAATGAGTTATAATAATAATAATCTTTGCATTTGATATAGCAATTTTCGCGTCTTCTAGACATTTCAAAACACTCCACAGAGTGCTCTAACCACAGAGCTACAGGAATCCTGAGTTATCAAGGTTATGTTCAGGTGGATTTTAAGGATCCTGGGACACAGAGCGAAAGGAGAAGGGAGCTTCTCTCTCGCCGTCTCCTGGCCAACAATTCCCCAAATAAAATTGCTCACTCGCTAACATCGTAGCTGTTTAACTCGCTAACATCGTAGCTGTTTATGGGAACTTGCTGTGCACAAACCAGCTGCTGCGTTTGCCGACACACACACACACAGTCACTACACCTGACATCAAACATCTGTGAGGCACTTTTGGACTTCACTCTGCACACATCCGGTTCAGGAAAACATTCATTCATCTCACTTCATAGTAACTCCTGTTGCTTCGGAAGACTGCGGCATTTATTTGAAGGCTGCGGCGAGTCTCGCCCACACAAAATACACAATCACACACTTTACAGCAAATCCTGCGAGACACTTTAAGGTGTTTTGACAGTGTGAAAAGGCACTATATCAAAATCAAATGCTAGGATACAGAGCTTGAACCAGCAAACCTATAACTCTGAGGCGCGATCGATCCTTCTCTTAGTGATTTGGGGATCAACCAGGTAAATACATGGGATGATAGGGCTGGAGGTGGTCCTACAATCATTCCAAAAGCGAGGGAAATTATTACCATCGAAAGCTTGGATTGCCAGTCTACGTGATGGTCACTCGATACAGTCACATATATCAGCCAGTGCTGTGCTGACCATTCCAGTTCACAGCAATCTTTTAATGAAAAAGTGACAGCCTTGAGATGGCTGTGTGGTTTGCAAACGATGCGCTGTCTCTCCCATGGTTAATAACGACAAACACAATCCTGAGATGCTCGGGGTTAATGGAAACAGCCAGCACATTAGTTACCTGTAAGTCGGTTTGTGATATTAATTATTAGTAATACTTGCATTTCATATCGTGCCTGATGACGTCGTCGAGACATCTCAAAGTGCTTCGCAGCTTACACTGTAAAGCGGATTGACTGCGTATTTTGTGGGTGAAATCAACTGCACATCAAAGAGACGATTAAATTCGCTCTCGGCTACTTTGGAAAAATACATCAACGTCCATCACGGTTATAATCGATTAAAAAAAATGCACTTTTATCAAATAAAATCCAGCATTGATTCGTATTTTCTGATTTTAACTTCACTGATTGACTTATAATAATATATAATAATAATCCTTACATTTATATAGCGCCTTCCGCGACTTATCGACGTCTCAAAGCGCTTAAATGTACGCACTTGTTTATGCGAGGTTAGGAAAGGGTTCAACTGGGAGAGGAAGGTGGAAACCGAGGAACCATAGCAAACGTCTGAGACTCCCCTTACATCCCCATCTCCGCTCGGCTTTAAATAAGTCTTTCAATCTCCAACAGGTTAAAAAAAAATCACCTGAAATTTGATGCCTTGAATCAATTGCAGGTCGAGAGATTAGATAAGGAACAAAGCTCCCAGCGCACAACCTTCTCTCTCAATCAGCGGCTGAAAATAAAATAGATAAAATAAATGTGAACGCACATTTATATTCATCAGAATATAAAATCATAGCTGCGGTGAATCAAATCAGTGCTTTGCTGATAGGAGCCCCAAACAAGTGGTGAGTGACAGCAAGCAGGTGAAATTAACCCAAGAGGGAGCAAAAAAAACAACCCCCTGACATTTTAATAATAATCCTTCCATTTTATACAGCGCCTTATCACATTGTTGAGATGTCTCAAAGCGCTTCATAACATACAGTGCTGCAAAGTGAATTGACTGTATTTTGTGGGCGAAACGCAGCAGCCAATTGTGCACAGCGATGTCCCACAAAGAGTTGACCAATTGTTCCACCCGTACAGGCAAGCAAGGCTCTGGTCTATAGTCTCATTGAAGTCTCAGTGTCGGTGTACCACAGTGGATTACAAATACAAACTAAATTTGTATAGTGCCTTTCACATCGGGAAGACATCCCAGGAAGTTTAAAGTCCTGACCCACAACCTTCTGATCAGTGGCCAGAATTGCTACTAATTGCCAATCTGAGAATCAAATCCTTTCATACAGAAATTCCACCCACACCTTTACAGACTTCCAACAAAAACCTGCCAATATAATGTCATTTCCAGCTTTAGGTCTACACTGCTGCTAATTTTGTGGCACAACGCTGTGTGCAACAGTCCGACGGGCTTTGCCCACAAAGTACACAGTTAATCCACTTTACAGTACAGTATATCCTGTGAGGTGCTTTGAAAGCCGTTAGAAATCTACATCCTGTAGCTCAGTGGTTACAGCACTCGCCTTACAAGTGTGAGAACTATATTCAAATCCAGGCAGATCAGGGCGAAACCTTGGGCAAGTTTCCTTACTCTACACGCCTAATAATAATACGTCCCCAAAAAACACACAATAATAAAATTGGTCATTTCAATTCACAACTGTTTGTGGGACACTGCTGTGCGCAATTAGTTTTGCACACAAATATACAGTCAATTCACTTTACAGTATATTCTGTGAAGCGCTTTGAGATGTCGATAAGATGTGAAAAGCACTACATCAAATGCAAGGATTATTATTATTAGTGTTAAGGCACTGTATTAAATGCAAGGATTATTAGAATGACTCCACTGAAACTATATACACATCTTGCCTTTACCACTGCCAAAGAAATGTGCATTTTGTAATGAATAATCTTTGATACATATTATTATAATAACTGATAATCCTTGCATTTCATTAGTGCTTTTCACATCTTTTAACTATCTCAATGTGCAATGTGGCTGCTGCGTTTCGTCCACAAATAGTCAATTAATTTTACAGTATATTCTGTGAAGCATTTTGAGACGTCTAAGAAGACGTGAAAAGCACTACATCAAATGCAAGGATTATTATTATACTGTAAAGTTAATTGATTTGTGGGTGAAACGCAGTAGCCAATTGTGCACAGCAGTGTCCCACAAAGAGTCGTGGAATGAAGGGACCAATTCATTATTGTTTTTTGTTTCTTGGGGGATTATTATCAGGCATGTGGAGTAGGGAAACGTGCCCAGGGTTTCGCCCTGACTTGCCGGGAATCAAACCAAGGTCTCTCGCTTGTGAGGTGAGTGCTCTAATCACTGAGTTACAGTAATCTACGTAGCACTTTACATACCCTCACGATGTCTCAAAGCGCTTCCCAGAATGTACTGTAAAACCAAATCGACTGTACATTTCGTATAATTAAACTAAAGATGCTGTAAACGTGTGAGCAAAACAAAATCACTCTCTTTCTCTGCCCCCATCACTCCTGGACAAGACAAAAAAGTTTAAGTCAAGTCATGACGTCTGCCTCTAAATCTTAAGTGAATGAAGGAAGTCAGAATATCAAAATGCCAGGATTATTTAACTGTGGGGGTGGTGGGGTCAGCAATAACGTGGGTGATCAACGGTTTAAAAGCAGGAAAATACAGTACAGTACTTATCACTTTCAGGGTAAATCCTGTGTTAGGTTATTGCAAAACCAATCCTGCCATGTCAAACACGGATGCCTGCTTTTGTTGTGTGTGTGTATATGTGTGTGTGTCAGAAATGTAAATGACACTAGCTCCCCCCCCACCACCCCCCCTGGTTTGTTGAAGGTTTATATAGACCACCGAGCAACCCTCCCCCACCAGAAACAAATGACACTCTTTTTGATTATTAGTTAATAATAATTTTAGTGAGGGGTGGGGGAACACACACACACACATGAAACATCACAGACCTGTGTGTGTGTGTGTGTGTGATAGCGTTATTCGGCTTGAATGCGACACAAGGACAGATTCAATTGAAAAGGCGCTTTGAGTCTTGATACATCACATCAGCTGTTATTACCATCCACACATGGACTAACCATTGTCCATTTCAACCCACAATAATTCTGGCTACAAACCATTTGGCCCAATTAATCCTAGTATTTGTAATAAAAAATGGTTGCCATGCCAAAATTATTGATTTTATTGAATATAATTTTGAATATGTGTGTATACACACACACACACACAATATCAAGCGTTTGAGATATCTGCAGGCTGACCGATTATTCCAGCAAATTTACTACATTTCAAAAAAACTGACAAACCCATCTACTGTATATAAATATTAGTGATATCGTTGTTAATCACTTTCAATACAAGTGAATTGCTGTTGTGTGTGTGTGTGTGTGCGTATTGGCGACTTTCATGTCAGGAGGACGTCCTAAGGCGCTGAACAGTCAGGGATTGGGACACTAGTTGGGGGTTAGGATTACAAAACGAAATCGTGATTGCTATTGTAATTTAGCACACAAGTATCGCCAATTATTCGTTCAAAGAGACATTTTTCTCACAGCCTACATTAAAAGAAGCCTTTTTCCGGATATACACGTAGAGAGAATAATACAACATGCATATATATATTTATCTGTGACACAAATAAAACACGTTTAAACGATTCCCTGGGCTTTCCAAATATATGAGCACAGTGCAAACACTTCAATTAATATATAGCGACTGAATCCGACTATTTTAATCCTTCCCATTTCTGGTTGTGTGTGTGGGGGGGGGGGGGGGGGGGGGTGAAGTACATTTGTGTGGATTTAATGTGGAAGAAAATTACAAGACATGCCTTTTCGTGGAAAATAGGAAGTGTGTCAGAAACGCAGTTTAATCTGTTTGGCATCTCATGATGTTTTATGGAAATCGGGAGAAGGAGAAAAAAGGGATTAAAAAACAGATTCCAAAAGCATCTTCTGGTCTGGTTTGAATGGAATAGGATTGGGAAACTGAGCAGCATTTTAAGTGGCTATTTTTACTCTCTTTTTATTTAAAACAAACTTTAAGAATCCACACATCTCACTTTCACAGGATAGAAATGAGGTCAAGATACAGGTCGCATTTTGTGAGCAGCATTTAACATGATAGAGAGAGGGAGAGAGAGAAAACACAGGTACAGACCTTCACTTTGTCTCTTCCCACCCACTCCCCTTCTCTCTCCCCATCTCCATGTCAGCCTATGTTGATTAAAAAAAGAAATTAGATTTGTCTGTATACAGTTTTTAAAAATTAAACACAGACTCACAAAACACCTATAATTTCATATTTCGATAGGAAAATCCACCCTTTTACTCACCGGTTGTGTTTCTTTTAATTTAAAAAAAATAATATCCTTGTTTTAAAAATCTTTTTTAAACAATGAAAATTGTATTGACACATACCAGTTAGACAGATGGTTAATGTAGGAAAATATCTTACTGAACATGTGCTATTTATTTGGACACACACATATATATCATATAGTGTATAAAAATAAATATGATGTACATTATGTTATTGTATATCTATAAAATAATAGCATGTATGTATATATAATGCTTTATTGATCATTTGGTGAACACAGACGATCTTTAAGCAGAAATATGATTTGAGGGATTTTGTTGGCCAGGGAAGCTTTCTGCCGAAAAAAAAGATTTCACACTAGATTTCCTGTGCAATTATCAACCAGGGCTTGATGTGGTTGTCAAGGCGGAGAGAATGGAACTCACACACTGACTGACTCATCCCACTCCAGCCTCAACTCATCACCATTAACTAGCAAAAAAAACAAATACAATATACTCTGACTGTAGATAAGGCAGTTTTTTGGGGAAGGGAGTGGGGAATGGAAGGGGAAAGGAAGAACAACTGAAGCAGAATTAAAACAACGTTTCATTTATATCAAAGTTAATGTTTAACTATTATTATTGTTTTTAAAAACACTTCCAACTGAGTCAGAAACCATATCAACTGAGGAAACAAGTGCTTATATTACATCAGTCGATGCGATTCTATAGATTTTCTCTTTGTTTATTCTTATTTAATGCAGATATTTTAAGAGGCTATCAGCTAATAATTCCTCTCCTTAAAGCAAATTCACAGAAAAGTGCAAATGCAATTTGAATTTGAGCTTTTGCAAGGATTTTTTTATCTCTTTATTCTTAAATGTTATAGATTACATGCACCTCCTTTACTCCTTATATATTAGACATTATTTTTCAATAATTTTGATATAATTATGTATTTTTTCACGTTTGTAACTTCCTTAGATTTAGGTTGTCGCAAACTTAAATGCATAATAATAATAAAAATGTCCCTTTTTAACAGATTCATCCGAACCTCAAAGAAAGAGTAATTGTCCCAATTAACTGAGCATTGTATTTTGTACCAATGAAATAAAACACTTTAGCAATTATAAGCAGTTAGTCTATTCAACTCCTCATCAAAACCTTCCCTTTCACTATGGCAAAATAATCCACAATTTTTTTCTCTCTCAGCTTTAGATAAGAAACTAATAATAATTTCTGAGACAAGGTAAAAATAAATTACATCATCTCAGCAATCTGCATCTTACTTACCTTGAAAAGCACACAATCCTTTGTTTTCTAAACTAAAAAAAGTTTCATTTGATTATTTTATTATTAACTCGAGACTTACTTTCGGGTTAAAACCAATAATTTCATAAATTGTTGAAACAAACAAATGAAGCAATCTCTCAAATTAGATCAGACAAAATAGTTTACTGTGGTTAAGTGACAATACAATAAGAAAGTTACTATCTTTCGCTCTCTCGTTAGCTTCTTACCCCAGAGGACATTGGGGTTTGATGTCTCTAACCTCGCAGGATGCAAATAACGAGGCAGTATTTAAAATCTCTATAAAATAGAAAAATGTTTTTACCAGAATACAGTATAAAAATAAAAATCTATTTATTTTTAACGACCTTAACGGCAACAACTGGACAATTCCACAGCCTCGGAACGGAGCTAAGATTACGAAAGCAACAAAAATGATATAAATCATATAAAAGTAGATTAATTAGTTCATAAAATAAATGGTTAAATACATTTATATATTCAATAGAATCAATATTTTCATTATGGAATTGTCCCCCTCCCCATACCCAATAAGCGAAACATATTTGAACAGTAAAATATAAATAACTTTCTTACCTGAAGATTGTGTTTTTGAAATGTTTTATTAATAAAATAAAAAAATAAGTTCTGCGCACGTCAACCAAACTACATGAATTGGGATGGGGGCGGGGGAGGAGAGCGGAATCTGAGTGACAAGAGAGTCAACGAATGAAACCCCGGAGTGGGGGTCCGGGCGCCCAATCAGAGGGGCGAGCGCTGGTGAGAGGCGCCGCCCTCATACCTAGCAGGGTAGGTTGCATTGATGCCTCTGAAATTAAATTAAGAAAAATCTCTACAGTTTTGGGGAAGAAGGAAAAATGGTAGTAGTTTGGGGGGGGAGAGAGGGTGGTGGGGGTAGCTGTCTTGTTGGAGGGCTGTCTTGAATGGTGGGTGGATGAAAGGTCTTGAACAGAGGGAATCTGGACTGCTGGCTGGAGCTATAACACACAGGCTTTTTATACCTGAGCTGGGGAGGAGCAGCTGGGAGGTGGGACTGATTAGGACCAAACCAACCTGTCATTCAAAAACATCAAGACCCTTGCATTCAGGAGAGAAAAGTGTCTAATTCAGAAGAAAACCTTTCATCGGAGCCCTTCCCATCACCCCATTTGTTTGCCGTTGCTGGTTTTGACTCCTTTTATTTCTCCCGACAAAATACGCGGTCGATCGGCTTGATCGGTAAACCCCGTGAAGCGTTTTGAGCTATCACAATAACGCGATAAGGTCTCTGCTCCTGGTCACTCTCCTGCCGAGAGGCATGTTTGTAGATGTCAAGTGTTTGCCTAAAAATCTCCATATTCCATTCATGTAGCCGGGAGCAGAAGCCGTACATATGTCAGAACGGGTAACACGCGAACACAGAGACGTTAACGATCCTAAGTAACATTCGGCAGAGCGCCTTCAACGTGTCGTCGAAATGCCTCAAAGCGCTTTGCGCGACTCACTGGACAGCGAAGTGACCGTGTGTTTCGTTGGGCCACGCAGCAGCCACTTTGTGGGCGGCAATGTCACACAAACGGCCACGAAATGAGTGATCAATTTTCTGCACAGAAAGAAGCCATTTTTCAACCTATCGTGTCTGTGGCACTATTACCTGATTTTATTCCCCCCGAAAAATCACCTTTCTTTGAACAAAAATAATCCCCAAATTGAGTTTAATAGACGGATCATTGCGCTGATTGAAATGGCAGCTGCAATCATTCCCCCATTCAGACTGCGAGGAGACTTTTGCTGGAGAAACAGATGCTAATAAATAGAAAGAGTTCTTGAGGAATAATTTATTTCTACAACTTGGCAACTCAGGGGGTGGGGTTCGACAACAGATTGACCAGGTCATCGCACAGAGAGAGAGTGAGAGAAAGAGAGAAAACCTAATTGCTGATTTGTACTGTATATTGTTTCTTCTTAAAATGATCACTTTCCAGGGATAATAGGGTCCTCTCCCACACACCCCACCACCACCCCCCTACAAAATAATTGGTCAGTCAATCCACGATTGTCTGTGAGAGAATGCTGTGCTTAATTGACTGCCAGGTTTTGCCCAATTCGGTGGTATGGGGATAGAGAAAATTCCTGTAGTTTAGAGACAGTAAAGAATATAATGACCAACACGAGGTGATTTCCAATGGCATTTTGTTAATAGGAATCTAAGTGGGACTCTTCCGATAATTAGAATCATATCAGGCCAACCCACAGAAACGCCACTCCAATGCAGTAATACATTCAAATTGGTCTTTCACTTCATGGTTGTTGGGGGACATTGCCATGCAGCATTTCATCCTCAGAACGCATAGTCACTCCACTTTCGCTACAGTTGCTGCAGTGGAGTCCTGTAGCTGAGTGGTTACAACACTCGCCTTACAAGCGTGAGACCTGTGTTTCCAATCCAGGCAGGTCAGGGCGAAACATTGGGCAAGTTTCTTTCCTTACTTCAACACGCCTAATAATGATCCGTCAAAAAAACACAATAGCAAATTGGTCATTTCAATCCACGACTGTTTGTGGGGACGCTGCTGTGCGCAATTGGCCGCCACATTTCGCCCACAAATATACAGTCAATTCACTTTACAGTATATTCTGTGAAGCGTTTTGAGACGTCTAGAAAATGTGAAAAGCCCTACATCAAATGCAAGGATTATTATTATTACTTTACAGTGAATTGCTTGAAGCACTTGGGATGTCCTCCTGAAATACAAACCACTGTACCAAAGAAATATTATTATGAATAAGTTGGATGCTTGAGAGCGGCGGATTAGGAGAGATGGAGAATCAGGTGGAGTCTAAACATCAGCATGGACCAGCTGGGCCAAATAACCTCTCTCAGTGTTGTACAGTCTAGGTAATTCCACATAATGTATTTTTCTTTTCACTCGCTCTGCTCTGTAGGGGACCATTAATGCTCTAATGGAGCCTCACACTGATCCCTTGAACAAAAGCTAACCTTAGAAAAACTCTGTGCCCTGCAATGACTGAGCGAGTTTGCCCAGCGAGTTGCCGAGATGCAAGGGTTCCAGGTTCGAATCTCAGTCTGTCTCTGCTGGGATAATTCATGTCAATGAGGCACTCTAAAGGCCACTACAATTGGTCTTAGAATCCCCTGGGTTTGCAAACAGAAAAGGAGAAACCAGCCAGGGTCCTTGCACATGGTCACTATCTATTAAGTGTGTGTGGAAATCAAGTAGAGTTTACTTAGAATGGCCCATCTCAGTGGGTGAGGTAGTTGCACAGGCAAAGATAACTCTTTCATTCCTGTAGCTTGGAACACGACTGGATCCCCGGGTGCTGGACTGAAACTGTCTCTTGTCAACCTGCGCCTAATAACTTCTGAAATGAGGTAAGCAGGATTTGTCCCTCCAAGGCGGTGGCTTCCAAACTTTAAATAGCGCCCCCCCTCCACTCCCTCCCCCACTCACCAACTGAAGTGGGCTTCAGATTACACAGTGCTATAGGGCATCAGAAGAGGTGATGTACAAACGCTGCAGAATTTCTGTGCAGAAGGACGTGATTTGGCTCATCACATCTACTTTTTATGATTCACTCCCCAGGACACTGAGGCCATTAGACTAGTTCCCCTGAACGTTGGACTAATCGGACTAACCATAAATTATAGTAATGACCGCACAGGAGAGAGGAGGGAATACAGGGGGAATGGGAGACTGGAAGGGTGATGGGAATTTGGATAGATGTAGGGATAGACTAGTTGGGTTGAATGGCCTATTTTGGTGATGTGCAGTCTGCAACAATAACTTGCATTTATATAGTGCCCTTCACATGGTCTTTCTTTGACTCCAACTCACGAAGCCAGTCAGAAACCTGGGCCTCTTGGTTAACTCTGAACTGTCCTTTCTCCTCCACATCTTGCCATACCAACAACAACAACAACAAATTACATTTATAGAGCGCCTTTCACGTTGGGAGGACGTCCCAAGGCGCTGCACAGGAGGAGTGTGACCCGAGCTGAGAGGGGAGTGTTTGGGAAGGGGTGAAACACGAAGGGGAAGTAAAAGAGTTCGGGGTGGAACAAAAGGCACGATCGAAGAGGAAAGTCTTCAAACCGGCCTTGAAAGAGGAAAGGGAAGAAACGAAACGGAGGGAAGAAACGAAACGGAGGGACCAGCACTTCCTTCCACCATCTCCGCAACATTGCCAGACTCCAGGATTAATGAAATGACAGCTGGTGCGACCCCCCCCCCATCCTTCCTCTCTCCGCCACTACTTCACCCCTCAGGCTGCCAAAACCCTCATCCATGCATTCATCACATCACGGCTTGAATTTACAAACTCCTTCCTCGTCAACCATTCCAACTCTTCCATTGACAAGCTGCAGATCATCCAAAATTCTGCAGCTCATGTCCTCTCTTGCACTAGGCTCTACGACCGCATCACTCCCACCCTCACCTGGCTTCATCGGCTCCCCATCCTCCAAAGGATCGAATTCAAGATCCTCATCCTCGCTTTAAAGACCATTCACAGTGTTGCCCCCTCTTCCTCGCCGACTTGTTGACTCTCTACCAACCTGTCCGCTCCCTCTGTTCATCGGGCTCCAGTCTGCTCCATATCTCCCGCCCGACCCGCCCTACAATTGGTGGCCAGCCTTTCAGCTTCTGTGCCCCCACACTTTGGAACTCGATCCTACAGTCCCTCTGCCTTGCTTCCTCCCTTACCTACTTCAATGCTGATCACAAGACCCTCATTTTCTACTGTATCTTCAGCAGCCCTTCCATCTCTCTGCTGCCCCTCAACCCTACCCCGCACCACCCCCATGCTAGGGTCCCGACGCCTGACTGTTCAGCGCCTTAGGTCAGTCCTCCCGACATGAAGGGAGCTCTAAAAATGTAATTTTGTTGCTGTTGTTGTTGTTGAGTCTCTGTATTTCTTGTGTTTTTTTTAATTGCCTTTTATTTATCATATTAAAAAGGATTAATGAAATGACAGCTGGTGCGACCCCCCCCCCATCCTTCCTCTCTCCCTCCACCCCAATTTCCACCCCCACAACACCTAATTTGGCTAGTGAAAAGAATTAATCCGAGATTTAAAATATTTTAATAGTGTTTTTACAGATGGATCGCATTTAACCTTTCTTGTACGGTTGTGGGACGTGGTGGGGAGCAAGGGGGGAAACTAAACTAAACACTGTGTAAATCCCTAGATCTTCAAATAAACACAGGTAAACTGACACATAACATCTGCCTGGCAATTTATCTCAATCTATTTTTGATGCAGGGAGCTGGAGTTCTGCAGTTCGGCAGGAGTTCTGATCTCTGTGGTGTTCTGTGGTAGATTCAATGATTCAATGGTCATTGAATCTACGATGGTTTGTGGGACCCATGTGTAATTGGCTGCCGTGTTTCATCTACAAAATATACAGTCGATTCACCTTACAGTACTGTATCTTCTGTGAAGTGCTTTGAGGCATCTCAACAATGTGTTAAGGTGCTATATCAAATGCAAGGATTATTATTATGCTTAAAAACAACATTTGCCTCATCAAGGCTATGATGTTGAAGCTGATTCCTTCACTGAAGCGATCTACTCCCAATTCCCATTCCTTTTCTCTCACCCACACCCCCTCTCCCTTCCCCCACCCTTTTATATTATTACCCTTGAAATATTATCGTCAGCTTCAATCGCCACTTGTGCCAAATGATTTGAAGAAAGATGTTTCTTGCAATGTCAGATCATTTGCACTTCAACAGGATATCTAGCATTAGTGATTTAAGCAAGACTGTATTTCAGTCGAGACTTCATTTATCATTTTTTTGGAAAAAAAATCATTAATTTCCTGAAGATACTAAACTATGCTGTCAGAGTCTCCTGCTCGATCCTTTATGTTGAGTGGGTTGCTCCTAATTCTGTTAATTACCACACCAGAGTAACCCATCTCTCCCCTTACTTTTAATATCTGGCTCCTGCCTCCTCCTCATTGATTTGATGACATGTGGTTTGTCAGTCTCAGGCTTCCACAAACAGCTAACAAATCGCCCACGCACCTCACATTACACGTTCCTTAATTAATTCCAAATTCTACCAAGTTTCCCTTTTACCTGTGTAGTTTGTGCAACACTAAGCTCTTCTTAAAGTCATAAAGTTCAGATGGTAAAATCACTAGTTAATACAGAACGAAGGTGTGCAGACCAGAAAGCACCCCTCTCTGGGATGACTTAGTTGATCTCATCTCTAGGGTACCACCATTGCTGGCCACGCTTTCAGCCACTACACCCCGAAACTCTGGAACGCTCTGCCTCTTGCCACCTCCTTTCCCACCTCCCGTTCATGCCAATTGCGAACGGCAGTGTCCCACAAACAGTTGTGGATTGAGTGATCACGTTATCATTACTATTTCTATTCATTTTTGAAGGCATTATTACCCCTGGAAAAGCGATTCCCCCAATTGACTAACAAACAGGTTCCTACTTACAATAAGTAGGAGGCTTGAGGAGTAAGGAAACTTCCCCAGCGTTTCACCCAAGTCCAGCCTCAGGACCGTTCTCTATGACCGTACCATCGGTCACCCCTACTTCATCCCCTTCCCCCACCTCTTCCCTGCGCCCTTCCGGATCCCGACCGCAACTCAAGTCCAAAACACTGACGTTCCAGGACCTTGGGTCATCCTCCCAACCCAAAAGGCACTTTACAAATGTAATTTTCTTATTGTCCACCTTTCCTTGAATCAAACTTCGGTCTCTCACTTGTGAGGTGAGTGTTCTAACCACTGAGTTAAGGACTCCAAGTGCTTCATAGGATATAAAGTAAAATGGTTTTGACTGCATAAATTGTGGGCGAAACGCAGTTGAGCACAACTTAGTGCCTCATCTGAAGTACAGTAACTTCAAGTAACTTCAGCCCTGAATTGTGTAACAGTCTAGATGTGAGGGGAGTTCAGTAACTGTGATAGTGCTGGGTTAAATTGTCAACAAAACAACTTACATTTATATAGCGCTATTCACGCAGGGTAGCGTCGTGGAGCGCTTGAGTGAGATGGAGTCTGACACTGAGCCAGGAGGAAGGGGCATCTGACCGTAAGCATGTTTGCAAAAGATTTGGAGATTGGACTCTGGAGGGTTTAGAAATTGAAAAGAAAACATATGGAAATGGATAGATAAGGAACCTTATTTGGTTTGTCTGTTTTCAAGGTGAAGAGGTGTGTCCTTATTGAATGGATTATTTTGGAACAGGTAAGATTAACTGCAGTTACACTAAATCCTAACTGGGATTTATGATGGGGTTTTTATGACCTGTTGATCTACATATCTGATTCTAAAATAAGCACTGTACTATTATTTAATCCAAAACACCATTTAGATGCACTGGCTCCTCTAATTACAACTCTATAAATCAACCTCTTTCACATCTGCTCAGTCACGTTCCCAGAATTCTTTTTATCCTTTGCATCATCCATATTCAATTGTCACTTGGGTCCTTAAAGCAATATGCAACAAACACAGCAAGAGCTGTGTTAGAGCTGCAACAAAAAAAACCGCAGTAATCATTCTGCACAGAGACATAACATGTTTTCAGCAAAGGAAGAAACTACCAAAAAAAAATTGGGGGAGGTTGGAGATCTTTGTACAAAGAGGCTAAATCTATCGGGTAAATTCTCAGCTGTGACTAGATTTATCCTATTTAGGCCACAAATCAGAGCATCAAAAATTTATCATATTGTCAAAGCCAGTCTCAACTTTGAAGCCGTTTTTCTGGAGTTCTCAAAAAAGAAACATAGTGAAAAATATGCCATCGAAATTAAGGTTATGGTTAAGAATTTGCCATTTTCTTTTGATTTCTGTAATGTCCAAAGTGCTGTCCAAGTGTTGTCCTAGTGTTTGCTTATGGAATCCTGACGTAAGGGGACTGAATTGACAATCTTCTGACCCAACAACAACTTGCATTTATACAACTTCCTTCATATCTGTATATATATTTAAATTATAATTAATTTGTTTATACAGTGCACTTCATGAAAATAGCATCTTGCCTTCCACCCTTTGATCCACTCATTGTCCAATGCCTTGGGACATCCTCCCAATGTGAAAGGCCCTATATAAATGTACGTTGTTTTTGTTGTCTCAGAGCTCAACTGTCCGAATTCAAATCCACATAGAATCATGGATTCAAATAATCTTACAGCATAGAAGAAGGCTGTTCAGCCCATCGTGCCTGTGCCGGCTCTTTGAAAGAGCTACCAACCAAACCCTTCCCCATTGCCCTGCGTACCTTTTCAAACATCTATCTAATTCCCTCAGATCTCAGAGGCAAACAGGAAAGATACTAATCCATTTGACGACCCAATCCCCATTCCTGGTTCTTGTTGCCTGAAACTGGGTACTGATTGTTCCTTGCCTTTTCTTTTGAGCAAATCTATGCCTGCAACAATTTCTGCTACTCCCTGAATAGTTACCTGACACTTGCAGAGGTGTTGTGAGGACTGGTTTGGCTTTTGATTTGGTTCTTCTAAATACAGTGTTCTGACACCTGGTTCTATTCTAGGTTCTGTTTGATTCAATATACTGTTCCATCGTGAAAGGCTCTAATACAAATGTTGTTTGTTGTTCTTGTTGTTCAAATTGATGTTCTAGCCTGAAATAGACTGTGTCCTAATTGGGATCCATGTGCATTAATCCCCGAATGGTGCCAAAGATCAGTGCTACAGGCTTGTCTTGTCTACGTTGGCAAGTTCTCTCTCTGATAAATTTCCAGTTTCAGATCCCACTTCTATCCAAGACTGCAATTTCTGCCAGCTAAGCACCATTAGATTGTGGTGCTTAAGATGAGACATTGAACCAAGGTGGGGTCTGCCTGTTCAGGTGGACATTAAAGATTCCCGTGGCACTATTTGAAAAGAGAAGTGAGTGTCCTGTCCAACAAATTCTCCCAAATAAAACCAACTAATCCGAGGTTGTTTGCGGCCCTATATAAGTTTGAAGGGCGCTCTGTAAATTGTTGTTGAAGGTTTGGGGTTCATGTCCCATTGCTAGGGCTTTGAGCTCATTCCTCAGTGCCTGTCCACCACTGTGTTGGAGGCACACCATTGTATTGGAGAACCACCAAACAAGTGTATCAAACAAGCTCAGTGCCATTACATCTGCCGTTTTGACTCCAACGCAATGGACAGGTGGCCTTTGTTTGATCTCATAAGCAGTCACTTGGAAACGGGCAGCACTGCTAATGGCAACCAGGTAATCATTCATTCAGGGCTTTTGAAGGTGAAATTCAGGACAGCAGTCACATTGAGCACCAGAGATCTTATGGCTACCTGGGCAGTCATAACCAGAGGATGCAGGTGACACTGACAGGTGGTGGCTTAATCCAAGCACAGGCCCCCCCATTTAATTACATTTAGAAACTTGATGCTTTTTATTTAGGAGAATTGAATGCTCCCAACAGGTGGCTGCTTAATGACACAGATTCAGAGTCTTAGTGCTGACCTCAAACACAGCCACAGAAAACAGCAAACAGCTATGCTTGGATTTATTGTACACCCTCTGCTTATCTCCATCTCCCACCCCTGGCCCCTACCCATCTTTCCCTCCCTCCACACCTTCAACCCTGTCTCCTATTCCTCTCTCATCACCACTTGGGACATGGTGGCGACGTGAAAGGCTCTCTATCAATGTAATTTGGTTGTTGTTGTTAACCGGCATGAAACAGACTACCCGCACCCTTGATCATCCCCACCCTTCTCCTTGCCTCCCATCTCCACTTCCTTGACCCTCTACTCGCGGACAGCATCAATCTTTTCCTGACGACTGGTACTGTTCGCACCTCCTTATATTTTTTTCCCCCCTAAACCCATTCCTGCCCTTAAATTACTCCAACCTCCTTTTCCAAAGCCTAGGAATGAGTTGTTGATTCACTCCTTCCTCTCCTGCCACTACCTTCACAAACACCTCCAATATGCCATGCACAGCACAAAAATAGTTCTTGCCAAAGTGACAAATGACATTCTGTCCATCTGTGACCAGATGGATAGAATGTCATTCTCCGCCTCTTCATCCTGCTTGACCTTTCTGCTGCCTTTGACACTGTTGACCACTCCATCCTCATCCACCGCCTCTTCTCTCACTCCAACCTTCATAGTTGTAGCTTTGAATGTTTTAGTTTGTATTTCTCAATCCACCTCCACTTCAACTCTACAAACGGTTTCTCTTCTAGCCCCCCCACCATCTCAGTTGAACGTCAACAAGACTGAGGCCTTCCTAATTGGCTCCCGTCAGCGCATTCACACCACGGGTACTGACAGCATCACCATCCATGGTGATCACCGTCCCTGCATCCTTCTCACTAAGCCAATCCAGAACCTTGGTATCTTGTTCGACCCTCAACTATCCTTTCTACCACACATCTTTGCCATAACCTTCAGCTCAGTGATTGGAGCACTCGCCTTACAAGTGAGAGACCTGGATTCAATTCCAGGCAGGGTTAAAAAAACTTGTGCAAGTTTCCTTACTCCACACGCTTAATGATAATCCCTCAAAAATAATACATTAATAAATTGATCATTTCAATTTACGACTGATGTGCGTCATTGGCTGCCACGTTTTGCCCACATATATAAAGTCAATTCTCTTGACAGTATATTCTGTGAGGCACTTTCAGATATATGGAAGATGTGAAAAGCACTGCAGTTATATCAAATTCAAGGATTATTATTAGTATTATTAACTTGCTCTACCTTTCCCCACATAGATTCATAGATTCATAGATTCACATCTGCAACATTGCTTGGTTCTGCCATTGTCTCACACAATGGGACTCTGAAACTCTCATATGTGAGAATCAGAATATCCAGGGTTGACTATGCAAACTCCTTAATGATTGGTCTCCCAACTCTTCCCTCCGGAATACTGTCTGTCCAGCACCAAGGGACATCCTCCCGACATGAAAGGCTGTTTACAAATGTAATTTCATTGTTATTATTTTATGGTTGGAAATTTTCTATAACAACCTATTTATATAAGAGTCCTTCATGTCCTTCATGTGTAGAATCATCGTCTCAAAGCACTTTACAATGGTGGGTTCTGAATGGTAGAACAAGGAAGACGGGGAGATGGAGGTTGCCATTGTCAGAGATAGATTTTGAGGTGGGATTGAAAGATAGATAGAGACGGGGGAGATGGATGGGTAGATGAAGGGAACTCCAGAGGTTAGCCTCTGCAATCAATAGAAGGGATGGGGGACATGAGTGAGCTAAAGTTAGCTGAGGGAAGTTAGCCTAGCATGAAAGGCACTATACAAATGCTCTATTGTTCTTGTCGTTGAGGCAAGCAGAGGAGTTGGGAAGGAGAAATTTACTGAGATAGGGAGGTGCAAGGCTGTGGAGGGAAGTTAGGATTGGGCTCTTAAAGTCAATCCATTGGGATAAAAGGAGCCTATGAAGTCTGGGAAAGATTGGGGCATTTGGCATATCATTTGACATTGGTAAAGGTACAGGCGGTGGGGTTTTCCATTAATTGAAGTTTATGGATGGTGGAAGCAGGGAGATCAGCGAGGTGTGCACTGGAAAAGTCTACAAGAGAGGTAATAAAGGTGTGAATGAGGGTTTTGGTGGTATTTTGTATGCAGTACTTTTAGAGGAAGAAAATCAAATCAATATTGGTCAGGGTCCAAATGGGAAGGAGGAAAACTGAGGATTGAACCATTATTTTCTTACCGGACCTCAAAGTCCGGTAAGATTGGTGAGTTGGAGAGAGATACCTGGTAGGTTGAGGAGGTCAGAGCCAGCAGTGAATAGATATTAGTGGGAGCCAAGCAAGAGATTACACATGACAATACATTTCATATTAAATTGACAAATTCCGTACAGATTATGGGTGAAATTTGTATCTTTTCACGAGGCACTCCTTGTGATAACTATCAAAAGAAACGTTGCAAATGTCCCCCCCTAAATTGACTTGTTTCCTGTCTCCCTACCCCCCCCCCCCCCCCCCCCATGCTTCCCTTTTGGCCACACACTTCACCTCTGATTGTTGGACATTGCTATGTGCTTGTTGGCTTTACAAATACAGAGTGACAACACTTCACATCATTTCCCTGACAAAAAGCTTTGACAGGAAAATTATATTTTGATAATAATAATCCTTGCATTTGTCTTCGAGATATCTTGAAGCATTTCCCAGAATACACCATAGAGTGAATTGACTGTATATTTTGTGGGCGAAACGCAGCCAATTACGCACAGCAGTGTCCCACAAACAGTCATGGAAGTGGGATTAAGGGAAATGGGGGGAGAAGTAGTCAAGGGGAGGAGTCGGGGCAGGGGGAAGGAGAGCAGGAAAGCCGACTGTATACTTGTGGGCGAAACGCGGCAGCCAAATTATTATCATAAACGTGAAAGGACTGAGCTACATCATATCAAGGAGAACGTGATTATTTTGAGTCAACACTTCCTGCGGGAGTCTCCTTTGTAATATCTGAACTGTAAATTTGCTACTAGTACCAGCGAACACTGTGAATCAGATCCCAGTGGGAATCAACCCTTTGTATCAGTAACGGGTGAATTTTGTATTCAGTGACTCTTTTTATAAATAAATAAATTCATTAAGGTGTATTCATTCATTTTAGGACCTTGCCCATGATTTCGCTGTTGATTTGGCTTAGAGATCTGTGTCAAAGTTTAGAGATGCTAATGATTGCTGCAGGGGAAATTGGCTTCAGAGGAGTTATTGAACCCAACAGTATGATGGAGTTCAGTTGACACCAGGGGGATACAGCTGTTAACTCTGTTTGGGTTCAGCAATTACATATCTTACTATGTTTCCCTGGCACTGCGTGGGTAACTAATCCACTCTGAATAAAACCACCCTGGACTGATGTGGAGTGCAATTCTCTCCCATTTTGTCGCTGGTCCCTTCAGACATGAACAACAACAGATTGCGTTTATAAAACATCTTTTACATCCAATGCGCTTCAAAAATTAGCAATTTATCATGTGTTGAGTGGACTGTATTCAGCATTCATTGCCATGCTCTCCAGGTACCTTCAAACTATTATATTTATTCTCTAATATTCTTCCCTTCCAGTTTGGAAAAGTTTGTTTCTGTTTTTCTACTTCAGTTTCACAGGCACCAGCTAAAATTCACTGCCTCTTTTCCCCCCCCACCAAGTAGCCTTTCTTCATATATAAACCAAGACAGTGAGTGTCAGGAAGGTGTGTGTTGTGAAAACGGGATAATAATAATCCTTACATTTGATATAGCGCTTTTCACATCTTATCAATGTCTCAAAGCGTTTCACAGAATGTTCTGTAAAGTGAATTGACTGTATATTTATGGGAGGAACGTGGCATGCCAATTGCGCACAGCAGTGTCCCACAAACAATCATGGATTGAAATGACCATCGTTTGTGAATGCGCAGTGAATATATGGGTGCAATATGTGATGATGTGCATTGTGTGTTATTTGTGTGTGTGATATCTGTGTTTGTGTTCACTGGTGTGTGGTGTATGTTTGTAAGCTGATGTGTGGGTGAGGTACTATGTGGGTGTGCAGTGTGTGCATAGGTGTGTGTTGTGTTTGCCTTGCATGCATGTGGTAGATGTGTGTGGAGCATGTGCAGGAGGAGGGTTGGCATATACCAGCCAACCCCAACATTTCTCATTGTCTGAGTTAAAGGATTATTGGCCCCAATGTTCAGTCACTACACCTTTAAATGTAAAATTTGCTTTGAAATATCCCGATCGCATGATAAGGCAGATTATTAAATAGAAAGATTATTATTATTGCCTTCAAATTTAAGAAAATTTGAAAGCAATTTCAACAAATTGAGAAGTCAGTTTTCTGCTGTACTTAGAAACGTGCCTTAAAAATAATATTAATAATCATAATACTTGCATTTGCAATTTGCAACAAAAGAACTTGGAGTCAATCCCTGGACAGGGCAAAACCTGAGGCAAGTTTCCGTACTCCAAACTCCTCTGATTACCTCGCTGTACATCGGAACTCAGTTGTTAGTCGATCATTTTTCTGTGGCTATTAACACCTTTTTTAAAAAAAAATGTGGTCACTCAATCCATGACTATTTGTGGGATACCATGTGTGTACAATTGGCTGCTGCATTTCGCCTTCAAAGTATACAATCAATTCGCTTTACGGTATATCTTGTGAAGCGCTTTGAGATGTCTCAAAGACGTGATAGGGTGCAAAATCAAATGCAAGAATTATTATCATCTTATCTGCACTCTAGTTATTGTGTTTCTGCTACTGTTTATCCATAAATCTGTCTTTGTGAAGCACTTTGAAGCATTATTAAGGCTCCTGTAGCCCGCCTTACAAGTGTGAGACCTGTGTCCGAATCCTGGCAGGTCAGGGCGAAACCTTGCACAAGTTTCCTTACTCCATACGCCTGATAATAATCCGTCCAAAAAAATAAATAAAAATTGGTCATTTTTAATCCACGACTGTTTGTGGGACACTGCTGTGCGCAATTGGCTGCTGTGTTTCGCCCACAAATATACAGTAAATTCACTTTACAGTATATTCTGTGAAGCGCTTTGAGACGTTGATAAGATGCAAGATTATTAATTTTATTATTATTATTACCCACTGAGCCATGCGGAGAACATTCCCGTATCGTATTCTAATACTCGATTTCTAATACAAAAATCAACTCTCGCTTTGCGAGTGGAGGTTTGGTGAGAGTCAATTGAGTCAGATGTTAAATAGACGTCTCTTTACTACTATATGCTAAGTGTTGGGCCATCTGCTGAATGGGCACAATGTCCACAAGACATCATCCAGCAAAGATTGACAGCTTTTTGTATCCTCAGTGACCAGAGCAACACAGAATCGTCTATGTGAGGTCTGGCTGCCATGGAAACACTACCTGCTCAGACAGACTCCCCAACGCAGCTATTCAGTGTTTTTCGCTGCAGGAGCTGCAAGGCTTGGGGTGTCGCCAGGTGGGAGGGGGCTGGGTGGGGGGAGTGAGTAGGCAAGGGGAGAGAGGACAGAGAGAGAGAGAGACAGTTTGTGTTTGTGGGGGGTTGTGGGGGGTGGGGGGGGGGGGGTGGCGGTGGTGGAAGTGGGGATAGATTAATGCAAGATAATGAGAAAGCACAAAGAATTTGGTGATTTTTAGGTGTTTTTTTGTTTGTGAGCATCTCTGTTTATTCACTTGTCTCACGCTTTCAGTCACCTCCCTATCCCTCTCCTACCTGCCCTCCACCCCTCAATTGGCTACAAATTACACAGTTTCTGCCCGTTACAGCAAATCCTATGAAGCCCAAGGATTGAGGCATTGTGCTGATGTCAAAGGCGCTGTATCAAATGCATAGATGATTATTATTTTTGAATATCAACTTAAAAAGCAAATAGGCACTTTGGCTCCTTGCCTTTTTCCCGTGAACATTTAGGTTAAGTTGATGTGGGGACAGTTAAAACTTTAGACAGAGTTGGGTTGGGTACAATGGATTTGGTGGAGTTGAGATAGGCACATGGACTTTCGAGCGCATTACATTCTGCAAGTTATCAGAATGACCTCAAGTGAAGGAAACTGAGTCCTGTAGCACAGTGGTTGGAGCAAGCGAGAGGACCTGGGTTTGATTCCTGGGCGGGTGAAACCTTAGGCAAACCTTAGTTTCCTTACTCCGTACCCCACTGTTTACCTAGCAGTAAGTAGGAACCTTGTTGTTAGTCGATTGGCTGATCATTTTCCAGTGATACTAATCCCTTTTTAAAATAAAAAAAATAGTAGTTTGGTCACTAAATCCACGATTGTTTGTGGGACACAGCAGTGACCAACATTGGGGGGGAAGCTTTATTATCCTGGCAAGGGATCCGTCAATCGACTAACAACCAGGTTCTTACCGACCGCTGAGTAAACAGAGGCGTGTTAAATAAGGAAACTTAGGGAGTGGGTGAGGTGAGGTCAGTAATAAAGCAAATTAGGTACAATCTGTGGCAGGAGTGGAGGTGACGGATCACAGTGACATTTCCCTGTCCAGTCCTTTGCTCCCCAATCCTAGTCAGGTTACCAGCATCAGGTTACATTGCGGAGGCAGGTGTCTTGCAAGTCATCCCGTGTCCCTAATCTTGCCAAGATAGAATACGAAAATAGCACAGTTCAGGTGGACTCCAAGCACCATCTGGTTGGCAGTCGCTGTGTAATGAACGAGGGGAAAGGACATTACCCAGTTACCATGGCAATGTTTGCATTAGATTGTCGTGTGCCTGAGATTACTGCTTTTACAGCCTGTTGAACAAATCAGTGATTTTTAATGCAAACAAGTTGTACCCGACACGGATTTAACCCCCGCACCACCAGCTCACCTGCAAAATTTGGGGGCTGACAGAATGTGCTTCCAGATGCAGAATAAATTCATGATAAAGATTAGTTCCCGCAGAAGGTCAGGCAGATCAGGTAACGCACGGAATGGAGATTAACATGACGACCGTTTGACTTATTTTATTTATTTATATTAAAATGATCTTTATCTTTCTCTGCTCGGGTACGTGGTAGTACACACTGTCAGACTATGTCCCGCTCCTTAAGAGACAGACAAAGAGAAAGAGAGAGATACACGCAGACCGAGACACAAAGAGAGAGAGGGAGAGATACAGACAGAGACACCGATAGAAAGAGTGAGAGAATAAGACGGACAGAAAGACAGACAGACAGACCAACAGACAAAGGCGCATACAAAGAGATACAGAGAAATAGAATCAGACACACGGATCGAGAGTGAGAGAGAGAAAGGCACATAATTGACTGCTGTGGTTTACCTGCAAAATATACAGTCGATTTACTTTACAGTATATTCTGTGAAGTCCTTGGAGGTGCCTTGAAGACGTGATAAGGCGCTACAGAAAATACGAGGAATGTTATGAATTATTATACAGAGAGATACACAGAGAAAAGCTGATGGACGGACAGACAGTTAGAGAGTTGCATGTTTAAAAAAAAAGTTTTAAAAAAACAATTGTAGGAGAGAAGCAAATTTAGAACATATGTATTTCTTTACATAGAGGACAATCATCAGCTGGAAGGGGGTTAGCAAGACAGATAGATGAAGCCTGGATGGTGTAATGGAAAGATGGAGGGGTGGATTTTCCAAAAGAATTTGGGTTTCCTGCAACTCTCTTGTGATGTTGCATTATTATAGTGAGTGTGTCTGTCTGGCTCGGTTCACACCACCGCATTTACCTCTATGCTCGAAGGTTGTACGTATGTTTTGCCCGCAATACACACAGTCACCACACCTTACTGCATATCCTGTGAAGCACTTTGAGAGATCTCATTGGCACACGATAAGGCGCAATATCAAATGCAAGGAATTATTTTGCCCCATGTTGGAACTTTGAACTCACAAAGTTTGGACTCTAGGATGACACACCAATATAGTGCTGGTGGGGGGAGACTATTTCATTGTCAGAGGAGACATTTTTAGCTTGAGATGTTAAACTGAGGGCTCAACTGCCCATTCAGGTGGGTGTTAAAGATCCCACTTTGTAAAAATGCATACTATTATAATATTAGTATTATTAATAATATTAGTCACCAAATTACTGTTTAATTTTGTTGATGACTAGCAATCTCCTGTTACGTGAGGGTTGCATAAAATGTTCCATTTACCCCATATGGATAACTTCGACCACATGTTTATAAGTAATTTATTCACTCTTGCTTATCAGCACAATGGTGGGTGACATTAACATAAATTAGCATCTGGTTTCCACGGTTCACATTGATTTGCATCCCATTGCACAAACCCCTGTAACTGGGCTGAGATTTGCATCTGAAGTTGTTTTTTTTACTATTCAATAAAATGGAGTGAAAACCATTATTGTTTTGAACAGAAGCAGACACACCTGGATCTGCTCAGTGTGCCTGGGTTCGGTGGGGTGACCAGGCTTATCGATGAACTTCCCAGTTAGTTGACCTCAGCCACCAGTGACCACTGACATGTTCCCAACAATTGTTCTGGGTTGGGAAAGACCAGTTACTGGAGGCAGGGAATCATACCGTTCAACTCCTGTTAACCCTGCAAGTCAAAGCCCTAATGGGAATGGTGGGTCTTAACTGGACAAGCTGCTGGTAAGCTTGCCTGCCAATGCTATCAATGGTAAGCTTTGTGGTTTTCGTTCATTCGACTCCGGCAATACCACAACCCACAAGCCTGGAGTCCACAAGCCTTTTTCTCTGGCTAACCTGCGCCTAATACTTTCCGCAATTAGGTAAGTAGGAGGTTCCCTCTAGGGAGAGTGTGTGTGTACCATTCCAACAGTTGGTTTTGATGTGGAATTTAAAGACAGGTTGTGGGGAGAGAGGGAGAGATGATGAGATGGAGACATGGAGTTCCAACAGTTTCGGGCACAGGAACTGAAGGGTTCACCACTGATGGTCGTACAGAGGGGATATCAAGAAAGCCAATGTTAGCTGACTGGCAGGGGGCAAGCAGAGGAGTGAGGTGTACAGGAATTTGTGTATGAAGCAAAACTCTTCACATAGTTGACTGGAAGCTTAAGATAGGAATGGAGGGGTAGGATCAACTTCAAGATCCTCACACAACTTGTTCAAATGCCTTAATTCTCTTGCACCTTCCCACCTCTCCAACCTCCTCACTAACCAATCCACTACCCAGCGCCTCCTGTCAATAGACAATGGCCTTCTGCTTGTCCCTCACACCCTCCACCCCACCATTGGATTTCATGCTTTTAACCACTACGCCCCGAAACTCTGGAGCACTCACCTTCAAACCATCTGCCTTGTCCCCTCTCTTCCCTTTTTCAAGTCCTGCCTGAAAATCTTGCTCTTCGACCGTACTTATGGCCACCTCCCCCCCACCCCCGGCTCGGAGTTAGGCTCCGCCATACTATTAAGCACTCTGAGATGCTACCTTGTGCGGAGGTCGCTATATAAGTGCAACTGGTTGTTGTTGATGTGACCTAAAGAACAATGGAAATGAAAGGTTCTTCAAGGCAGTTGTTTCTGAGAGACATTCCAGGGTTTTATTCCGTTCTGATAAAATCCAGATGCCCATTCCCTACTGCTTGTGATTGTTCTCCATTGAAGAAATGTGTTTATTTTATTCTTTACCTTGAAGTATTGGAGACTTTCCATTGAATTAGGTTTGGAAACAATGACAATCGCTGAATGGGTTTTGCTGTTTGTTCAAGGTGCATCGACAAGCGAGTTACACTGCCACTAAAATTGTCACTCTGGTCGATGTGAATTACTTAAAATGACAGAGACTAGACAACTCCTATGTTGTGGTAGAGTATTGGATTCCCATTTCAAAGTGTTGCGTGCACTCCATGCATAGAGGCAGGGTCAGACGAAGAAATCCGGGGGCCTTGCACTAGACTAGACAATGTTTGAGGAACGTTTATTCTATAATAATGATGAGAATAATCCTTGCATTTGATATAGCACCTTATAACATCTTCAAGGCGTCTCAAAACGCTTCACAGAAACAACTGTAAAGTGCAGTGACTGTGTATGTTGCGAGTGAAACCCAGCAGCTAATTGCGCACGGCAGTGTCACACAAACAGTCGTGAAGTGAGTGACTATGTTATCATTATTAACTATGGAGGCAAAATCAGCAACAATTACTTTTTGTGGACGACAGACGCATGTTGACATTTGGTATGAGATTTTAAGATTTTAAAAGTACTGTACTTGTAAAGAAATGTATCAAGATGTTAAGAAAACGTGTAAAAGTTGCAAACAACGTGATAAAAGTGTTTAAATCTCCTTCTGCCCACCTTTTCCAAGAATGAAAAAGGCTCAAGGAGTCCTGGCTCAAAACCTTTTTTAATTAAGAAACCCTTTAAGAACGAACGCAACGTTGACCCCAGTATGTGATCACCAGCTGCCTGTAAGCAGACCAGGATACAGATCTACGGGTATATTGTGGATAAACTGTCAGTGCAGAGCTCGGCTGCAGCATGATAGGCAAATACGTACAAGAGAAGAGAGATGAGAGAGTCCACATCAACAGAAGTTATGTCCTGGTGGCATAAAGCATTGGTCAGACTCCATCTGGAGCTCTGTGTGCAATTCCTGATGGCTTCACAACTTGCACGGCTGCCTGCAGAGGGCACCAAAAGAGTTACAGGGTGATTCCAGAGGTCTGAAATTCCGCCTCGTCTTAGCCCGTTGCCTTAAAATGTAATAATAATAACAATAATAATCCTTTGAGTTTGATTTTGCGCCTGATCACGTCTGTGTGGCATCTCAAAGTGCTTCCCAGAATATACTGTATAACAGACTGCTGTTTTTCACCCACAACATATGCAGGCAATCCACTTTATGGTATATTCTGTGAAGCGCTCTGAGACGCCTCAATGATGTGTGAAGGCACTATATCAAATGCACGTATTATTATTGATATGGTAACTTTCACATTAGGATGACATCTCATACAAAACCATTGTAAATAATAAACAGTGGTGCGAGTGACCAATCTTATTTGGGAGGTTATTGGTCAAGACACCAGGAGAGCGAAACTCCCTTCTCTTTTCGAATAGTGCCACAGGATCTTTAACAGGCCGACAAGACCTTGTTTTAACATCAGGTGACTGGGGTAGGTTTAAATCCATTGTAACAAGGTGACTGGGGTCGGGAATGTTTGAGGAATATGTGGGAGAAATATTTGCGACGGCTCTAGCGATTACCTTAAGCCACTCACAGAAGATTGTCCACAACAGACTGGTGACGGAGTGAATCAATTGTTCAGTCCAACTCCCCTCTGGGACACTCTCCTTATTGCTCAGATCTAATTTTCACCATAGAAGCATTTCAAGCTGGAATCATTTTCACCTCTTAACCAATCACATTTTAGGAAATTGATTATAGCACCTGGTGAAACACAGGGTAAAACTGGAGGGTGATTTTCCCTTTGCAGCCGCTGTGAAAAACAAAAGTGAATTCCTCCGAGTTGCCACCAAATACTGAAAATTAGGAAGGCTGAGAACTGGGCGTGTCTCAGTCAGTGCTTTGGAATCGTTTGAGTCAGTAAGGCAGGCATCTTTGGCTGAGACCGTTTCTTATTAAGCATAGGAGAAAAAGAAACTACAATCCAATACCCTTTTAATTCATACAGGGCCTTTCACACAGGGAAGATATCTCAAAGAGCTTCACACTGCTGATTAAGGGTGGGGAGGTGTAAGACAATAATAAATAATAATCTTTGCATTCGATATAGCCCCACTATCCAATCTTTGAAACATCTCAAAGCCTTTCACAGAATATATTGTAAAGTGGATTGACTGTGTATTTTGTGGGCGAAACCGCAGCAGTCAATTGCACACAGCAGTGTCCCAGAAACAGTTCTTGATTAAGAATCCGATTTTTTGGGGGTAGAAGGGATTGTTGCCCCTGGAAAGCTATCCACCAATCGACTAACAACTGGGTTTCTACTTACTACTAGTTAAACAGAGGTGTGTGGAGTAAGGAAACTTGCCTAAGGTTTCACTCCACCCGGGAATCGAACCTGGGTCCTCTGGCTTGCAAGGCAAGTGCGCTAACCACTGAGCTACAGACTCCATTGCTTGCATGGGAAGAATAGCCACTTGGGATCTGTCACTTGCCATGGACAAAACGCATCTCAGCACAGATCAATGGTGATAGCAGAAGTGGAGAAAATAGAGGTGCGTTTGGGTGTGGGGAGAAACAGCGACTTGATTTATAAAGCCTCCTTCACGGAAACATGGAAACACAGAAATAGGAGTTTGCCATTCAGCCCCTCAAGCCTGTTTCCCCTTTCTATAAGATTGGAATTGATCTGTTCCTTAACGCCAATTACCCCTGGCCCCATTATCCCGTTGATACTCTGACCTAACAAACATGTAGGGTAACCCAATAAATCCATTTTACAGTGTATTCTGTGAAGAGCTTTGAGCTGTGTCAAAGACATGAAAAGGCACAATATCAAATGCAAGGATTACTATTATATTACGGAAGACTACAATTTTTTAAATATATAATACGAGGAAGGTGGGCAAGAGTCAACATCTCCAAGCAAACGGGGTTGAAGCCCACAGAGTGAGATGTGCACACACTGCCGTACGGGTGAGGAGAGGCTCTCATTACCCATCGCTGATGGTATGGCAACTGTTGATCTCTGGCTGTGAGGCGTTGCCACGGAGACGGGCGCTGTGGAGCGGAGGCACAGCAACAAGTCAAAGGGAGGACAAACACGCGCAAAAAAACACGCACACGGGAACACACTTAAACACAGTTTGAGCTAAAAACCGGGGTTTTAAATAAATTTCGTCGAAAATTCTGTAGATGCCAATTTAGTGCTGTCGCTCCTCGGTCTATAAAGTGACTCAGTCTGAGCCGGAGAAATAATGAGACTGTGATCACCGGCGTTTAAAGCATGTCAAGTCTTTGTCCCCACAGGATAATCAGTGACCATTTTGAGCACTGAATGCTAGTTGATCCCAACTAATACGATTGAGGTTATCTATGTTTGTCACTCAGCTACTTTACACAGAGGAAGAAAGGGATCAAAGCTCTTTGCACCACTCAACTGCTCAGAGAACGAGCTGGAAAATACTGAAGACAGTTGTCTGGGAACAACACTATAATGACTCCCCTTTCTACCATGAGACTGTGAGTCAGGAGGGAAAGGGTTCAAGCCCTTTTCCGAGGTTTGGAATATTGTCGAACTTGATGTGGTGCTAACTTGAGTGTGCTGCATTGGTTAAAGCATAGGTCAGTGGTTAGAGCACTGAGAAGAGCATAGTTCTAAGAAGCATAACTAGCATAGTATCAGCATAGCTCAGTGGTTAGAGTATATTCTGTGAAGCGCTTTGAGACATGAAGAATACATGAAAAGCGCCAAATCAAATGCACTGATTCTTCTTATTATTATTATTATTATTATTGTCGGAGGTGCTGTGCCTCAGATGAGAAATTAAACCAAGGTGCTTCTGCCTGCTCAGGTGGATGTTAAAGATCCCTTTGGCGCTGGTCAAAAGAGAAGGGAGTTTCTCTCTCCCAGTGTCCTGTTGAACAAATCCCCCCAATAAAATCGGATGCTCACTCCATGGCTGTTTGTGGGATATTACTGTGCACAATAGGCTACCACAGTTCACCCCCAAAACACATGGTAAATACCCTTTCCACTGTATCCTGTGAAGCACTTTGAGATATCTCGACATAAGGCACTACATCAAGCATTATTATTATTTTTCACTGAATAATAAATATTTTTATTTGAATTATTATTATATTTGCTGAACGAAACATAACATGTTCGGTTTTATGATTTGCGGTCTTTCCAAACTGAGATTGAGTACTGGAGAAATTTCCACAGTTCTGCACAATCTTAAATTTTAAGATCAAATAGTCGAGTAGGCTAAAAGCAGGTGGATATTTAGTGGATTTCGTGGATATATATACTGTAGATATATATATTTGATTAGGGGCTTGGAATGCTAACCTCTCCCCCAAGAGGTTAAATAATCTGTTGTTGCTCTTTGCGTAAGTTAGTGATCACTGTTCCCATCTGTAGAAGGCTGTGGTTCAAGGGTCAAAATCTCCCCTGGGATGGCCCATGAGTTCATATTCTAGGCGGACACTCTTGTGCAGTGTTGGGGGAGCACTGTATTGTCAGAGATGCCACCCTTTGGATGAAATGTTCAGCCCATTTCAAGTCCCACCTTCCTACTAGTAAATCAGCATTAATTAAAAATCCTATAGCATTAGCAAAGGAAGGGAAGTTTTTCACCAATACCTCTGTACAACCTCATGGCTGTTTGAGGGATGTTGCTCTTAAGATGAGTGCACCTTTCACTGAGAGACATAGGGGTGGAGCAGTTCCTAGAAATTCCAAAGAGTGGAATGGTAAAGAGTGAAATGGAACCACATCAGGGAGAAGATAGATGAGAGTGTGACAAGTAGCAATAATAATACTAATACTAATACTAATAATAAGCAGCCTTGCATTTGATATAGTGCTTTTCACATCCTACCCAGAGGTAGGAATGAGCAAGGCCATGGAGGACTTTGAAGGCGAAGACGAGGATTTTTAACTTTATCCTCTGAGGGTTGGGGAGCCAGTGGAGCTGGGCAAGGATGAGGCAGATAGGATCACGGTGCCTGGTGTGGGATAGGACACAAGCAGAGTTCTGGATGATACGCAGCCTGTGGAGGGAAGAGTTGGGAAGCTGGTATTGTTACCCCATTGTTTCTTTTTATAGTATTTCGAATCTGACGCTATCTTCCAATTTGTTTATTTGTGCACCACAAATACACTCTTTATGGAGTCACCTGGGAAAGCTTCTCCTTCTTTGCAGTCGTCTTTGTTGTGAAAAAATAGTTTAGAACCGAAGGAATAACTTCCAGACCTGACCACGATCAATAAATAATAAATATCCTCTCGCATAGCCATAAACATTGCATATTCGTACTATTATAGGAGGATGTTCAGATTCCTTAGGGGAGGGATTGGAGCTATGTGGAGTTCCTGTAACTCTGTGGTTAGACAACTCGCCTTACAAGCGTGAGACCTGTGTTCAAATCCAGGCAGATCAGGGTGAAACCTTGCGCAAGTTTCCTTACTCCACACGCCTAATAATAATCCGTCCAAAAATAAATAAATAATTGTTTTAATTGGTCATTTTCAATCCACAACTATTTGTGGGACACTGCTGTGTGCAATCGGCTGCCGCATTTCCCCTACAAATATACAGTCAATTCACTATACAGTATATTCTGTGAAGTGTTTTGTGATAAGATGTGAAAAGCGCTATATCAAATACAAGGTTTATTATTATTAATTCAAAAATGCCCTAAGGAACCACAGTTTTGCACTTATGCAGCGCTTTTCACATCGAGAACGTGTCTCAAAGTGCTTCAAACAGTTATCTGTGTGTGTGTGGCTGTGTGTATGTGAGGGGCAGCAATTATAGAATTATACAGCACATAGGGAGGCAATTCGGCTGATCTTTCTGTGCCAGCTCTTTGAAAAGAGCTGTCCAAATCAATCCCTTTCCCCCACCGCTCCCCATTGCCCTTCAAACAAATAAAGGACAGCCAGCATGGATTTGTTAAAGGCAAATCTTGCCTTACAAATCTGATAGAATTTTTCGATGAGGTAACGGAATGGGTGGACGAGGGTAGCGCATTTGATGTAGTTTACATGGACTTTCAAAAGGCATTTGACAAAGTGCCACATGAGAGGCTTATTAGGAAAGTAGAGGCCCATGGCGTTAAAGGGACAGTGGCAGCGTGGATCCACAACTGGCTGCGAGACAGAAAGCAGAGAGTTGTGGTGAGCGTCTGTTTTTCAGACTGGAGGGAAGTGAGCAGTGGCATCCACAGGGATTGGTTTTAGAACCACTGCTCTTTTTAATATATATTAATGATCTGGACTTGGGTGTACGGGAGCACAGATTCCAAATTTGCAGATTATACTAAGTTAGGGAGAATAGTAAATAGTGACCATCTGCAAGAAGATATAGATAAAATGGTAAAGTGGGCAGACACATGGCAAAAGAAGTTTAAGGCAGAGAAGTGTGAGGTGATATATTTTGGGAGAAGAAATGAGGGGAGGCAATATAGGCTAGATTGTACAATTTTAAGGAGTGTGAGGGAGCAGAGAGACCTGGGGATTTGTGTTAGTGACTCTTTGAAGGTGGCAGGACAGGTAGACAAAGCTGTTAAGAAGGCATATGGGATACTAGGCTTTATAAATAGGGGTATAGAATACAAAAGTCAGGAAGTGCTGACTAACCTCTATAAAACTTTGGTTAGGCCTCAGCTGGAGTAGTATTCTGGTCACCACACTATAGAAAGGATGTTAAGGCATTGGAAAGGGTACAAAGAAGGTTTACTAGAATGGTACCAAGATTGAGGGACTTCAGTTATGGGGAAAGGCTAGATAGGCTAGGGTTTATTCTCTTTGGAACAGAGAAGGCTGAGAGGAGACCTAATAGAGGTTTATAAAATTATGAGGGGATTCGACAGGTGAATAAGGAAAAACTGTTTCCACTGGTGGGCGAATCTGTGACTCGTGGTCACAGATTTAAAATAGTTTCAAAACAAAGCAGAGGGGAGCTGAGGAAATTTTTTTTTCACTTAGCGGGTTGTTCGAATCTGGAATGCATTGCCTGAAAAGGTGGTGGAGGCTGATTCGATAACAGCTTTTAAAAGAGAATTAGATCCTTATTCAGGGAGAACAGGTCTGTTAGGTTATGGGGAGAGAGCTGGGCAGTGGGAGTGAGTTGCTCGTTTCAAAGAGCCGGCACAGACTAGATGGGCCGAATGGCCTCCTTTTGTGCCGTAAAATTCTATGATTCTATGAAACTTGTCCACAAGGAAATGACTGTAAGCATGATCAGTAGACTGTTATTCAAGCAATCTTTAAAAAGTAGAGGTGGGGGTGAATTGAAAGCAATCTATGTTGACACTCCATGGCTGTGCTGCATTGTCGGGCATGTCAAACTTCAGATGCGATGTTGAACCAAAGTTCGGTTCTTCCTGATATTTTAGATCCCATTGTACTCTTGCAAAAAAACAGAGAGCTGTGTCTCTTCCCCGTCCTGGTAGAAATTCCCTTCCTCCCCCTTCTTCGACGGTACCATACCTGATCACGTCACCGAGACGTATCAAAACGCTTTGCAGGATATACAATAAAGTAGTTTAGACTGTGTATTTTGGAGTGGGCAGGCTAGTACAGGACACTGGTACTCGTTGTTCATCTCTTCCCTCCAGAGTCGGTGGCTGTTAAGTACAATGTCTGACTTTCACCCATATTATTCCCTGGGTACTTGCTGTTTGTTCTTTGTCAACAGTAGTTGAGTAATGATAGTAAATGCCACTCCAAGGTACTTTCAGCCTTTAGCACACCATCCTCACCCTGTGTCTTTTATTAGTTGAGGTATCTTGCAGCAGAGAGTCGAAGCACATCTACCATGGACTGGGCTCCTCGGGGAGTGTGTGCGCGCGTTTGGAAAGACAGCTGTGATTAGTGTCGATGGCAGCAGCTACTGACAAATGAAGTTAATAAAGATGAAAGAGGCGAAGAGTGAGTGCGGTCGGGTAGTTTAAGGCGCTGGCCATTTGGAAGATCACAGACGTTTACCGAAAGTATATTTTTCACTATCCGTTCCTTCCTCATCATTACTGACAGCCAACCTATGACAGACGTGCGTTAAGCACTCATTGGAAAGTGCTGAAAGCCCTGCTTATAGCAGTCACTTTCTGTGATATCCATTTATTTTACCTGGAGGCAATGAAATAGCTGAATTAACGCCAATCCCATCTACACCGTTTGTCATGGAGCTTATTCCGCTGGCTGATGTAAATGTGCTTTATTGAAATTCTGAAGTCCTGTAATGTATTGGTTAAAGCCGTTGACTTGCAAGTGCGAGGACCTGGGTTCGATTCCCGGGCCAGGTGAAACCTTAGGCATGTTTCCTTGCTCCACACGCTTCTGTTTACCTAGCAGTAAGTAGGAACTCGGTTATTAGTCAATTGGCGGCTTTCCAGTTGTAATAATCCCTTCAGAAAATAAATTGATTATAATTTTGTCACTCAATCCACGACAGTTTGTGGGACACCGCTGTGCGCAATTGGACACTGTATTTTGCCCAGAAAATATACAGAATATCCACTTTATAGCATACTCGATGAAGCGCTTTGAGACGTCTCAACAACCTGATAAGGCATTGTATTAAACACAAGGATTCTTATTATAAAATTAAGGCGTAGAAGGAGGCCATTCAACAAATCAAGCCTCTGCTGGTGCTGACTCCTACAAAAGAGCTATCCACTCCAATCTCAATTCCCTCCTCTCGCCCCTAGCCTTTGATATAGTCTCTCATAAAATATTTATCCAAATTCCTTTAAACTCTGTTGTAACTTTCACTTCAACAGCTACTGATTGCAAAACATTCCAACGTTTAATAAATGTTCCAACCTCTTCTGTAACTCTTCCCCCCCGACAGATATATGACCAGCAAACAATTATTCCGAAGGGACAAGAAGACAGATACTGTTCATAAAAGTCCCACTGAGCTGCCAAGACTTGAGTTTGCTAATTCAATATCTAACGTATATCCTCTGCTTAAAATAATTGCCGGTGAGTACAAAACAGGACGGCATAAATATAAGCTAGTCAATAATAACAAAATTTGATATAGAATACACTGTAATGGCAAATTTAATAGAAAATTTAGGAGGAACCTCATCATGTGGAACTCCTGTGGCTCAGTGGTTAGAGCACTTGTCTTGCAAGTTGGGGAGACCTGTGTTCGAATCCAGGCAGGTCAGGGTGAAATCTTGGGCAAGTTTCCTTACTCCACACGCCTAATAATAATCCCTCCGAAAAATAACACAATAATAAAATTGATCATTTCAATCTATGACTGTTTGTGGGATACTGCTGTGCACAATTGGCTGCCGCGATTCGCCCACAAATATATACAGTCAATTAACTTTACAGTATATTCTGTGAAGCGCTTTGGGACGTTGATAAGATGTGAAAAACGCTATATCAAATGCAAGGATTATTATTATTATGTAGAGGGTAGTAAGAATGGGGAACTCACTGTTAAAAGCTGTCACTGCCAAACTATATAGCTCGTGTCCTAATTCCTGACTGTCCAGGGCTGTGGGACATCTTCCTGGCATGAAAGGAGTTATACAAATGTAATTTGTTGTTGTAGTTGGGGTTCATGGGGATATGAACACCCACACGGACCAGTTGGGCTGAATGGCCTGTTTTTGTGCCTCCATTCTACAAAATTCTACAGTCAAAAATATACCTTCAGGATTGTTTTAACAATGGAACAGAAAGCATACTATTTCAGAATCCTGGTCAATGGGAACCTAACACTCCACTGCCCAGCCTACTGGGCTGATTGGAGCAGAGAGCAGCACTGTTGAAGCTATTGGTGTCAATGACATTGCATCGTGGATCAGTGTAAGCCCACACTGTTGGATTTACTGGCCCTGGGAGCTTGCTAACAACAGCGTTTTATTACCTTTATCATGTTATTTCTTACTTTGTTCTCATTTAATTTCTGAGCGACATCTTTGCTTCACATTTTATCCCTCTCGTTATCTTTCACATCCGTATTGGATTGTCTCCGGGGGCCTCACAGGATATGAGACGTTCTGTCTAAGTGGGTTTGTGCTGCACCCAAATCAATTTCGGCAAACAAATAGCGTGGCTGCGCTTATTGCAACTGCAAAATGTGTGATTAGTGGCAGTTATCCTGATGGCACTGAGCATTTCACTCACACGTCAACGAAGGTAGATAATCTGAGAGATCAGAGATCCCAATAACTCAAGTGAGATTGTTCAGAACCCTGTGCGCTGGCGGTGCTGGCACAATGGAACGGGGAGATGAGGGAGAGGGGAGCTTACACTGAAAGCATTCAAACTAATAATGCCACAATCAATATTGAACCACTAGGGTTGTTGAGAATGTGTAAAGTCTTATAGATATGGTTAGTTTTTGGTTCGACACCTCAAACAAACCAAGATGGTATCTTATTGAAGTGGGATCTTTCGTTCACAAGTGTGAGGAAGTTTAAATCACATGTCGGGTGACTTTGTGTCTATAGTTTCCTTTTATTGTCTCCCCTCCTCACTCTTCCGCATTGAGGGTGATCGTATGTGCTGAGCAACTAGATACAGTATTTTGAATGTGTGAGCCTTGTGGGCAAGAATCGACAGGCTATTTGACCACAGGGAGAAGTTAGATTGTCATCACTTGATATCCATACACAATAGTGCGCACACACCCATGCACATTTTCACACACACACACATGAGATCGCAAATAGGAACAATGGCCGATATTTTGCCTTCCCAGGAATAAGAACAATCCTTGAATTGAACAAGGCGCCCGTCTTTCATATCAGGAAGCCATCTCGAAGTACTTCCCAGTACATATTGTAAAGTGTAGTGACTGTGTATTTTTGCAGGCACCACAGTCATGACGTGGGATAAATTCTCTTTTTTGTTTCGAGTTTGTGCCACAGAACTTTCAATGAATAACTGGAAAGGTATTCTGGATGACACTGTGCACATATTGGCCGCTGTGTTGGCGTACAATTACACAGGCGCTACACTTCACGGGAAATCCTGTGAAGCGCTTTGAGATGTCTCCCCTACGTGATAAGGCACTATATATATCGAACACTAGATTTATGACGAGGTGACTCCCCTTGTCACAGTGTTGTAAACTGAGTCATGATTACTTGTTGGGTCACGTGGTACCAGTGGAATCTCGGTAATGTTGATTTGGACATTGGTGGCAATCAGACAGACGTGAAGCCACTTTCGCCCGCTGGAATTTCGTTGTATCGTAATTCTATTAATGGAGTCCTGTAGCTCAGTGGTGAGACCGCTCGCCTTCCAAGCGTGAGAGCTGTGTTCGAATCCAGGCAGGTCAGGGCGAAACCTTGGGTAAGTTTCCTTACTCCACACGCTTAATAATAATCCCTCCAAAAAAAATACACAATAATAAAAATTGGTCATTTATTTCCATGACTGTTTGTGGGACCCTGTTGCGCACAATTGGCTGCCACGTTTCACCCAAAAAATATACAGTCAATTCACTTTACAGTATATTCTGTGAAGCACTGTAAGACACCTAGAAGATGTGAAAAACGCTATATCAAATGCAAGGATTATTATTATTTATTATTATATATAACAATCAACAGCTTGTTAGAAGCTGCTTCATATGGATTGATGTATTTCAGCCTCAAAATAATAAGAATTTGGTCACTCAATCCACATCTGTTCTTGGGACATTGCTGTGCGCAATTGACTTCCTTATTTCGGCCACGAAATATACAGGCAATTCACTTTACAGTATATTCTGTGGAGCGCTTTGAGATGTCACAAAGATGTGATAAGGTGTTATACCAATGCAAGGATTATTATCATTCTTATCATTCGAATTAAACCGTAAATTAAACCAGGACGTCCTCCCAACGTGAAAGGTGCTCTATAAATGTAATTTTGTTGTTGGTGTAAAGTAGAGGTAAAATATGAAGAGGTTCGAGGGAAGAATCGCTTTACTACCTTTGACATAAAAATGAACAATAACATCTGAAAAGTACACTGAATGTACGATTTACTTGATCCGCATTGGTTGGGAGAGCTTCACCCTTTCAACAGGCACATTGCTACTCACTGGGAATGAATTTAATTAAATACCTTTTATTGTAAGAATTAAAATGGATTGGGGCCAGCTGCCCTTCTCTCCGCCGATGACAATTAGGCAGAAAAAAGACTACTTTTTTTTTATTGATTCTCTGTCTCGAAAGGTTTAATCCCAGGGTTTGTGGAGGTCCTTGGGTTCATTTGGTAACAGCTTCCAAAACGCCAAACCATCCCATTACATATCAAGCTGTTTCCTAATGTAGTCCAGTGACCTGGCTTTTATCACTTTTTCTGATAACCGTTTGAGCTGTTGATTACCTTCGGTTTAAAGAAATATTCCCTGGTGTACAGTCCTATACTTGCCCTTAATAATCATAAACCCATGCCTTTTTACTCCTGCTGCTTTCGTGAATGGATGTCAGAAGGAATTATACTGAATTAGCTCTCTCGATACCATTTAACATTTTATATAACTCTACAATGCCCGCTCTTCTAAGACTAAAGAGCTAAATATCTCCGGGAGGTTGTCCCTCAATGCTGTGGTCCTGGGGTCGAGGGTAGAGGCAGAGAGTTGGAGTTGGGTGTCACCCGCCTACACGTGGAAGTTGACCCCATGTCTGCGGATGATGTCACTAAGGGGGAGCGTGTAGAGATTGAAGAGAGAGAACTGAGCCCTGAGGAACACTGCGTGCGACAACAATAACAACAACAAAATATAGAGCGCCTTTCACGTCGGGAGGATGTCGCAAGGCGCTGAACAGTTAGGTTGAGACCCGAGTGGGGTTGGGTGGGGGTGGAGGGGGAGGAAGGAGAGTGGGAGAGGGGGGAGAGTTAGGATTGACAGAGCGGGTCCTGGAGGAGAAGCCATTTGTGGAGTCAAAGTAGAAATAATTATTATAATTATAATAGTAATAATGATAACGTACTCAGTGCTTTACAGTTAGAACAAAATCTCTGCGTATGCTCTAAAATGATGATTGCCTGTGCCAAAGTTTCCTGTGGCTTTGTAAGTAAAGAGTCCTTGCTGTTATGAGCTTTCGACACAGGTCAGTTAGTCAATTCCAGTCAGGACTCCAAATGGGGATATAATTGACTTTAGTGCTTTATAGTAATAATAATAATAATCCTCGCATTTGATACAGCATCTTATCTCAAAGAGCTCCACAGAATACTCTGTTAAGAGTATTGACTGTATATTTTGTGAGTGAAACATGGTCAGCAATTGTATACCGCATTGTCCTACAAACAGTCATGGATTGACTGACCCAATTTATTTTTTCTTTTAATGGATCATTAACCCTGGAAAAGCGATCCGCCAGTTGATTTACAACCGGGCTCCTACTTACTGCTAAGTGAACAGAGACATGTGGAGTAAAGAAATCTTCCAGGGAATCAAACCCAGGTCCTCTCTTTTGTGAGGTGAGTGCTCTAAACGTCTCAAGGTCAGCGCGTTGGGACGTCCTCCTTACGTGAAAGGCGCTGTACATATTGTCTAACCACCAAACTGCAGATTATGGCACTGAGATATTTAGTTCTTTAGCTTGGAGTTGTATGTAGAAATGAGAGAAAGAGTGACTGTATCTAAGCAATAGCCTGGCTCAGTTAGTAGCATGTTTGCCTCTCCATCCAAAGACTTCAGGCCACAGTTTGGCCGACACACCAATGGAGTACTGGAGGAATGCTTCATTGTTGGTGATGCTGTTCCTCAGATGAGACATTGCATTGAGGTCCCAATTTGGCTGTTCAGGTGAACATTATCGATACCATGGCACTATCCAACAACAACAACAACTTCCATTTATATGGTGCCCTTCACACTGTAGAGCTTATTCGAAGAGAAGTGAATTTCTCTCAGTGTCCGGACTAACGATTCCCCCAAATAAAATTGGTCACTCACTTCAGCAGATTGCTGTGTGCAAACTAGCTGTCTCGTTTTGCCTACAAAATACCTAGCATATAATGTGAAGCGCTTTGAGATGTCTGCCTGAGGGATAGGTGCTGTGTCAGATGCAAACATCATCATTGTTATTATTACAATAATAATCCTTGCATTTGAAATAGAGCTTTTTACGTCTTCTAGATGTCTCAGAGCGCTTCTTCGAATATGCTGTAAAGTGAATTGACTGTAAATTTGTATGCGAAACGCGGCAGCCAATTGCGCACAGCAGTGTTCCCACAAACAGTTGTGGATTCAAAGGACCAATTTTTAATTTTTTTATTTGAGGGATTATTATCAGGGATGTGGAGTAGGAAAACTTGCCCAAGGTTTCGCCCTGACCTGCCAGAAATCGGACCCAGGCCTTTGGCTTGTGAGGCAAGTGCTCCAACCACTGAGCTACAGGACTCCACAAAATGGTAGTATGTACTTCTATCATTTCTGCTGATTTCCGGAATTATTTTTAGAAAAGTTTTCCAAATTAAGACCGCATTAGAGAATGTTTCCACAATTTAGCTTGAACTAACATTAGAGGCCAGGTAGAAATTAAGGGACTATAGAACTGTTCTGTTGCTAAAACTGAATGGTGGTATTGTAATTGCTTTCCAGGTTCATTCTCTTTCTCAGTTCATTGTTCATCTTGCTCGCTCGCTCTGAGGCCTACCGTATCTTCAATTCCAATTGTCCCTTTGATCTTCCAATGTAAATGCGTCTATTAAAATATCAAAGGGATAATGAAGATTCAATGAGTAGCATTCCGCAGTTCATATTGCTGAGCATAATTGACCCTGTACTGCAGAACGAGATGTCTGGCACAGTGCTCAGTACCACTGAATGGTGGGGTATGGGTCAATGTCCATGTTTCACAGAGCTGATCTCACCTGCTTCGCTTCAAAGGGACATCAACCAGAGGCCAAGGAAGCTAGCACGTGACCTGGTATTGGACTCCATTTGGGCACCTCAAAATTGGAGATGATTTAATTCATGCCAGTTGGGATTCGAGACAAGTGCTCTAACCAGTTTGCTACAGGACTCGTGCACATTGGTTAGAGCACTCGCCTCACAAGCTAGAGGAGCCTGGCGACACGAAACCTTAAGCAACTCCACACTCCTATGTTTGCCTAGCAGTAAGTAGGAACCTGGTTGTTAACCAATTGGCGGATCACTTTTCCAGGGGTAATAATCCGTTCAAAATAAACAAATAAATTATTTGACCGCTCAATCCACGATTGTTTGTGGGACAGTGCTGTGCACAATTGGCTGCTGTGTTTCGCCCACAAAATGCCCAGTCAATTCACTGTACAATGTATACCACGAAGAACACGTACACTTATTCATGTTCATTTGTATGGGTGTGTGCCAGTGTCTGTGTGGGTGTATGTGTGTCAGCATGCAAGATTATCAAATTTTCCGATTGGCACCACTACGGCTTTGCAATGAACGAACACAAAGCGAATGTGCAATTCATCTTCAGCATCATAATAATAATAATCACCGCCTTCCTTAATGTACTATCAAGTGTAGTGACTGTGCATTTTGTGGGCGCAAGTTGAACCAAGAACTGGGTGAGATTCCCTTTCTATCTTTGCAAATAGTGCGGTGGGATCTTTAGAGTCCACTTTAGAAGGGGGTTGACTATCTATTCCATTCCAAATGGTTAAAGATCACATCTAAAGAATGGCTTGTTTTTTAAGTGAGAGGGGTGATGTAAGGTATGATGGGAGACGGTCCAATTTGAGAAAACTCTGATTCCAGGTAGGAAAAGAGAAAGGTTTTTGACTACTGTAAAAACAGGGTTAGAAGTGACTCAATAATAGGTTGGGCAACTAGCAGCTCAATTGATTTTAAATGATTGTGAGTCAAGTAAAAGCCTGGACTGTTCAGCACTTGCTCAGAAAAAAACCACTTTAACCTGCATTACTACAATGCTGGGGTTACAATACATAATACATACACTAATATTCTTAATGTCTTTAATGTTCTGACCCACAGATTAATTTGTACATTGAGAAATGCTCACAGTCTCTGCCTCATATATTGGTTTTCTAAAGACGTACGAAAATAGAACAAGATTATTAAAAGCACCATGGACTGATTATATTGCCCATCGAAAACATATTAGAAATTCCATTAGCAAAATTAGCGTGACTCATCCACACAGCCGTTGAGCCCACGGAATAGCTGGCCAGTAATTCCTGTAAGTTCTACTCTGAAGAATAAAGTATTCATGAACCTTGCTAATAAAGGCTGGGTGTCTGGAAGGAGAGCATATTTACAACACAGGAGGAAGTCATTGAGCTTGTTTTCTCTGCTCAGTGCACTACTAGAGCTATCTAGTCCAATGCCAAGTTATCTCCCCACCCCATCGTTATTATCATTATTGTATCTGTACTGAAATAAACTCTCCAAACATCAACAATTTACACTTAAAGTAGAATCTTTCACATTGGGAAAATAATATTAATAATAATAATGATGATACTTGCATTTGATATAGCCTTACCTTGTCATCGGGATGTCTCAAAGCACTTCACAGAATACACTATAAGATGAATTGATTGTATATTTTGTGGGCCGAAATGTCTTAAAACGCTTTACAAAGTCTGAGTCAGTTGGCAGGGGGGAAAGAGATGGGGGTGAAGGTGGATGAAAATGCTGAGAGCACTCTCACTTTAGAGTCAGAATGTGGAGTCCTGCAGCTCAGTGGTTAGAGCACTCGCCTTACAAGTGTGAGATCTGTGTTCAAATCCAGGCAGATCAGGGCAAATCCTTCGCAAGTTTCATTCCTCCACAGGCCTGGTAATAATTTCTAAATTTAAAAAAAAATTGGTGATTTCAATCCGTGGCTGTTTGTGGGACTGGCTGCCGCATTTTGCCCACAAATATACAGGCAATTCACTTTCCAGTATATTCTGTGAAGCGCTTTGAGACGTGTAGCAGATGTGAGAAGCGCTATTTCAAATGCGAGGACTGTTATTTATTATAAGGTTATGTATTGAAGACCTACGTCAGAGCTCTGAACCACAACGTCTAGGCTAACGCTCCAACGCAATGCTGTATTGTTGGGGGCACCGTCCTTCCAATGAGACATTAAATAGAGGATCCATCTACTCATTCAGATGGCCCTTAAATATCCCCACTACTTCCTCACTTCCGGTGTCTTGGCCATTAATACCCCAAATCAAATTGTTCATTCACTGTACGCCTGTTTCATAGGACACTACTGTATGAGACGTCATCTGGCGTGGAGGGCGCTATATAAATTGAAGTTGTTGTTGTTGTCACTACTGTATGCAAACGAGCTGCCACATTCAACTATAAAGTACACTCTCTGCATTTTGTATGTGTTGACCCACAAAAAATACAGTCACCTTACAGTTTATTCTGTGAACGCGTTGAGATGTCTCAATGATGTGACAAGGAGCTATATAAGCAAATGCAAGGAACATTACTGTTATTATTTACAGTACTGTATATCCCATGGAGCCCTCTCAGTTGTTCTCCCGATGTGAAATGCACTGTATCAAATCAAGGATTATTATAAAATCTGTTAAATAAATAATTCCGCCACAGCTGCGAGGCACCTTTCCATCATAAACTGGTGTGTGAGAGTTCAGGTAAGCAATTCATGTCCTCTGGCAATATGTGTCTTGCATGTAGCTCAGTCCTCCAATACTTTCCAAAGTGAGAAAGAGCATCGCCTGTGAAAAACAAGACTTGCAAATAAATCTTGGATCAATTCATTTACCTTGGAGACATTTCCTCACTTGTTTTTTTCCAGAAGAAAGTTTACTTTTACACTAACTGGAGGAACCAGTCGATACACTCTTGCTCTGGTAATACACAACACCTTCAGATATGCCAAGGCCAACAAACCACACAGTTAATTCACTTTATAGTATATTCTGTGAAGCACTTTGAGACGTGAAAAGCGCTATATCAAATGCAAGGCTTATTATTATTATTATTAAGGCAACGAAACAAGAGGGCATAGTTTTTAGGGATATAAAGAGCAATTTTGGGACAGATGCCAGTACATTTTTTTTACCCAGACAGTAATTATTAATTGGAACGGTTTATTATGGAACAGATGTTTCGCCCACAATATATGTAAGTTATAGATGTAATACAGTATAATAAACCTTGCAATTGATATAGCCCCTTATCAGTTCTTCGAGATATCTCAAAGCCCTTTATAGAATATTTGTAGATCAAAGGTTAGAGCACTCGCCTTGCAAGTGAGATAACTGGGTTCGATTCCAGGCACGGTGAAACCTTGGGCAAGTTTCCTTACTCCACACGCCTAATAATAATCCCTCGAAAAAAAAATTACCAAAAAATTTGAGATGTCTCGAAGACGTGGTAAATCATTTACCACTTAAGTCACTTATTATTAAATATTATATCAATGCAAGGATTTTTTTTTTGAGTTTCAAAATATACAGTCAATTCACTTTACAGTATATTCTGTGAAGTGCTTGGGATGTCACAACCACATGATAAGGGGATATATCAAACACATTATTATTATTAGAAAGGGTGATTGAGGCCAGGACAATAACTCGTATAAGAAACAGCTTGATACTGTACTGTAATGGAAAACGAGTAGGGTTGGCACTCTGGAAGGATGAGATGAAATGTGCCAAAGAGCCATCTTCATCTAAATGTTCTTTGTGAGTGTCTGTCCTTCCTGCAAATTCCCCCTTTATTCTCCTGCGTCTCTCCTCCTTTATTCTCCTGTTCATACGCTGTAGTATATAAAACTAGGTTTTAGAATAAACTACAGACATCAATAATGAAAAAGAAATGCAGTAATAAATAATCCAAAAATGTTATATATACCGGTACTCCTCTTTGATTGTGTCTTTGGTCACCCCGCTACCTTTACCCTCCTTGCACCCCACACCTCCTGATCCCAACCCCCAGTAGTTCTATAGAAATGTCAATTATTGTTGATGTTGATAATGGGAGAGTACTGTGTATGGTTAAATTGAAGAACAAGATCTGGCTGTTTAAAGGGAGTTTACCGTCAATACTCATTAAACTGAGTCTCTATCTCCCCCTCTGGTTGAATGGGTAATAATAATCATAATAACAATGGACAAAATAATACAGATGCTGGGAATCTGAAACAAAAACAGAAGTTGCTGGGGAAACTCAGCAAGTCAGGCAGCATCCGTGGAGAAAGGAAAGGGTTCTGACGAAGGATTGTAGACCTGAAACGTTGACTCTTTTTCCTTTCTCCATGGATGCTGCCTGACCTGCTGAGTTTCCCCAGCAACTTCTGTTTTTGTTTCATGATAACAATTGAATTTGCTATCGCGCTTTTCACGTTTTCTAGACGTCTCAGAGCGCTTCACAGAATATACTGCAAAGTGAATTGACTGTCTATTTGCAGGCAAAACAAAGTGAACCGGATGGGCTCGGACTGAGCTGTACAAAGGAGGAAGGTCTCAGGATATGCAATGTGGTCTGTCCTGAATCAACAGATGATATTTCAACAGTGTTGGGAACAATATTGGGTCTGGTGACTGTGTTAGGAAAGGATGGCAAACTCCTGATTCCATCCAGGATGAATTCTATGATATATATATGCTTTGAAGCACTTTGAGACATCTCAAAGATTTGATAAGGAGCTATATCAAATGCAAGGATTAATGAGGTTCTGATGCTGAGACCCTCTGTACTCACTGAATCCCCCCACCTTTCATCCGATTCATGTCACTTTTACTTATTTAGACTTTTACTTATTAATTCTCCTCACACTAGGAAAAAAAGTTATTTTCTGTGTGACATCGGTTGAGAATTCTACCAGAGAGTCCGATAATTCACTTCCAGCTGAGATGGATTTATTGGAACCCATATTTTGACCTTTCAAAACTACAGTAATTGTGATTCTATAAAATCTAACATTGATTGGGCGAATAATGATCATGAACCAATATAATAATGGAGTCTGAAATAGAAGATTGATTTTATGTGCAGGATGAATGAGAAAGAAAATCCGAGTTGAAAAATTTACAACTTCCCTGATATCTCTGTGTCTCTCTCAAATTTCCAAATTAGGAATCGGCTGTCTCTTGGCCCCAAAATTCTAGATGTAGGCTATGAAACCACTTTGTCTTGAAATGTTTTGGGAAGAGAGGGGAAAAAAAACTCTTCATTTCAGTCCCTCGATCCACGACAGTTTGTTGGACACTGCTACAATATGCCGTGCGACATGTCAGGGTGCTTAACAATAGCGGAGCCTGCAGACCGAGCTGGGGAAGGGGGAAGGTGACCTTAAGCACGGTTGTAGAGGAAGGTCTTCAGGTGCAACTTGAAGATGTTTACAGAGTGGATGAGGCAAAGAGGTTGAGGGAGGGTGTTCCAAAGTGGCTGAAGGCACGGCCGCTGATGGTGGAGCAGAGGAATTGGGGGACTAGGAGGAAGCTGGACCCAGTAGAGCGGGGCAGTGGGTACTGCTGTGAGGAGAAAGCAGGCTAGAGAAATAGTGGGGTGGGTGGGGGGCAAGGGATTTAAAAACTAGAGTGAGGATCTTGAAGTCGATCTGCTCTGTGACAGGGAGCCGACGGAGTTTAGCAAGGATTGGAGTAATCGGGGTACAAAGTTTGGTGCGGGTAAGAATGTTGTGTGCAATTGACATGCTCGTTTCGCCACAAAATTCACAATCAATTCACTTTACACTGTAGTATATTATGTGAAGTGCTTTGAGACGTCGCAACAAAGTGATAAGGTGCCATATCAAATGCAAGGATTATTATTATTATAATTGTACACGCTTTTCTGCAGGGCTTGAAAACAAATCACTTCCAGATTAAATCTGAATTGATATACAAGTCTGTGCGATGTGGATGGTTGGAGATGGAGGAGTGAGCACAGGACTGTGTTAAATCCAGATGTAGAGGCAGGATGTTAAATAGGAACATACTCTTCCTCCTGAATGCATCGTCTCTGTGTTGAAATCATAGAATAGACTTAGGTGAAGAAGGCCTTCCATTCTTCCAGAATCTCCTTGCAATTGATATAGCACCTTACCACGACTTACATGAATTCAGCATCTCGCACATCAGGACGATGCTTTGAAGCGATATACTGTACTGTGAACTGGAGTGATTGTGTATTTTGAGGGTGAACACTGCAGCCAATTTACTACAACAATTTATAATAATCCTTGCATTTCATTTAGCACCATCTCACATCTTTAAGACATTCAAAATCACTTCACAGAATAACTGTAAAGTGAATTGACTATACTTGTGAGTGAATATATATATATATATAAACGTAGATTGGGTGGGAAGATTTTTTTTTACCATCTTCCAATTCTAACAGCAACAAAATTTAATTTGTAGAGCGCCTTTCATGTTGGGAGTACGTCCCAAGGCGCTGAAAGCATTTTATTACACTCGGAAATCAATCCACCAATCAATCGACAACCGGTTTCCTACTTATTGTTGCGTAAATAGGCAAGGGGGGTAAAGAAACTTGCCCAAGGTTTCACCCTGACCGGGAATCAAACCAGGGTCCTACCGCTTGCAATGTGAACACACTAACCACTACCACCCTGAATTGTCCTTCTTCCTCCATCTGTGCCAGCACTGCCTTCGACCACCCCTGCAATATCACTGATCTCCGCCACTGCCTCACACCTCAGGCCACATGTGTTTGTCACCTCAAACTTGTCTATGGCAACTCCCTCCTTGTCGGCCTCCCCAATTCTGCCCCCACAAGCTACAGATCAATCAAAACTCTGCAGCTCGTATCCTCTCCCATTTCAAGCTCTGTGACCCCATCAACCCCCACAATCGCCCGGCCCCACTAGCTCCCCATTCCTCAGAGGATTGAATTCCTTACTTTCAAGCCCCTGCACGGCCTTGACACCTCCTTCCCCTCTGATCTACTTCCTTCCTATCAACCTGACTGCTCCCTCTGTTCACCAGGCTCTAGCCTGCTTCATGTTTCCCTACCATCGGTGGCTGGGCTTTCAGCCTCTCTGCCCCTATGCTTTGCAACTCCATCCCATAATACCTTCAGCGTGCTATCTCGCTTACCTCCTTCAAGGCCGGTCTCAAGACCCTTCTCTTCGATCGTGCCTTCAGCCGCCTTCCTACCTCTCTGCCCTCCCTCATCCCAACCCTGCCCATCCCATGCTCGGGTCCCATACATCAGCGCTTGGGATGTCCTCCCGACGTGAAAGGCGCTCTACAAATGTAATTTTGTTGTTATTGTTGTTGTTGTTGTTGTCCTGATCCCTCCTGACCTGAAAGGAGCACAACAAATGTAATTTTGTTGTTGTTGCACTCCACATGGAACAAACAGTTCACCAGAAGAGAACCTCAGAGAAAAAAAACAAAATATAGTTACCGGTAATGCTAAAAATCACTCTAACCTTTCTCGAGCTTGTCTGTCTCGACATTTTGATGGCCTGCTTATTTATATCCAAGTTAAGAACCTAGGCTTCTCTTAGCCCAAGAGTGCTTTTATTCATTTCCAATGACGTTGATGCTAGGTCCTTGTGTCTTATCTCTTTGTTCAGTTTGGAAAGGGAATTAATTGAGGGGACTGAGGGCTAATAGATGCATATACACAGGATGTCACAATTAGGTTCTGAGCTCAAGCAAAAAACAAAAGCCCAGTAGGCTGAAGTAGACCCCTTTTTACAACAATCCCATCTGACAGCACTTTAAGAGTGCACAAAACCGTAGCTGACCTGAAGGAGCTTCCACTGGGCTCTTCCCAACAAAGAGGATCAAATAATACTTTTGTCATTGATAGGTTTGTAATTGTCCTGGAAGTACGGATGAATTAACCCCTTACAACTAATAAATCGGCTATTTTAATCTACAACTATCTGTGCGCAATTGGCTGCCGCGTTCCGCCCACAAATATACAGTCAATACACTTCACAGTATATTCTGTGAAGTGCTTTGAGACGTCTAGAAGACGTGAAAAGTGCAATAATAATAATATAATAATAATCCTTGCATTTGATATAGCGCTTTCCACATCTTATCGATGTCCCAAAATGCTTCACAGAATATACTGTAAAGTGAATTGACTGTATATATTTGTGGGAGAAATATCAAATGCAAGGATTATTATGATTATTATTATTATAATGACCTCATTGTCCCTCCACTCCTCTGCACCCCCCTACCTCTCTGATCTCCTCTCTCCCCAAACCAGCACCCGCTGCCTTCCTCCACTGGGTCTGGCCATGTCCCCCGAATCCTCCGCTCTACCCTCGGCGGCCGTGCCTTCAGCTACTCCGCCCCGAGGCTATGGAACTCCCTTCCTCACTCCTTTTGCCTCGCCCCACTCTCTTCCCAGATTCATGTCACAGCTAAAGACCTTCCTCTTCGACCGAGCCTTTAGTCACCTTCCTCCCCCGGCTCCGTCCCGGGATCCACTACTCTGAAGCGCTCTGAGACGCCGTCCGGCGTGGAGGGCGCTATATAAATCGAAGTTGTTGTTGTTGTTGTTAAGTGCTCTGAGTTGCTACCCGATGTGGAGGGCATTATATAATTTCAAGTTATTGTTGATTCTGTCCAATTGTTTAATAAGCAACAACAACAACTATAACAACTTGGATTTATATAGCTAGCTCCCTGCATGCTGGGCGGCGTCTCAGAGCGTTACATAGTAGCGGATCCCGGGGCCGAGCCAAGGGGGGGCCGAGCCAAGGGGAGGTGGAAAAAGGTGACCGAAAGCCACGGTCGAAAAGAAAGGTCTTTATTATTGTTCTTACTTCCCTCTGCTTAAAGAAATACCTCCTGGTGTCTGTTCGGAAATTGCCCCTTTGCAAACCCTGAACCAGTTCCGCTTGTGTTCTGCTTTCTTGGCATATCTGAAGGAACAGTTGTTTGCTTGTGACAATACATGACAACATACTTCAAAGGATGACTTTGCCCATTTTCTCTGGGACGTACTGGGGTTCTCTCCTTAATCTTCTGACTCTCCCACATTGACCTTTCTGACACAGGTCAAACAACAACAACAAATTGCATTGATACGGTGCCCCTCACACAGGGTAACATCCCAGTGTGCTTGTCTTTTGAGGAACAAACACATCCAAGTACATTTCAAGGTTGCAAAGGGCAGTTTGGGGGCAGATGCCAGAATGTACTCACAGAGCACGTTTAACACTAGGAAAAGTTGCAAGGAAGCGTGAAGTGTGATGGGAAGATGTGTAGATTGAGTATTCTGGAAGGATAGGATCAGATGGGTCAGAGGGCCTTCTTCATCCAAACCAATCTTGTGATCTTCTGATTTTGAGAGTTGAGACACTAAATATTGCATGCACCTTTGAATAGAACAACACTATGCTCCTGTGGGATTTTGGCTCACAGAAAGCGATCCGCCAATCGACTAACAACCAGGTTCCTACTCTCTGCTGGAGGCGTGTGAAGTAAGGGCGAAACCTTGGACAAGTTTTCTTACTGCACAAGCCTGATAATAATCCCTCAAGAAAAAAAATTAAAAATTGGTCATTTCAATCTATGACTGTTTGTGGGACACTGCTGTGCACAATTGGCTGCCATGTTTCAACCACAAATATTCAATCAATTCACTTAACAGAATATTCTTTGAAGTGCTTTGAGACACCTAGAACATGTAAAAAGCATTATATCAAATGCAAGGATTATTATTAGTAAGGAAACTTGCCCAGTGTTTTGTCTTGCCGGGAATCGAACCAGGCGTCCTCTCGTTTACAAGGTGAGCGCGCTAACCACTACACTACAGGACTCTGGGTGTACGATGCTAACTCACAAAGTGTAAAGTTAAGAGAGCAGCATCGCAACTGTTTAATAATAATAATCCTTGCATTTGATATAGCGCTTTCCACATCTTATCAACGTCCCAAAGCGCTTCACAGAATATACTGTGAAGTGAATTGACTGTATATATTTGTGGGCGAATCGCGGCAGCCAATTGCGCACAGCAGTGTCCCACACACAGTCGTGGATTGAAATGACCAATTTTATTATTGTGTTTTTTTGGAGGGATTATTATTAGGCGTGTGGAGTAAGGAAACTTGCCCAAGGTTTCGCCCTGACCTGCCTGGATTCGAACACAGGTTTCCCCAGCTTGCAAGACAAGTGCTCTAACCACTGAGCCACAGGAGCTCCGCTGTTTCATCTAATTTGTTCCTTAACGTCACATCACGTCTGGATTTTGCCTCAAAATAACAGGAAAACCTTTCACGCCCAGCACGCTGTGCTGATGCCTAAAAATAATAAATAACCTTTCTTTACTATTCATAAGCCAGCAAATAAATGGATTTTTCTCCGTCTTGGGTCCTCGGCCTCGTAAACGCATCCGCTGTTGCACAAAAGCGAATGAATTACGGGCGGGGAAACTGTTTGAAAAGCAAGACACAAAATGAGTACTAACAAAATCTCGAGCTAAAATTAATTTGCTTTCTGGACTCAAGTCTTCCTCTTAATTACACAGCGTCAGCCATTCCTCTTAAAAGACAAAGAGTCCACTCAAGTGTAGCTGTAGGAACACATTAGGTATAATAACTGTAATTGGCTTATGTGTAGATGGCAGATCCCGTTTCCATGGCTGCACTTTGTTGCGTAAACATGAAGCTGTTATCTGGGAAGAAAAAGGCCCAGGATCATCTGTTCTCTTGTTCGGGAGTGGGGAGGGAGAAAAGATGGGGACAGTGGGGAGGGAGGGGGGGTGGGGTGGATGCTGGAGGGGTGGGGGTGATGGGGGACAGACGGAATGAAAACACTATGGCACATGTCCATTCAATAAATCTGTGGTTCACAATTCTCTGAGTGTTTGGTTTGGAAGCAGCTGGGAGATGTCTCAGCAAACATGGGTTCCTAGATTGGGCCAATCCGAGATAAATCACAAACAGGGGAAAAATTATTTTCAAAGCATCCTTTCATCCGAGCCCCCTTCCATAATTAAGCTATGCGGCCAATTTTTTCTCTTAACCCCATCCCTCTCCTAATTCATTACAGTATACAGTATTTATATAAGGGAAAGAGAGGACGTGGGCTTGGGATGGAGGGTGGGGAGGGGGGTGGGTAGTGGGAGTTGGGGGATTAATAACATTCCTCGCATTTAATTTAGCGCCTTATCACATCTTCAAGGCATCTCAGAACATCTCACAGAACATACACTCGAGTGAATTGATATGTGTATTTTGTGGGTGAAACGCAGCAGTGTTTATTGTAAATTAATTGCTCGGGGTACACTCTGTGACCTTACCCAACTGACCTTTGCTCCTTTCCACACCAGCACACTTTCTAGCAGGGGCTACCGTTTAGCAATCAGGATCAGGAGCCCTGGCTGATTTCCTATGGTCTACGGTGAGGGCTATTGGTGAGTCCTGAGTTGAGATCAGTTAACTCAGCACAGACGGGGTTTGGAACTTTGCACGTAGTAAATCAGTGCTGCACCATACGTACATATTCAGTTACGGAAATGTCAGACATGAAGTGAATGACCAATCTTCTCTGGGGGAATTGTTGGCCAGGAAACCAAGAGAAACTCCCTTCTCTTTTTTGCACGGAGCTGAGGGATGTTTAACTTCACCTGAACGAAGCAAACAGGACCCCAGTTTAATGTATCACCTAAAAGCCGACACTTCTAACAATGTGGCACGCCAAACCAGGACTGCACTTCAATGAAATATGAAGTGCAAAAGTCTTGAGTAAAAAAAGCAACACATTTTTAAAGAGGCCAGCAATTCTGTGTGGAAATTATATATACTTGAAGCCAGACAAGTCTAAGACGATTGTCATTTAACTCTAATGATCAAATTACTGTAGTTGTCTTACTGATTTTAAGGGAAAAAAACGCATTGTAGCCCCGTTCTTTTTACTTAATATGGGAGAAGGGAGCTTCCCTTGATTACTTTTCTCTCATGGTTTGTACCATTGGCAGAACAATGGGTGACTGAACAAAGATGTGTGAAATGATAGCCGGGGCAATAATTAGATTTTGTTCAGCGCCTGGTTCGCTTTTCAAAGGCCCCTTGGAGGTGTCAAAATATTCATTAGCAAAACAGCTCTCATTCAAATGGCAGCAGAAGGAGCTTTATCTCTCTCGCTCTTCCTCACGTTTCAGCCTGCCTCCTTCCTGAAGGCATTTGAGGACACCTCAATGTGGTCCATCTAACACAGCCATATTGTTTTTGTACTGCAGAAACAACAACTTGCATTTGTGTTATACATTTGTGGGCGAAACGTGGCAGCCAATTGCATATAGTCCCACAAGATGTTGTGGATTGAAGTGACCCAGTTATTATTGTATTTTTTCTTGAGGGATTATTATCAGGCGTGCGGAGTAAGGAAACTTGCCCGAGGTTTCTGTTGGGAATTGAACCCAGATTTCCCACTTGCGGGGTGAATGCTCTAATCACTGAGCTACAGGTCTCCACACTGTAAAATCCAACATACTGTGAAATCGACTCTACAACAACAAAAACCTGCACTTATATCGTACCTTCCACACAGGGCAGCATCTCAGAGCTCTTCACACTGTTGTGGGCAAAATGTGGCAGCCAATTCTCAATCCACAATCATAGATTGAGTGACCACGTTATTTAAAAAAAACATTTTTGGAGGGATTATTATTCGCAGATAGCAATCCGTCAATCAACATCATTCAATTGGTATATTGTCAATGTTCCTCTGTGGTGTTCCTCTAATCTTATTTCTCTATTTTGTGGAACATCCTGATTTCACCCAGATATTTACTCAATGACTAGCTATGTTACAGCAGATGTCACCAGAGAATTCCAGGAATTCAGAGGTAAAGATCGAAGACTGGGAAACTCCAAACACCACTAAACCTTGCTTTTCTCCACATAAACCACCTAATCTATTCACTGCTCACTCCCCTATACCTTTTAATATTCCTCTATCCATCTAATTCCCCGTTAAAGACTTTCACTCTACTGACTGCTGTAAACTATCTGTCGCTTTCTAATTACCAATAATAGTTAAATTAGATCAAATTGTCTGCTGAAAGAACCTTTAATTAGCAATAACACCATGGCCAATTACACCCCAATCAGTATAATGTATGGAAATCCATCCCTAATTGAGGCTGGGTGTGAGAAATAGAGTTTCAGAAATCAAGGTTTTATGCGTTAATGAAGAACGGTGCAAAAGAGGTGATAAGTTTTTTTTCTCGAGAAAAGACTCTGGCAATGTTTAACAAGTCATTTAAAAAATCTGGATGTAAAAGAGGAAAATGCAACACGATGGTATCAAGGTGTCAGCACAGCTCAGCCCACACTTGCCTCTGAGTCAGGTTATAAGAATGAGCTATGAGCAATAATGAAGCAAATTAGGGCTTTTCATTCTTGGGAAAAGGTGTAATAATATAATAATAATCCTTGCATTTTGATATGGCGCTTTTCATGTCTTCTAGACATTTCAAAGCGCTTCATAGAATGTACTGTAAAGTGAATTGACTGTATATTTGTGGGCGAAATGCAACAGACAATTGCTCACAGCAGTGTCCCACAAACAGTCGTGGATTGAAATGACCAATTTTATTATTGTGTTTTTTTTTAGGGATTATTATTACACATCTGTGTGGAGTAAGGAAACTTGCCCAAGGTTTCGCCCTGACCTGCCTGGATTCGAACACAGGTCTCATGCTTGTAAGGCAAGTGCTCTAACCACTGAGCTACAGGACTCCACATATATAATATGTATAATAGTAATAATCCTTCGCATGTGATATAATGCCTTATCATTGCTTCAAGACAATAATCATAATAATCCTTGCATTTGATATCGCGCTTTTCACGTCTTCTAGATGTCTCAAAGCGGTTCACAGAATATACTGTAAAGTTAATTCACTGTATATTTGTGGGCGAAACGCAGCTGCCATTTGCGCACAGTAGTGTCCCCAGTCACAGTTGTGGATATTGTGTTCAATTATAAAAACTGCAAAACTGTCATATTTAAGAAAGGACTTACTCGCTTTAGAGGGGGTGCAGCATAGATTCACTAGGTTGGTTCCTGGGATGAAGGGGTTGAGCAATAGGATAGGTTGGGAATTTAGGCCTATATTCTCTAGAATATTGAAGAATTAGAGGTGATCTTACAAAAACCTATAAGATTATCAAGGGGCATGACAGAGTAGATAGTAGACAGAGTAGATAGTGGGAGACTGTTTTCCCTGGTTGGAGAAACTATAACTAGGGGTCATAGTTTTAAGATTAGAGGTCAGCCTTTTCGTACAGAGTTGAGGAAAAACTTCTTCACTCAGAAGATAGTGAATTTATGGAATTCTCTAGCCCAGAAGGCTGTAGATACTCAGTCCTTGAACATATTGAAGACTGAAATTGATAGACTTCTTATGGATAAAGGGATTAAAGGGATATGGGGATAAGGCGGGCAAGTGGAGTTAGATTAGAAGATTAGCCATGGTCTTATTGAATGAAGACACAGGCTCGAGGGTACTACTCCTACTCCTTCTTCTTATGTTCTTATGGATTGAAATGGCCAATTTATTATTAGTTTTATTTATTAGTTTTTTTTGAGGGATTATTATTAGTGGGTGGAGTAAGGAAACTTGCCCAAGGTTTCACCCTTGTCCAAGGGATGCCTCAAAGAGCTTTACAGGATGAATTGCAAACTGAATTAACTATATATTCTGATACCTCCTCCCTGACTTTAGCCCATCCCACCTAAGCCTCCCTCTCCCTCCTTACCCTCTTTTCCCCCTTTTTCCCCCTGGCCCCATTTCCGCGACTGTTTGTGAGACACTGCTGTGCGCAATTTGACAGCTAATTTTGCGTGTAGCAATGTCTCGCAAACAGCCATGAAGTGAGGGACCAATTCTATCCGGGGGGACTGTCGTCCAGGATACAGGGAGAGAGAAATATCAGGGGTTTGTGCAGGAGGTGTCATTTTGGCTCCCACCCTATCTCTCTCGCTGAACCAGTTTATGAGCTGTCCTCCTTAAACTGCTGAGTGAGAGGCAAGAGCCCTTCCGAGACTTTCGACACTTCTCTTCTGTCTCTGACTAAGGCAGCCACCTCCCTCCAATACTCCCAACGTCAGCCCCGCTCCAGGCTATCTGTCTCTAAGTGGGTTAAATATCCCATCCATTGCGAGTGATGGAGATGGGAGGGATTCTCTCCACAATCAGCCTGTGTTCACACTCTCAAACTTCTGGGGAAAGTTAAACAAATCTTTTAAATGTAACTTCTTCCCACTTTCCCCGGGGGCAGTTTCTCTTTAGTTCCCTGCTCAGTGAACCCTGGGGTTATTACCAGATCCCTACTGCTGTCCATTCAGCTACTTGACAGGTTCAGTCTCTGGGAAATGCTCTTGCTGATCTTATTATCATCCCGTTTGATGATAAAGAAATAAATGATGAGTTTAAGAAGCAATTGGTAATGTGTCTCTCCCTACTTATGTGATCACCTTCTGACTAATTCACCTGTAACCTCCTCTCGGCCAAATCTGGCCTGTCCTCCCCATTCCCCAATGCTAGCTAAGGTTTCATAGCCTCCATGTATGACTGTTTGTGGGACACTATTGTGCGCAATTTGGCTGCCGCGTTTTACCCAAAAATATACAGTTGGTTTCTTGCTCTCCTTCCCACTACCCTGACCCCTCCCTTTGTCATCTTTCCCCCTTTCTCCCTTGATCCCACTTCCGTGACCTTTTTGTGGGACACTGCTGTGTGCAATTTGGCTGCCCCGTTTCGCCCACAAATATACAGTCAATTCTCCTACTCTCCTTCACCCTGCCCCGACCCCTCCCCCACTGCTCTTGTCCCTACCTGACTGTACAGAGCCTTGGGATGTCCTCTCGATGTGAAAGGCGCTATATAAATGTAAGTTTTGATTGATTGATTGACCTCAGAAAGGCGCTCATAGAGGTGTAGAAACTTTTAAATGGGAGTGAAAAAGTACCCCAGAACAATACTTTAGGTACTTTAGTAGTTTAGCATGTATCATGATAGTAGAACAAAATGGTATGTAACCAGTAATTGTAAGACAAACGCTCAAAGCGAAACGAACAACCAGAACGTTGCCAGGAAAGGTAGTGGACACCAAGGCACTGGGAACCTGCTGAAAGGAGTGAGCGGACAGGTTGATAAGGGGCCAGCAGATCAGATAGGTAGGAGGACGTAAGGCTGTGGATGGCCTTGAAAGTAAGAATGAGGATGTTGAATTCGATCCTCTGAGGAACGGTGAGCCAATGGAACCAGGCGAGAGTGGTGGTGATGAGCTCATGGAGTTTGGTTCAGGAGAGGACACGAGCTGCAGTTTTCGATTGAGGCGGCTAATGAAGAATTTCTGAGTCTCAGGACAACGGCTGCTGGAAGGTGTAATCTGGAGTCCAAATTTATGAACATATCACAATATACTATGGCTTTGAATCCACCGTGATTGATTTGCAGAGAGGTAAGCAGCTGCTGCTCAAGCTCTGTATCCCCAGATGGTGTCACCATTACTCAATGGGTAGGGATATGTGTCTGAGGGGTGGACAATGCTCTCACGTATTTTATACTGAGCTGTGTTGCCCATCAGGAAGCTTGCAGTGGGTACATGCCATCTACCTAGTGTGCCATCAAACCTGCATTTGTTGGATGTCAGCAGTGACTATCCTCCTTGGCGGGGAGATATGTTTCTACGTTCCTAATGACTGATTTTAGATAATAATAATAATAATAGTTGAAGAATTATTGGCCAAGACACTGGGAGAAACTTTTGTTTCTTTTGAAATAGCTTTAGCATCCACCTGAACAGGCAGTCCTTCCGATGAGATCTTAAACTGAGGTTCTAACTTGACTGTTTGAGGGACATTTGTTCTCCCCCAACTTGATGCCTGTTAGCTCAGTGGTTAGAGCACTCGCCTCACAAGTCAGAGACCTGGGTTTGATTCTCAGAGAGGTGAAATCTTGGGCAAGTTTCCTTACTTCACAGGCCTCTGTTTACCAGTGGTAATAGGAACCCAGTTGTTAGTCGATTAGCAACTCACATTTCCGGGCATAATAATCCTTCAAAAAAATGATAACTAAATAATTTGGTCACTCAATCCACGTTTGGGACGTCCTCCTGGCATGAAAGGTGCCCTTGAAATGTATTTTTTGTTGTTGTTGTGGGACACTGCTGTGTGCAATTAGCTGCCAGTTTTGCCAACAAATACGTTGTCAATTCCCCTTAAAATTCACCGTATATTCTGTGAAATGCCTTCAGATGTCTAGAAGACATGAAAAGTGCTATATTAAATGCAAGAATTACTATTATTATTGACAGTATTGGTAGTCGAAGAGAATCAGTAACTAAATCATTGGAAATTAGTAACTTGATAAAGGGTATGAGTAACCAGATAGACATCCTATACAATGGCTACTACTGTGCTTAAATTTATACAGTCCTTCACGCTGGATGTGATGTACATATAGCTGGTTAAGGATAATTAATACCTGGATAAAGGGGTTAATCACTGGATACATGAGATTAGTAACATGGCTCGAGGGATACAGTGTCCTGAACACCGTGCACCAATCTGATCATCGTGACTAAAAGAGGCAAGGAATATTCATTAATGCAAAAAACTGAATATTCATTAATGCAAACACTATTGATTGAACCTGAGCTTACCTAGGTTTGTGTGAATGTTTGGGGTACAGCTCCTTGAGTATCCATGGGCCACCTCCGGCCCGTGGGCCACAGGTTGTCCACAGTTGTAGACCTATAGAAGGTTGTAAATGGAATTGAGAAAGTAAACCCAGAACAATACTTTTGGATTGCCAGGTTCGGGGGATGCAAAGAGCAATTTTTGGACAGATACCAGGAAATATTTCCCACCTGCTGCTTGTCTGCAATGATATTGTTAAAGGAATAGTCTCTGAAAATACTTGTCTGTTGCATTTATTAAGTTGTTTCCCTTAAACATGAGGAAAGCTTCATACATTCAGAAAATGAGACACATTCAATAGAAAGATGAAAACCTAGTTGAATTGAAACTCAACATCTTTTTCTCTGTCTCTTGCTCTCTTACTTGGAATCCACACAATGGATCGGCAGAGCACATTTTTCAAGGTTCCACGTGACAGAGCAGCTAAGCTGTGAGCTGTTGAGCTGTCCTTGAGTTTAGAGTTGGGAGCAGAGACTCACATTCGCTCACACGTGAGGGGCAGCAGAGCCAGCCATCTCATCTGACTTAACAGAGAAAGAAAATCCATAGGCCTTGTACGGTGCGTGAACCCAAGACAACTCAGGAGACAGAACTTTTATTTTCATCGCACCTTATCATAGCAAACTATCTCAAAGCATTTCACAGGTAACTTATACTGCATTCAGTGACTGGGGAGGTTTTGGAGGCAGACCTGGCAGCCATCCGAGGATCCCAAACTGGAAATAACTGTTTTATCTGGGGGTGGGGAGGGGTTATTGGATTGTTGGCCTATTCACCAGGAAAACTCTTGCCTCTTTTCCAATTGGATCTTTACCGCTCGGTTTTAACCTCTCATCTGAAGGATGATAACCAGAAATACTCTGCCTTGTCAGCCTAGCCTTTGAGTTTAAGTCCTGACAACAACAACAAAAACAACAACAATAACATCAAATAACACTATTATTAATAATAATGCTATTATTAGGAATAAAAATCCAATAAATGCAACCCGTGAAGCCTAAACTCTATTGAGGCCTTGGCAGAAGCCACAGATTATTAATTAACTTGTCCGCCTTCATAAGTCAGGCAGTTATGTTAGACAATGTGAATTTAATTGATGCTCAGCATCTCTGGGCCACTTGGCCTTGATAGATCAAAGAATACTCATTGTGCTAAACAGTCAGCCCATTTTTAAAACTATGTAAATCTGCGCTGAAAATATGTCGGAATAATTCTTTGCTGACGAATAAATGAAGTTAGAATGAATCATTCTCATTTCCTGCTTAATATTAATTATTGCTCATACAATTGTCAAGAGTAACTAATGCAAATGTGCTGCAATGACGTCTCATTTGTGTGTCAAATCAGTATGTCAACCCACATGTCATCCAAAAATGCTCAGTTGGTAGCATTTTTGCCTCCGAGTCAGAAGGTTGTGGGTTCAAGCTGCAAGTCATGACTGGAACTCATGTATTCTAAGATATCTGCCAAATGCAGTGTTGCTTTGTTGGAGGCACTGTCCTTTGGATGAGGCATTAAATCAAGGCCTTGGCTGCCTGTTCAGGTGGACTTTAAAGATCCAGTAGCACTATTTGAAAAGAGAAGGGAGTTTCTCCCAGTGTCCAGGCCAACACTCCCCCAAATAAAACTGGTCATTCACTTCATGGCTGTTTGTGGAACCTTGCTGGGCGCAAATTTTCATTTGACCACAAATACATAGTCCCTTCATTTGAGGTATCCTTGCCTTGCAATGAGATAAGATGCTATAAATTAATATAAATTCTTTCTTGTTTCGGTTCAATAGGAGCACAGAATGTTAGCAGCAGAGAAACATGCCACCAACAAAACAACAACAACAACTTCGATTTAAATAGCATCCTCCATACCGGACGGCGTCTCAGAGCGCTTCCAACCCACTAAGGCTCATGTTTCCCTGCGCATTTGCCACTTTGTCCAATCCCAGTTTTCCTGCTCGCTCTCAATCTCCCCACCCTTTAATATTCCCATTTTCCCCAAGTATTTTCCCTTGTAAAACAATGTGTCGAGCCCAACCTCGACTACTGTTGTGGTGGTGAAATTCCATAATCCCACCCTGCCTTGCTGGAAAAACTCAGGGTTCCAACATGTAATTTGCCGTCGAAGCAGAACACTAACTAGGTCATGATTTAACAATAATAATAGCCTTACTCTCGATATAGTTCCTCATCACATCTTCGAGACATCTCAAGGCAGATCACAGAAATACTGTAAAGTGAGTGGACTACATTTTCTGGGCGAAGCCGCTTAATAAAAAGACACTCTCTCTCTTTACCTCCTCTGAGTAGCTCTGGCTGCCATTATCATGCTCCCAGCTTTTCAAACCAAGCTGAAAAGGTCGGCCCAGCTCTGCTTGGTATTTTATAGCGACCTCATCTTCCAAAGAATGTGCATTATTGAAGGATAAAAGCTTTCCGGTAATTCAGTTATATTTCAGCTGGCACTTGCCTACAGACCAGATGGTTTTATTGAGGGACTAATGCGCTTTATTGAGACACAAAATACTCAGGTAGGGTACTCTCACCAGGGTGGATTAGTGAGCTGTTCAAGCTTCCAGATGCCCTTTGTCTAAAAGGCTTTTACTGAGCGAGGCTGTTTATACTGTGGATGGTCCTTAGCACAGCACACCTGCACTGGAGATTAGGAGCTGGGTGAGGAGTTGGCGGAGAGGATATCATTGCTGTGTTCTGCAGTTAAGAGTTCAGGAGGAGAAATTGGGCTCATCTGAGTTTTTTGTGACCCTCCTGTGCTCTGTTTCAAACTGACCTTAAAGTTGTTGGGGGGGTGGAGGGGGAGGTGGAAAAAGGAACATAGGAACAGGAGTAGGCCATTCAGCCCCTCTAGTCTGTTCTGTCATTCTGTTAGATCATGCCTGACCTGTACCTCAACTCTAATTATCCTCCTCTGCCCCATATACCTTGATATCCTTGCCTGACAATAGTCTATGCACTTCAGACTTGACAACGTGAATGGGCAGCGGTTGTTATGCAGCTACAAGTTGGTAAAGCACTCTCACCTCTGTGTCAGAAGGTTTGCGGTATCAAGACCTGAATTGGGACTTTGAATTCGTGGCATAGGCTCACAATCCAGTGCAGTACCGGGGGTGAGCTGCACAGTGTTGGGGATGCCATCCTTTGGATGAATCGTTCAACAGAGATCTCAGCTGCCAGATCAGGAGGACATTAAAGATGACACTGATCGAAAACAGGAGGGAGTTTCTCTTTCTCAGTGTCTCTGGCTAGCAATGCCCCCAAAATAAAATTACTCCTTCCCTTCACGGTTGTTTGTTTGAGGGACTTTGCTGTGCATAAATTATCTACAGCATTTGTCTACAAAATACATAACCACCTCCATTTTATGCTATATCCTGCAAATTGCTTTGATGTCATAAGACATCATAACAAATGCAAGGATTATTATTATATCATATTTTTGAACCATCTAATAGCACTATATATGATTTACTGTAAAGTGCAGTCACTACGTATTTGTAGGTGAATGTGGCAGCTAAATTTTGTGTACAGCAACATCCCACAAGTAGCCGAAATCCTATTCTATTCGTATGGGAATCAAATTCAGATTTATCTGGTTCAACTTGCATTGGATCTCCCATAGAAATCATGTGGACACCTGGCTTTACACTACAATGCACCATCTGTAGAGTGCACATGTACTGATCAATTGAAGGCTGACAATGCATATTGAGAATCTGTGTTGAAAGCCCGACGCACAGGAATATTTAATATTGAACAGAGGTGGGAATTAAAGTAACTAGGAGTGTCTAGGCGACGCCAAGCATGAGTTTGAAGAGATTTAAAAATATGTCCCTCGGTCATCATTCCCTTCCTTAACCCTCTCGACTCCCACCCCCAGCTCAGGTAGCAAGCCAGGAACTTTCAAGCACCTAAGAATGTTCTCCCAATGTGAAAGCTTCTATATAGATGTAAATTTGTATTGCATATTGTATGATTGCAGGAACAACAACTAACGTTTACACTGAGCATTTCACTGTGAATAAAACCTCCATGAAAAGAAACTTCACAAATCACTTTTCAGAATTGAAATTGAATTACGAATGAACTGAATGTCATTGTGGAGGCGAATGTGGAACAGTCTTGAATGGTTGAATTACCTCTTCCGCTTTCTGTGCTCCTATTGACAGCTGCCAACTTAGATTTAAAATGAACAAGTCTCAAGTGAGATTAGAGATGAAAAGGTTATTTGCGCAGCACCACCCCACCACTCCTCCCCTCAACAAAAGCTGCTGAATCATTTCTTTTTAAAAAAAATCAGTATCTGTTTAGAATAGTATCGCTTACAGTCAGCTACTCCCGGCTTGGTGTCATGTTCCGCCACTCTCGAGCACTCTGAGATGAAACCCTGTGTGAGGGTTAAAAATACAAGTTTCTGTTGTAGAATTGTATCGGAAGATTTTAAGAATGTGTGCGTTCGATAAACCAGCGATAAAGTTGGAAGACATTTTAGAGAGCAGTGACTGTGCATTTGCAGGGAAACACAACAACTCAATTGCACCCAGTAACGTCCTGCAAACAGCTTTGAAACAAATGACCACATTTATTTTGGGGGGGACTGTTGGCCAGGACACCAGGAGAAACTCCCTTCTCTTCTTTCAAATAAACATTCATTTAAATATTCGCCCAAACATTCGGAAGAAAATCTGGTTCAACATGTCATCCAAGCAATGAAGCAACAACAACAAAATTCACCCAAATTACATTTGTAGAGCGCCTCGCACATCCCAAGCACTCCTCCAGCACAGCATTCTCTATGTGGAGCCCAAAACCACAATCTTCTGAGTCAGAAGCGAGCGTGCTACCCAATGAGCCAGGCTGGCACTCGTAGCACTTTTAATGAATAAAATATCTCAAAGCACTTTGCAGGATTTTTTGTAAAATACAGTGACTTGTAGGTGAATGTGTCAGCCAATTTCTGCATAGAAATGTCCCACAAACAGTCGTCATGTAAATGAGCAATTTTTTCTGGGGGATTGTTTGCCAGGAGAATGGGGTCTTTAACAAGTACCTGAAAAAAACAGATGGATGTCGGTTTAACATTTTGCTATCTCCAGCAGTGCTCCAATCCACACACTGAGGTTCCTACAAACCTTGTCTTCTGCCAACCTGAATTTAATACTCTCTCCGGGATTAGGTGATCAGGTTATGTCCTTCCAAGGAGAGAGTGCACACTCCATTCCACACACGTTTACATGTGTAAGTAACACATAAGATGAACTTTCAGTCCAGTTTGAATATTCCTAAAGATGGTGATGAGTTTCCCCATGACATTCAATTGACCAAACAAAATATTGATTTAACATTGAGAGGCTGACACAATTTCCTTAAGTTTGGACCCCCAGATTTCCTACTCAGGCAGTTCAGTTCTTTGATCAACCCACACCAAGGACTACAGCATAGAGTTCTGGTTAAAGCAACATAAGGGGTCTGTTGTGATGATAGAGGCAGTACAGACAAGAACAACAAGATGATCCCCACTGTTAGGGGAAGAAGCAACAATAATACGAGCCAAGACTCCAGTCATGATAGAATGTTGTATAACATTTTAAATATAATTGAAAAAGTAAAACCCAAATAATATTTCAGAACGAAACAAAGCAGGAGAACAAGAGATTGTCGGTTAGAGTTTTAAACTACAATTTCTTGACAGACATTAGGATTTTTTTTTCTTTTTTTCTTTACTCAATGGGACATAAACTCAACTGGAACAATGCAATACACAATAATATAGCATTTTCATATTGGGAGGACCTCCCAAGGCATTGGGACAGGTTGCCAGGAAGGAAACGTGGTTTAGGGCAGGGCACTGGACTCATTTGAAAAAACAGCTTGATATTGTGATGGAGCAGCGTAGGCTGGGTGTTCTGGAGGGATGATGTCAGATTGGCTGAAGCATCGTCTTCATCTGAACTGATCCAGTGATTTTGTGATTGAAATCCTTTGGTTTCTCTGCCCTCTGGTGGAAAAATGGAAGCATTAGAACATTAAACTGCTTCTTTTTGTTCCCCACTTTGTGAGCACAAAAAATTGGTCAATTTCCCCACATCGAGTGGAGGCAGCGGGTAGTGGGTTGGGGAGAAAGGGAGGAGAGGTAGGGAGGAAGCAGGGCAATAAAAAGCCTATGACCATGAGAAATTTCACTTTATACCTGAAAGTCAGCCTGGCCTCAGAACTCTCTCTTCTGAGTCAGTGGTTGTAGTTTGAACCCGATTTCAGAAACTTGAACACAAATGGTCTAGGTTCAATGCTGCCTCAACCCTCACCCCATCCTTTCCCATCTCCTGAAGACCTTTCTCTTTGACCACACTTACGGACACCTTCCCCCTGGCTCGGCCTCGGGCTCCAACATTGTGAAGCGCTGCGAGACACCCCTGGCATGGAGCGCAGTATATAACTGCAAGTTGTTGTTGTTGATACTCCAATGCAGTGGTGGGGGAAGCACTGCATTGTCAGAGCTGCCGTCCTTCAAATGAGATGTTAAACCAAGATCCCGCCTGCCAGTTCAGGTGGATGTTAAAGATCCCATGACGCTACATGAAAACAGAAAGTGGGAGTTTCATCCAGTGGACCTTGATTCAATGTCTCAACCGAGGACAACATCTCTGACACTCCGACATCTCTGACACTTAGACTAAGAGTTCAAAGCCTCCTTATGGTGTATGAATCCATTAACCCTTTGACTCACAAGTGAGAGCGCTTCTAACAGAACCAGGCTCAGTGTGTTGAGTAACTCCAGTTACTGGACAGAATCCCATTTGGGATTCCTATTAAAGAAATCTCTGCATACTGTATTCGATACCTATCTGTGGTGTTCTCCTTCCTAGGGTTGTTGTTGGAAAGGATGGGGGAGTGAGGAAACACACTGATCAATGTCTGCCAGTGTCTGAACAAGGCTATAATGAAGATTGTGGGGCTGGCTGTGTGGTAAGATCCCTATCTCCCCCATTTCGGTCTCTCCACCACTCAACCTCCCATCCCCAGCATCACTTGGTCAGCTTTCAGCCTCTTTACCGTGCTCTCTGGAACACTCTTAAATACCTCCATTTTACTGTACACACAGATAAAGTCAGACACACAGACAGATATTCACACACACATAAACGTTCTACTAATTCACTTGCTCCAAAATTAACAGTCAGGATTAATAACCAGCACAGCGAGCAAAAATGGGAGTAGAGGGGGCGCTGACATCTGAATTCCACACAAGCCAGTGCATTTACCAACTGAGCCACCATGTGGCAGAGTGTTGTGACAAAGTAAAGAAGACAGTTTACCACTCATTCAATCTCCCTCAGATGAATCCTGATAGATTAATGAACGATTGACTTTATTCACGTTTTCCAGGAATTACGAATAGATCCATTTGTGCCCGTTGTGGGTTGTGGTCCACCCAGTGCCTGAGCGGTGAGATATAAGTCTTCACTTTGTCTCCAGAGGTAACAGAGTGCATGTTCCATGTTTGCCTACAAAAGTGGTCACCTCACTTGACAGAGAGCTGGCACAGGGACGACATCTACAACAACTTGCATTTACATAGCGCCCCTCACACAGGGTAGCATCCCAGAGCGCTTAACGGGAACAGTGATAATAATTTGGTCACTCAATGCGTAACTGTTTGTGGGACACTGTTGTTTGCAATTGTGCAATTCTGCGTTTCGCCCACAAATACACAGTCAATTCACTTCACGGTATACGCTGTGAAGCGCTTTGAGACATTTGGAAGATGTGATAAGACTCTATATCAAATGCAAGGATTATTATGTTATTATAATGAGATGAATGACCTTCTTCCATGTTGAAATATTCTAGGACTAACCCATACAGTGTCAACAGAGCTGCTTGCAACTCTGGTTCTGAAACATCCGGCCAGCTAAATACAGCACCAGATTCTGTACAGAAAGATTTATTCAAAGCAACTTAGAAATGTGCTTATCCCCACAGTGCATTATTAAGTGGGTCACAATTGATCATGACTTGAGTAAAGATTGTGAGGCAGAAACAACCTTTGATCCTGAGGCTGCAGATCCATCTCATATATTAACCAAATGAATTTAGTTCCTGCTGAAGATGTAATTCCCTGTGCAATCCCCACCCATATAACACAAAATTACAATTGTTTAGAGCCTTTTACGTCAGGAGGACGTCCCAAGGCACTGGTGCCAGAGGATATCAGGGACAAGTGAGCAGCTTGTGTACAAAAGGGTGGGGCGTTGGCATTATACTGCACAAAATCCTTATATGTTCACATTTGCCATATGTTGGCCATAGTTTGCCATATATTCTAACATATAGGATAACACCTTGGAGAACTTCACAAGGGCGGGAATAAATGGCTAGCAAGGAAGAAGGGGGAAATGACCATAGGCACAGTCAACGAGACAGGTATTAGACAGGATTTAACGATAGATGGGGTACGGCGGAGGTTAGAAATGGTGGAGTAGTGGGAGGTAGTTAGCAGTGGTGAGGGGTATAGAGGCTGATAGCTTGGGCAATGATGGTGGCATGGAAGCAGCAGGAGACGCACGACAGCTTCTCTTAGCCAAGTTGGGTGGGGGACATAAAAGTGGAGTAGGAGAAGGTCACAGAGAATGGGAGATGCTGGCAAAGTGAAAGGAGTTATAGGTGAGGTGAAGTTGATCTATTGGGAAACAATGGAACCTGGTGAGGAGTAGGGTGATGGTTGTGCAGTTTGCAGTGGGTGAGGATGTGGGAGGCTTGGATTCCCTGTATGTAGCATATGATTATTAGAACTCGGGAGAAGTGCTTTTGGATTTACCAACATGGAATAAACTGATAGATGTGGTCACCCCTGATTTTATGCATTTATCCTTGGTTAAAACCTGTTTTGCAATGTGTTTTGTAAGGATGGTGTTGGTGAAACCAGCCCACATACAGGATTATAATACAGTAAAACACTGTTTATCCGTGACCCGATCAACCATAACTTCCATATAACCGTCACCTCAAAAAAAAGGTCCCCATTCGATTAACCAGATCTTATCCGGCATAATCACGTGGCACATTTAATGAGTCGATTGTCACAGGAGAGTACAGTACGATTAGCTCTGAATGCTGCTGGTAGTGGCACTTCCGGGTTTATGTGTTAAAGGGGCAATGTTTTTCCTTTCTCTTGTTTTTCTCTCTCTCTCCCTCTTTTTCCGTTTATCTCTCCCTCTCCTTCCTTCCTCTCTATCACTCCCTCTCTCTTTCTATTTCTTCCCCTTCCTTTCTTTCCCTCTCTCTGATGGAGGGCGGGGGAGAAAGAGAAGGAAAGAGGGAGGTGGGGGGGAGAAAGAGAGAGAGGAGTGGGAGGGCGAGAGAGGGATGGGGGAGAGAGAGGGTGTGAGTTGATTAATTTAGATGGAAAATGAGAGGAGTGGAGAGGGGTTGGGTTTGGAGCCATTGAGATGCCAGACTGACTGAGTGGTGTGTGAAAAAGAGAGGGAAGGAGGGAGGGAGAGAAAGAAAAAATGAAAAAATGAGAGTACCCCTTTAAGAGAAAAAAAAATTCCATCCGCCATTGTAGAAGTTTGCTTTGTGATTGTGTGCTGTGTTTATAGACTGTAATCGATATTTATTGCTTTATTGGTAAGTATCCATACAATATTCTGTTATTATTTAGTCTATTATTAATATGGTATGATTAAAAAATGTTAATTAAAATATTTTTTGTTCAGCTAATTTTTTTGGTGTTGGGTTTTCGGCAGCTGGCCGCCCGAATATCCGGCACGCGGTTTAACCAGCATTGGCCAGGTCCCAAAGGTGCTGGATAAATGGGCTTTTACTGTAAGTTGAATTCCTGTTAGTTAAATGCCTTTTATTTAGGGAATTAAACTTTTGGTGCCAACGGCAACAAGTTGGTGGGATAAAAAGGTTGTTTAGATCCACTGTTTTGAAACATGCACCAATTCCATTGGGCAATTGGTGAGTGGATTTCATCGCACCATAAAAAAGGCACCTTGGAAAATAAACTAAATTGTTATTGGATATTCCTTATTAGGAAGTGGGCTCAATGCCTATACAATTTTGCTTCCTATTGATGTGCGCAAATTCACTGCCACCTTTGCTTGCAAATAATTAGTCACTGCACCTTGCAGTAAATCCTATGAAGTGTTTGAGGTGTTTTGTCGATGTGATGAGAATCTGTATTAAATGCAAGGATTATTATTAATATGGTCACTGCACAAACCTACTGAGCCATCAGGATAATGCTGGAAACCTGTTTACATGCCTGGAGTAATATTAATTTTCCAGAGTTAAAATAGTTTTTTTTAAATAATTTAAAACTTTTTAATAAATGATAAACTTGCTCCAAGTGATTGATTTTTATCAAAATAATCATGAAACACATAGTCAAAACAAATGATCCCTTCCTGCACTACTCAAGTACCCCTCACCCACCCCACCCAGTGGTTTAAACATACCATGGATTTATCTGAATAAATAAATTTATTCGGCCACCTTCCCACCCCTACCCTCCCTGCGCGCCACCCCTCCTGGTCCCCAACCCCTGCTCGAATCCAAATCTCTGATTGTCCAGTGCCTTGGGACATTCTCCCAACCTGAAAGTTGCTATACAACTGAAATTTGTTGCTGTTGGATCTCTTGTGTTCTCCAGAATGAAGTTACTGATGCAAATGGTCAACAGAGGAAAAGGGGAAGACATTCCTCTTCGACCATGCCTTCGATCACCACCTTCCTCAGCCTCCACCCTTCCTGATTCCCCAGCTTGGGTGCAAATCCTTGATTGTCCAGCGAGTGATTAATGTCAGCCAGTGTCTGTTCTCAGATTGTAGGGTTATTTACTTTATTATTGTTCATTATTATTGCTCATTTGCGTGTGCAAATTGGCTGTGGTTTATTTCCACAAAACAGCCATTGCACTTTACAGTATATCCTGTGAAGTAATTTGAGTTGCCCTCCTGACATGGAAGTTGCTATATCAAAAATATGCTTTATTGTTATTATTCCTGGAGATTTAAGCACTCCGAGATGCCTTGTGGCATGAAGGGTGCTATATAAATGCTAATTGTTGTTAGAGATGGAGGAGCCTTGAATGACTGGACAGAAAGCTCTGGCCTGAGGATTAATGTCATGTTACTCCCACTGCTGTTTTACTTCCTAGTCACATGGAAAATCCTATTGAATATCTCTGTGGCTTGTTACAGCTCTTATTGGTCACCTTGACAACCTGGTCCAGGAAATACTTCAAAATTATATTAGATCAAAAGGTCAATATGTATTCAACAACAACAAATTACATTTATATTGTGCCTTTCACTTCGGGAGCAAATCCCAAGGCACCTTACAGTCAGGGTTTTGGACCCAAGGAGGGGTTTGGGATCAAGAGGGGAAAGTAGGGATGGGATGGAGTTCCAAAGTAGGGATGAGATGGAGGGTGGGGTCAAATTACAGCAGGCCAGAGATGCCTGAGCAGAGGGAACAGACAGGTCAAGGACTTCGCCATTCCCCAGGAACTCCATCTTCCCAGCAAGATGTGGTGTTCTTCACATGAATGAAAGAAGCCATCAAGCACAACATTGGCAAGGTTTGAGAAGCAGTCAGAACAAGGGCATGACGAGAGAGAGATTGGATTCTGGGACGATCTCTCTTCCAAGAGAATGGACTGTCTGAAAGACAGTTATTGACCCTGATCAAACCATGGAGCCTCTGGTGACCCTGACAGACATTGAGTATGGGATAATAGAAATGTTCTACAGCTGTTTCCTAATGAACAATGCAACCCAATGCAGAACCAACTCAATGTAAAACCAATTAACCTGCCTCTATGCCAAATAGGATTGCTTTGTTGATTGCTTAACACATGCCCTGAAGCTTGCAGGCAAGGTAGAGGTGTCCAGTACGTAAATTTGGGCTCCCTTTGCAACAACCCAATGAGCTAACCGAACTTCTTTCTGGCTTTTGAATTTTGTTTGAAGCAATGTAACCCTTGCCCTTTAATGTGAAAGGCAATGAGACAAGGAGGAGTCACCATACCTGGTTATATTTCTATTTAGCAAATACAATGTCAACTACAAAATAAACAATCACAACAATTTACAGTAATTCCTGTGAAGTATTTTGAGGCAATTTCCCAATGAAAGGTGTTATATCAGATAATAATTATAATCCTTGCAATTGATATAGTGCCTAGTTATGTTGTCAAGACATCTGAAAATGGTTTACAGGATATACTGTAAAGTGGATTTTGTGGGCACAATATGAGAATTTTTTTTAAATTGGGAAATATTATCATTAGCAAATCAGTTCCTCGGTTTAATGTATCATCCAAAGGATGGTGTCTGTGACAATCCAGTGCTCTTCCAGTATTGAGCTCGAGTGTTAACCTAGATTTGGCGCTTAAATCTCAAAGCAGGACTTGTAAGAGGGTGACCAACTGAGGTGTTACCAGTTAAGTCATCAGGGAAAACCTCCCCCAAATTGTCTTTGTTGTAATATGGAATAATGATCACTGATCTTGATTGTTCAGCCCCTTGGGATGTCCTCCCGATGTGAAAGGTGCTATATAAATGTAATTTTGTTGTCGTTGTTAAGAAAACATTGTTGTTGTTGTCATTGGTCGTCCCCAACCCACCCGCCCAACGATTGGTGGGTGAGCCTTCAGCCATTCTGCCCCCAACCTCTGGAATTCCACCCCGAAGTCCCTCCGCCTCGCCCCCTCCCTGCCCTCCTTCATGTCTCGCCTCAAGACTCTCCTCTTCGATGGAGCCATCGGCAACTCCATCCCACCCCTCCATCCTCAATTCGGATCTGAAGCGGTAACTGTCCAGCGCCTTGGGACGTCCTCCTGATGTGAAAGGCGCTATACAAATGAAATTTTGTTGTTGTTGTCGTTGTTAATCTCCCTCTCAATTAGAGAAACCTTGGCCTGGATGGTCAATGCTAACCATTGGCTTAATTATTATTAATGCTTTCACCTTCCGTATTACAACCAACCAACTCCAGCCACACCGAAGCAGGTTGTCAGTCAATTGGCGGATTGCTTTTCCAGGGGTAAATAATTATTTCTCAATAACGATAATAATAGTAATTTGGTCACTCAATCCACGACTGTTTGTGTGACACAGCTGCGTGTCGCAATTGTCTGCCGCGTACAAAATGCAGTCAATTCACTTTGCGGTATATTGTGTGAAGCGCTTTGAGACATCTCGAAAACGGGATAAGGAGGCTATATGATGGCGTTTCACCAAATATACAGTTAATTTTCCTACTTTCCTCCCCCAAACTCTGTGAAGCGCTTTGGGACGTCGATAAGACGTGGAAAGTGCTATATAAACTTAAGGATTACTTTACTTACTTACTGTATTAAACGCAAGGATTATTACAATATTAGTACTATTGTGGAATCAAAGCTCTTGGGTTGTGTGGGCGGGCACCAAGGCGATGGGTGGGCGGGGCACCTAAGTGCGCTTTGACGGACAGACGCGGGGACCAATACAATCGAGGCAGGTTGCAGATCGACGTGGATGCGAACCAATGGGACGACGGGACGGGAGGACGGGGCCGAGCTGGCGATTAACGGGCGTTCCGACCAATAGGGCGGGCGGGGGAGTGAGGGGGGAGGGGTTAACGGAAGGATCCACCCTCCTCCCCGGCGTCGCTGTTGGTGCGCGCGCAGCTGCCGGAGCGCGCGGTTGACTTTGTTTGATTTTAACGGTTTTTTTTTCTCTCTCCTCCCCCCCCCCCCCCCCCCCCAAACCTCCCCGAGGCCGGACTTTCCCTCACCTCAGCCCTCGGGGCCGGAGATACGCCGCCACCGAAACCCTCCTCCCCCACCCTTTCCCCCCCCCCCCCTCCCCTTCCCCCCATTCCCTCACATTTCTCTGCCTCCCACCGACTCACTCAGCATCCATTTTGGGGAGTAATATACAAGTAAGTGCTCGGCTTCTTCCACGATTGGAGAAGGAAAGGCGTTTGTTTAACAATAACATCAAATACAAACGGTAGCCACAGTGACCGGGAAGCGGGAGCAGGGCCTGGTCGGTGCCGTTGCCATGCGGCATCATGGCCTACACCACCCACCCGGAGCCTCGGGTTGAGAGTAACTACCAAGCCCTTCCCGAAGGCGGCTGGTGAATAAAAGCACTCGGCGTGTTTCATTAAGAAAACACGCGGCTCGCTCTTGAGGCGAGGTTAGATGCAGGCCCCGGTTTGTCACTGTGTGTGTGTGAGGGCCTGAGGGGTTCTAACAGCAGCGGGCGGGAGGAGAAAACGTGAGAGCCCAGGCTCCGCGCCGCCGGACTAGGCCGCAGGACCCCCGCCGGGGCCCGTTTTTTTTCGAAAAACGCGACGTTACATTCGGTTGTAAAATGGAGGCGGCGGCGGAAGGGAGGGAGAGTTAATGTGAGCGCGGTCCCCGGGGTCGAACAGACCGCACCTGCATCCATCCCAAGGGGGTGTGGGCTGGTGAGACAGGGGGAGGGCGAGCGGGAGCCGTGGCCACTCAGACTGCAGCTGTGTTAGCGAGGAGAAACGGTGAACAAGGAGCTCGGTTCAGCCACAAACAGCCGCCTTTGGCACAATAAAGACGTTTTCCTATCAAGTCGCGTTTACGTTTAGCCTTTGACCTGATTCTCACCTTTTTATTTCCACCTCTTCCCCCATACATACACACGTGTGTTTATTAGAGAATGCGTTGGGAGGTTGTATGTATTTACCACTTGGAGATCCTAAAATAAACTTGGAAGTTCTGGTTTTCAACCTATTCTTTCCTCCTACTCACCCGGTCCACACACACAATTTGGTTTTATACAAATTGTGTTGGGAGGTATTATGTATGGAAATGAAATATATCCAAATGGAGACCCTGAATAAGCTTCAAGTTTATGATTTTACCAAATGCTCAACGTTTCAAGCCTTTGGATGTTTTCAAGACTTTGTCTTGACTCCAATAGATGAGATGCACCTTTTTCCAGAGGTGTTTTTACTTGTATGAAAGAGATTCAAATTAGTTTCGCAAGCAAGACTAATGTGAATTATCGTTCTGTTACTGATAGTAGTATCGTTTTGTTTATTTCCAAAGTAAAGCAAGTTGCATGATTCTTTGAATCATTATTTTCAGTTTTATGTAATAATACAGTACCTTGCTTTCAACTGTATGTTGCAAATGTATTTGTTCCTCCTGGCAGTGCTTCCTGTCCTCCCAACATGAACAGCGCTCTAAAAATGAAATTTTGTAGTGTTGTTGCTTTAAGCGATGACAATTAATGATCTGTTTCTTTGAAAAAATTCAATCCCTAATTGCTTCAGAGTTCAGTTTGAGTTACCTGACTCATTCATTATTCATCAAATACACAGAAGAGTTTTCACTAAATATTTGGCAAAATTTGTATTTAGTATAATATTAAAGTATTAATATTCTGTGCTATGTTTATGGAGAAAAAGGAGGTCTTTATTTTATTTTTTGCATTTGATATAGGGTCTCACGGCATTGAGATATTTCAAAGCTCTTCACAGTACTGTAAAACTGGCATACATCTTATCTTTATGAATCGTTTAATCAGTTAAATCGCACATTCACTCCAGTCCCACTCTGTTTCCTATCAAAACAACTTATTTATTTGCTCCACTTATATTAATCACTTCAAACTCTTAACGCCTATCTATCCTCCAACTACTCCCCCAAACTCTTATCACCTATCTATCTACTACTTGTGTACGGTAACTGCACATGTGGTGATGGGTCAAAAATCGTTGAATTGCGGGAAAAATAGTATTGACCCAACACTACATGCTCACTTCCTGCTGCAGTGACAAACTACCAAATGCGCACTTACTGGCTGCATTAACTTAAGCATTCACAGTGTGGATTATTGATTAAATTAGATTTTCTACGATTTATACAGTTTGCCAGCAAATCAGACTTTACATAATTTGTATGAAATATTATGGTCCCGTCACTTAAATCATATGAATTATTGTAACTCCATGTCTTATGTGGGTTTCACTGTAAATAGTAATAATCCTTGCATTTAATATATATTGGAAAGTGATGTTGTATTTTGTGAATGAGATTCATTCTGATATGACTTAAAAATGTTGAACATGTGTCAAAGAAACTATTTTAAATTGTGCATTGAGTTCAAATTTAATTAATCTAGAATAATTAGCATGAATGTGTGGTCATTTGCTATTTATTAGCTCATTTGAGTTGTCAGCGAGTGACCTGGGTTCATTTCCCAGCAGGGCAAAAACTTGGGCAAGTTTCCTTGCTCCACATGCCTGATAATACTTCAAGAAAGAAAAAATAATAAATTGGTCACTTCAGTCTACAACTGTGGGACACTGCTGTGCGCAATTGGCTGTTGCGTTTCACCCACAAATATAGTCAGTTCACTTTACAATGAAGCGCTTTGAGGCGTTTAGAAGACATGAAAAGCGCTATATCAATTGCAAGGATTATTATCTATGTCCTTAATATGAACCTAATATTTTATTTGATTTCTGGTTCAAAAATCTGTTAAAGTATGCCTTTGAATTTCAAATGTTTTGATTAAGTCTTGATGCTGTGTATCATGATAGAAATGTCACAGATAACTATCAACCTTTTTGAAACACAGTCTTAAATATTCTTGTATGGCCTTATAGTGGGCTTCATTATATTTTCTATAGTGTTCAGTGTTTTGCTGATATCAATTATATTTGTTTTCTTCTTGTAAGCACTCACACAGCAATTCTCTCCTGTGAAGATTCCAGTACATGGGTGTTTCTGTCGGCATTGGATGTCCTCCAGTTCTTAGATTAAGTGGTCATTCACATCTAGTCTGCACAATAGCTTAGACCTTTTGACTGTGGCAGGGGAGGAAAGCAGCACAGCTGAATCTGATCAAGTTCTTTCAAATGGTGAACTCCCTAAAATAGTGATGAGGATTTTTATTCTCTTTTTCTTTTCAGTCTAACCCAGGGGAATTGAAGTCAGGTTTAATTCTCTGTGGCTAATTTAGTGAGTAAAGAGTTTAGAAGCTAAAATATTTCCTTGATTTCTGTGGCACAGTTTTACACTGGACAGTCAGTCCACTTATCAACTGAGGCAATGTCAACTTGTTTTTGCAGTGTTTTGCTTAAAACAACATCTTGCTTCACAGAGTACTTCACAGAATGAGATTAATCAGGAATCTTATGCAGGCAAATGTGGCAGCTAATTTGTGCCAGCAATGTACCATTAGACAATGAGCTGACTGTGCATTTCATTCAGTTTTGGAGGGAGTGAATTTAGATGGCATTGGAAAACTCTACTTTTATCTGAAATCAGGGAGCCTGTCAATGTCTATCTTAATCGCAAAACAGGACCTAATTTTCTTGACTGATTCTAAAACTGGATGATGATCTGTAAGTAAATTATTAATAGCTGCCAAATAATTTTTAACATCTAAAGCTTGCCAGACAGTGCTATCGATGGTTTTGCCTGCACCAAATGCTCTCCGGAATTAAGTAAGGAGGATGTGTCCCTCTGGGGAGAGAAAAAGAGATTCCATTAATCTGTCTTTGAAATTTCCATGTGCTGGTGGAATGCATGGGATTCTCAATTTGGTTTGGATACTCTTAAACATGGTGAGGGGTTTCAGTATAGTACTGTATATATCAGACACCCAGCTGGCACCCAAAAATATCTAAATCACTTAACAAAGAAAGTTGTTTTGTAATGAATGTCATGTAGGTATAAGCTGTAACCAGGCACCAGCAGGCTCCTTGTGAGATTACTGTAATCAAATTGTGTATACTGAAAGTTGATATTTTCTTTAGCCATTTGTTTCTCTGTTACCATCATGAACACGTCCCATCAATATCAGCAGCAGTTTTTTCCCTTTCTATTTGCTTTTGAAGTGAAATGAGTGCCATGGGTAAGGCACTACATTGGTATTTTTCAATAGAAGAGGCATTGATAATGCCAACATTTATACTCCATTGAGGTGAAATGAAGCTTCCAGTTAAAAATAAATTGAGATTTTGAGGGAAGAAAGGAGCTAAATTGAGTGAATTTGGGGCACTGGATGGCTAGAGGGTCTAACTCAGTTAAGCTTTTATTGACTTATTATTCTGGTCATTGGTTCACAAATACATGGGGAAAAGGCTGATATATTGTAAAGTTTATTTCTGGAAAAGTAGTATGCTACTCCACTACATTTCCCTGTGTTCTGTATTATTTTTCGGAGCCATTTTCTAGCTATTGGATAATGGCAACATTGAGACTCTACTGTTTTTCTCAACATCCATTGAGAGGACGGATAGGAATGTTAAGAGGCAAAGCTTTTCCAAAACATCATAGAATTATGCAGGACAAAAGGAGGCCATTTGGCCCATTGTGTCTGTGCCGGCTCTTTGAAAAGAGTTATCCCACACCCCCACTCTCTCTGTAGCCCTGCAAACTTGTCCTCCCCCAAATAATTATCTACTTCTCTTAAAAGTTGTTATAAAATTGGTTTCTACCACCCTTTCAAGCATCCATAGAACTAGAAAAAGTGTTCTATCAAAGTTATTAGATCTATATTTTTAAAGTTGGTCCTGACGCTGGTTTTCCTTCATGGAAGTGTTTGATTCCACAAATTGGCAATGTGTACGATGGAATTGTTCAAGTTGGAAGCTCACAGGGATAAAAATTGTAGGTAGAGATTTTTATTGTGTGTGTGTGTTAGAGCATTTCTCAGAGAGGCTGTTGTTCAAGACATTGGTTGAAAGTGTCGCCCTCAAAAGAGTAATGCTGCAGTCGCACATTTCCTTTTTGTTGGAATTCTTTTCTTCTTGGCTTGAAATAAGTCAGTGTTGGCCAGCAGCAGTGAAATGGAAGATTAGTCCAAACTATACTTTTACTTTGGTTAATTTCTCCCTATTTGTCATTCCAATATTTTCTATGATTTTGACGTCTGTAAATTTCCATTTTTAAGTACAGGTAGACCCCGCTTACCGAACGCCCGCTTACCGAAACTTCACTATAACGAAGGTTTCTATTTGTACCACTTCTCCGCTTAACAAAAGCTGCTTTCGCTATAACAAATGTTTACACACATTTTAAATCTCGCGGGCTTCTTGTGCGCTACTTCTCTCTGGTTGCTCCAGCAACGCACACTCAGTCTTTAGCGTGCCTCAGTTAAGCAGTGCAGTGCAGCCCCTCCCATATGGGAGGAGCTTAAGCGACAGGATGCTTCATGGCTTCAATAATAGTAAGTCGAGATGGGGGTGGTAGGGGGATAGAGAGGAGTGGGGGATAGAGAGGAGTGGGGGGTAGAGAAGAGTGGGGGATAGAGAGGGAGGGGAGGGGGGATAGAGAGATAGGGAAGAGGGGGTATAGAGAGATAGAGAGGCGGGGGGGATAGAGAGATAGAGAGGAGGGAGGCTAGAGAGGGAGGGGAGGGGGGAACAGAGAGATACAGATGGAGGGGGGTAGAGAGAAAGAGAGGGGGTGGGGGGTAGAGAGAAAGAGAGGAGGGGGAGGAAGAAAGAAGCGCTTCACGTTTCCTGAAATGCCTGGGCCCAGGTTGCGATATTTCAGTGTGGTGACGGTGAAGACCTGGCCTGGAGCAGGTAGGATTGGCGTTTTTACTCCTGCAATTTTTGTCACATTCCGGATTCTGGAACTCCGGACTTTTGGCTGCTCAACCTGTGCACCGAAAATGTTAGCGCTAGGAACTGATTTTAGCGGGGAGGCTCGGGTCGGGGTGGCGTTTTGGCTGTGGCCAAATATAGTAATACAGTTAAACTCTCACTTAACAAAATTTTCGCTTAACTAAGGGTTTTAAAGTCCCTAACCACTTCGTTAAGTGGGGTCCACCTCTACTGTATATAGAATGTTCTGATCTCAAAGGTATTTGGTGAACTGGGATGTAAAATATTTTATCCTATGAACATGAACAGTCTGCCCTGGTGTGGTTTTTTTAGTTCTGAGTGCTACCTTTTAGCTCTTCATATTTTCTGCTGATCATCAGATAATATATTAATTCAATTGTGCATATTGCAGGCTGGCTCTCGTGACAATCATTGCATTTATTTGATATCATCTGTTCTCAATTTTAGTTTAGTTTTCCGTGCAATTTTAAAAATAACGTATGTAGATAATGAGAGATTCCGCTGTTACTTAACTGTGGTATAGTGGTACAAATTTATAGAAAAAATTACTGTCCTTTCTGATGTGCCTCTTGCTGAATATATTTTGTGTCAAAACATCCAGTGAAATTAAGTTCACTTTCTAATCTGATGATAATGAAATGTTCGCTTAACGAAGAGTATTAAAATTCCCTAACCACTTCATTAAGCGGGGTCCACCTCTACTGTATATAGAATGTTCTGATCTTAAAAGTATTTGGTGAACTGGGATGTAAAATAAACTATGAACATGAACAGTCTGCCCTGGTGTCTTTTTTGTAGTTTTGAGTGCTATCTTTTAGCTCTTCATATTTTCTGCTGATCATCAGATAATATATTAATTCAATTGTGCATATTGCAGGCTGGCTCTCGTAACATCATTGCATTTATTTGATATCATCTGTACTCAATTTTAGTTTAGTTTTCCATGCAATTTGTAGAATAAGGTATGCAGATAATGAGAAATTTTGCTGTTACTTAACTGTGGTTCAGTAGTACAAATTTAAAGAGGTCTTTTAAGTGCTCTGAGACGCCGTCCGGCATGGAGGGCGCTATATAAATCAAAGTTGTTGTTGTTACGTAGTCAATTTTTTAAATGTAAATTCTTGCACAAAGGATTTTAATGTAAATCCTTGCATAATCCTTGCATGAGAAATGTGTTCCTACAGCCTTCCTATTGCCCCTTCTATCCCATTCCTCTATTCGCCATTATTCGTTCTTCTAGTTGATTAGTATTTCTGCCTGTATTGCTCCTTTCATCGCTCATATATATGATGTGTGAATTGTAATATTTTTTATATAGGTGAGATTATATTTGTGAAATGTCAAACGACTCCTCTTGCTACGGTAACGGTTACCAAGGAGAACTCGATCTCATGGCTGAGGAATGCAAGGATCATGGGGATGACAATGCGAGAACCAACTTAATTGTCAACTACCTGCCTCAGAACATGACACAGGATGAGCTGCGAAGCCTTTTTGGTAGTATAGGAGAGGTGGAGTCTGCCAAACTGATCCGCGACAAGGTCGCAGGTAAGGACCATAAAGGTAAAGTCGCAGCCAATGCTGGTTTTTTAATTCTTCTTAGATACTAAGTGAATCTCTGATAGCCACTTAGATTCTCACTTTTCTTCTTCTGCTTAATTTCTTTGAAAGAAGCTGCTGGAAAACTGCATTGAATCTGAAGAAGTGCTCCGGACCCAGTTAAATGGGAAAGGCAATGCAGTCAGTGGTGAGATGTTGCTATTATAACAAAGCAATGGACTACTTGAAAAAACGTTATGTGGCATGTTTGTAGATTTTCTCTACAATGAAAGCTGGGGATTTATCTTGGGCTATGTACTCTACTGTTCTAAAGCAGAGGGCATCGTGTGTTACAGTAATTTGATTACAATAAAGTACCAACATGTGAAGAAGAAAGGCATCCAAGTGGCTATTATGAAATACTGTCTTCATTTTAAAATGCAGAATTTTCTTTTTCTTCTGTCTACAGGTATCTGCCTATTCAAACTTTAAATAGTTTTGCTGTTCTTTGCTTTTTGTTTCTCCCTCTCTCTTCCCTTGAAGGTATTGACGCGTACAGATGTGTAGTTGCACAGGTATCTGTTGCAAAAGTTCCCCTTCCCAGAGAATAATAATTAATAATACTTGCATTTGATATAGCGCCTTATCACGTATTCGTGAGGTCTCATGACGTATTAGCAGAGTATTCCAGTTTTTAGGGCAACACACCCGAACTCCATTCTGATCTTGCCAAATTTCCTTGTATATACCTTTCCGGCAGAGATTTCTGAATAATGATCAGAAGTGGTAATTCTGTTATTTAAATTTCAATCCATGAATAATATTTTTTTCATGAATACTGGGAGAAGTTGAGGTGCCTCAGCTACTGTGCTGTCTGAGATTAATGAATTTTACTCAAACTCATCAGTAACCTTGTAGTCTGTGTGACTTAGTAGTCTGTGTGATTATTACACTATTTGCAAACTTTACCCATTCATTCTTCACAAGTTAGCTTTGTTCTCAGCAGACTATTTCACTATTATAATCGACTGAAATGTCCAATTCTCATATGATCACATGCGTAACTTTCCAGCAGGGTTCATCAGGGCTTATCAGGAGTGTGAATACACAATTTACTTTGCCCTCGTCCAGTTGAATTCATTCGTAGCACCTAACTGCTGCCCAGATTCAGAGCAACTGACTTATCACAGACTGGATTTTCGAATCTGGCTTGAACCTCAGATCTGTGAAGTTTAGTGCTACCCTGCAATCTACCACCTGTGCATTAACAGTGGAGATGGCTGTTCCATCATTAGGTTGTAATTTTGCAGTTTGCTCCATGGTAAATTTTGCCCTCCATTTACATTGATTGAAATTGCAACTTCATTTCTGTTCTATCTTTGTGCACAATGTGCAGTAGGAGCTTGTTACAATGTGGTAGTCCATAAATTTCGAACCCAGCTTATAACAGGGTAGGACTTCTATTCTATATTCACTGTTCATGCCTACAAAAAAATGCAGGCTTATTTCCCGTGCTAAAAGTGAGCATCTTTCGGGTCATTGGGTTGTCACTAATATCACTTCCTGCATGCTGCACAAGAAGTGACATCGGCAACAGTCTGATGACCCAGAACTGGGTCACTTCTAGTGTGCAGAGAGCTGTACAATCATTTTGAAACGCGATAGCGTGGCTTGAAGTGAACTATACAGTTTTCTTTGCATATTTTGGATTTTATTGGTAAGTAAATATTGCAATTCATTCACTGGCTTGCTGTGCATGTTACAACAAAGCCCATTATAATGTTAACTATCTGATTTTTATAGTACCATTTGACTTTCGAAACTACTACTACTGCTGTGAAGTCCTTCCATGTTGAAATAAAGTCCCATGTGACCTCTGTGAGGCAGATTAGGTCACATGAAAGTCCTATTTGTTTTAAAGTGTTATGTTTGTTTTAATGTGCCTTATTATGGCATCTATTCTTAATGTTTCTGTTTAAGAAGACTACTGATTCTAGTGATGTTGAATTATGATCAACTGACTCAATATAGAGCAGAGATTAAATTTTATGTGGTGTGTTTGGTGCCACCTCATGTGCGATACATTTGCTTAGAAAGCAAAGTGTAAATATTACATTTGATTCCAATTTTGTAACCCAGAGCAACAACAACACTTACATTTATATAGCGCCTTTCACGTCGAGAGGACATCCCAAGGCGCTGTACAGTTAGGTAGGACAAGAGCAGGGTGGGAAGGATCAGGGCAGGATGAAGAATAGTAGGAAAAGTAACTGTATATTAGTGGGCGAAACGTGGCAGCCAAATTGCGCACAGCAGTGTCCCACAATCAGTAATGGAAGTGGGACTAGGGGCAAAAGGGGGTAAAGAAGCAAAAGGGGAGGGGTCGAGGCAGGGGGAAGAAAAGCAGGAAAGTCGACTGTATACTTGTGGGCGAAACGCGGCAGCCAAATTGCGCACAGCGGTGTCCCCACAAACAATCGCGAAAATGGGGCCAGGGGAGAAAGGGGGAAAAGAGGGTAAGGGGGGAGAGGGAGGGAAAGGTGGGATGGGTTAGGGAGGAAGAGGGGGGAGAAAGGGGGGTAAGGAAGAGAGGGAGGGAAAGATGGGTGGGGGCAAGATCAGGAAGAGGGAGGGAAGGGGAAAAGGGAGGAGAGAAAGTGGGGAAAGGGAGTGAGGGAAGAAGAAGATGGGAGCAGGGGTGGGGGGAATCAAACAACAATAATAAACAACAAAAGCAATAATATTAACAACAAAAACAGCAACAAACAACAACCAACAATCGTCAATAAATATAGGTATTCCAGGTGTTGACCTCGTAGACTTGTTCTAGATTGCTGACTTGGTTTTAACAATCCCCAATATTCATTTGTTTTCTGTTAATAAGATAGCCACTGCAAATATTGCCAAAATAGTGAGTCAGGGATGTTTTAGGCAGTTTCATAATTGACTATGATAATGTATGGTTTTGAAGCAATGGCAAAATGCAACTAATTTCACAAAAATAACCAGCCATAATTTCTTCTCTTGAAAGATTTTTCCCCCCCTGTAATTTACTGCCTCTTGTTGCCTTATGTCTCGTAATAATAATCTTTGCATCTGATATAGTACCTTATCACGTCTTCTAGACGTCCGAGTGCTTCACAGAATATACTGTAAAGTGAATTGATTGTGTGTGTGTATATATATGTGGGAGCTCATAATAAGCATGTCAGTTGCGATTCCACTGTGCGGGCTACCAATATCTCACCAATTGTCATTCTTCATTTGCAAGTTATTTGACAGGGAATTTAAAGTAGAGCGAACACACTCAATATTGAATAGGGGTAATATCCTTGGGGAAATTTGATATTCGGTGATCAATATCATTCAGCATACATTAAGTGTGCTCTCATATTGGCAAAGGTAATCCTTCCCAATCACTTATCTCTCCTTGCAATTTTCTCCCAACCCTGTAAGATTAACTGTTGAAAGAAAGTGTGTGGGAAAAACTTAACATGTTTAAAAACAACTGTAAATCCCAGGGGTTTTGATGGTGACTATTTAATTTGACATTTCTTTTGACCCCACTTTGCACCATTATTTAAATTCACCTACTCTTCTGCTATCCTTTGCATTTTTTTTACTATTGGTTTTCACAGTTCACTATTTACAAGCAAATTAAATGAATGTTTCACCCTTTTGGGGGACAGCAATGTGAGACATCCTCTTGACTTGAAAGGCATTATATAAATTGTACTGTATTTTTGTCTCCCTTTTTATCACTTGCCTATTTTTGGTGTACCTATGCCTTCAACTTTTCAAATCATGAGCTTCAAGCGAGTAAAGCATCAAATCCCTCTTCTCCATAGGTCATGTGACTTGCTGCCAGCAATGTGGGGCATGTTTTCAAGATGTATCTAGGCATTAATCACTGCTGCTTTGAGCTGGGCATTCAGAACCATACATGGAATAGATTTTGCTAGCAGCCAAGTGAAAATGTTTGTTAAGGGTAGGGTCCGGCGATATATCGCTAAAACCCGATATCGATACGCCAATATAGGCATTTCAAAAATATATTGAAAAATCAATATATCGATAAAAAATCGTAATGCGCGCACACTGAACTACAAGACCCAGAATGCTCATCTCTATACACAATGCACAGACCGAGGTGCAAAGCCGCCATATTGTATTCATATTCCTTGAATACAATATACAGGTATGCAAGGGGTTGGGGGAGGGAGAGAAGGCTGGGTGTGGGGAGTGAGGGGGAGAGAGATGGCTGGGTGGGGGGGGAGAGGGGTGGGTGGATGTGATAATATCCAGATAGATAGAGATGGGGGGGATGTGAGAGAGACACAGATAGAAAAACACAGAGATGGAGAGAGTGAGAGACACAGAGAGAGAAAGATATTTACCTCCTGAGGAGATACGCCCCGAATGCGCGCGCACCCGGAACACGCACGCACCCGGAACGAGCGTGCACTCCGAATACCGCACGCGCATGCGCAGTACGAAAAACCTGAAAATATCGATATTTCGGTATATCTCGATATGAGCCCATCGATATATCTAAATCGGAAAATTTCCATATCGACGACCGTAGTTAAGAGTATAATAAATTGTGGATTTTTTTTTTTTAAATCCCAATATTGATCTGTGCATGTTTTGAAATCCATTTAGACTACCTACCTGAATTGAAGCCATTTTCTTGAATCTATTGCCTTTGTGCTGTTTATGGAATTATTATCCTCAACTAGCAATTCCATGTGTAAAATTGAATTTGCTGTTGCTCAGTTGCATATACTTCCAAGAAAATCTAGCTTGCCATTTAGACACTAAACTGAAAGTGTTCCCCTGCATTTTCATGCATTTCCTCTCTGGTAAATATGTCCGGCAGAAGGATGGGATGACCAATACAGCTTTAGGGTAAGACTGAATTCATATTGAATTATGAAGCTTAATGGAGATAATTCAATTGCCGTGTAGTGATTTGATTTTGATATTGTGTTAGTAAAGACCTGAATAAAATCATACCGGAATAAAATCATACAGAAGCTTAAGACAAGATTTTTACATAATTTGTCAATTACTGGTGCCAGGATTGAGGGACTTCAGCTATGAGTGCCAGGATTGAGGGACTGGCACCAGGATTGATGGTGCCAGGATTGAGGGACTTCAGCTATGAGGAGAGGCTAGATAAGCTAGGGTTATTCTCTCTGGAGCAGAGAAGATTGAGGGGAGACCTAATAGAGGTTTATAAGATCATGAGGGGTTTCGACAGGGCAAATAGAGAAAAACTATTTCCACTCGTGGGCGAATCTGTGACTCGTGGTCACAGATTTAAAATAGTTTCAAGGCGAAGTAGAGGGGAGCTGAGGAGAAATGTTTTCACTCAGCGAGTTGTTCGAATCTGGAATGCATTGCCTGAAAAGGTGGTGGAGGCTGATTCGATAACAACTTTTAAAAGGCAATTCGATCTTTATTTAGGGAGAACGGGTCTATTAGGCTATGGGGAGCGGGCAGGGCAGTGGGATTGAATCGCTCTTTTCAAAGAGCCGGCACAGACTAGATGGGCCGAATGGCCTCCTTTTGTGCCGTAAAATTCTATGAATCTACTGTTTTTTGATCAGTTGGTAGTCTCACACGGGTAGAAACCCATCACCATCCTTAAGAATATCCAAACCATCCATATACACATGGAAATTCTCTGTACTTAATTACATCCTGCTTACTTAATTCCTCTAAATGTAATTTTGTTGTTGTTGTTAATTCCAGAAAGTTATTGGGACCCCAGTGTGTGTATTTGGGAATTGCTGGAGTCCAATCAGCTAACACCACATAGCTTGTGATTGAGAATCACTGTCTGGCAAACTTCAACAACAACAACAAATTGCATTTATATAGTATAATTCCAGTTGGGAGACTACATTCCTGCTGCTTGCTCAGCTCGGACTACCCTACCTGTTAGGGCTTTCGCTTGCAGACTAAACAAGAGTTGAGTAGAAACAGATCCTGGCCCATGTGACTGCCTGTGACTGGTCTCTTCCAACTCATACTATTGAGCTACCTTGGCTGTGCTGTCATCAGCAGTGACGTGGAGTAATGCAAACTCACCTGACTCAGGTACTGGACTCCTGAGAACACCACAGAGGGTGGGTTTGATTCTGACATTCCGTTGCCAAACATGTCACCTTGGAACCAGTTCAGCCTGGACATGCGTCTGTTCCCATTGAGTGATGGTTCCACTAGTTAGAGGTACTGAACTAAGCAGTAGCTGTTCCACTCTGCAAGCCAATCAAGGTGGATTCAGAGTGCTGGATATACAAACCAAATGTTCATAAATTCGGACTCCAGGTAATGCTTTCCAGTAGCTGTCGTCATAAGCATCATTTTCCTCATCAGCTACTTAGCAGACATCTGCCTTCAGCATGATATGAGGATCTTTACAAGATAGCTTGCAATGTGCCAACACCTTGATGTTCATAGAATCATAGAATTTCACAGCACAGAAGGAGGCCATTCGGCCCATAGTGCATATGCTATCTCTTTGGAAGAGCCATCCAACTACTTCCATTCCCCTCCACTTTTCCCCATATTCTTGCAAATTGTTCATCTTCAAGTATCTGTCCAATTCTCTTTTGAAGGCTGGTATTGAATCTGTTTCTGCCACCCTTTCAGGCAGTGCATTTCAGACCCTAACAACTATTCTCAGGGTCCAAATTCAGTGTTGAATACCTTACTCAGCATCAGCAGCTTAGTGCAGGTCAGTGACCTTGGCAATAAGTTTTCCCGTTGTGAAGCTGCCTCTCCAGGGTCCTCAGAGATATACCATAGTTGAACAGAACTTGTGGGCGTAGCTTCATCTTGTTTATAGTTGAATTGAAAATCATTGACAAACAGTGGGTAGAGGGTAAGGAGGTGCAAGTTATATTTGAAAGGAAGTAGTTTAAGATGATAATGTGGATGTTCTCATTAATCTCAACAGTTTCATTTAGGTAGGTAATTTACAAAAAAAAAAGTTTCACTTAATAACGCTGGCATTTGATATAATGCCTTATCACGTCATCTGCATGACTGAAAGTTCTGAACAGGATTTACTGTAAAGTTTTTTTGGGATTATATTGTGGATAAAATGTGACAGTCAGTTTGCACACAGCAATATCCCACAAAATAGGAAATTATTTTCAGTTTAAAACTCTTTTCAAACAGTGGCACGGAATCTTTTACCGTCATCTTGAACAAGCAGTTGAAACCTCGGTTTAACATCTCATCTGAAGATGATACCTCCAATAATGTGCACATCCCCAGTACCGCATTGGAGTGTCAATTTATCCCCTGATTCCAAGTCCCAAAGTGGGATTTAAACTCACAAACTTTGACTCAGAAGCGAGGGTGCTATCACTGAGCTTAACAACAACTAATGTGGTTGGTAGAATTTTGATTCTCTATATCAAATGCACCTAGAATGGGAGTATGAGAGAGCGAGTTGGTTCCCATTACTATTTGTGACCAATTGTTTTTTTGAACAGGACACAGCCTTGGATACGGGTTTGTGAATTATGTGGACCACAAAGATGCGGAGCGAGCCATTAACACACTCAATGGTCTGAGGCTCCAATCAAAAACTATAAAGGTAAGAGGCATACTATCATAGGGTTAGCATTGTGGTATGTTGTATAAATACCAGTAACCAGTAATAAATGCCAGTTAACCAGTAATTTTACATACCTCATAATATTTATGTAGTTATGTAAAGTAAAATTGCTGCTGGATCATATTGGTATTGGAACAACAATACCCAGTAAATATCCAATATCTCTGGATATTCTACTGTGGGAAGTCAGCAAGATAACACATATTCGGTGAAGTCTGTGCACAGAAGAAATGTCTTGCTGCTAGACAAGATGCTCATGTGAACTTGCACGATACAGCTTGGCCTGCTTCACACTCAAACACTACATATGTATCACTTGGGAAGAGGGGGAAAAGATTTCAAAGGAAGTGTTTTATTGCGAGAAACTAATAATATAATTTATTGGCATAATGCCCTTTGCTTTCCTGTAGAAGTACAACAAAAGACCGTTTATCTGGTACACACAATCAACCGTAACTTCCGTATAACCGGTATTGCAAAGAAAAAGTCCACATTCGATTAACCAGAATTTATTCGGAAAAATGCTTTGAATATTTGGGGGGGCATTTTCGGCCGAATATCCAGCACGCGCTTTAACCAGCATTGGCCAGTTCCCAAGGGTGCCGGATAAACGGGCTTTTACTGTTTTGGAATTACAGACATTCTTGTAAAAGTTGTAATTGTTGAAATTCCTTAGCAATTCCTGTAATGATAATGGTTATGACTTTATTTCAAAGGTTTCCTATGCCCGACCAAGCTCCGATAGCATCAAGGATGCAAACCTATACGTGAGTGGGCTGCCAAAAACGATGACACAAAAAGATTTGGAACAGCTCTTTGGGCGCTATGGGCGCATCATTACATCCCGTGTCCTTGTTGACCAAGTATCAGGTGAATAGTATTTAAGTACACAGGTGTACTTGCATTTATTTTAGTCATGTTTGTAAATAAGTCAACTCTTATTCCCTACTCGTGTGCCAGGAGCTTTCCAGTACTTTAGACAGGTGACTAGTATGTATGAAAAGCTGGAAAGAGGTAGTGGAATATTAATGGGACACACGCATACATCACAAGCCAGTCTAGTTGTTTCCTAAAGTGAACATTTACCCAAACGTTTAGAGAGGAATGAAGCTACATATTGTCAATTGAGTTGTAGCAATGGTGTATCTTCTAAGTATATTTATGCAAGTAGTTGTGCTCCTATTTATGCCCTTGCTAATCTCACCAGCACTCAACAGATATTTTAGCGCAATCTTTTGTTATAAAAATAAATTGCTTGTTTTAAACATTCGATTCGATCAATCCATTGTGGAGACTGTGCACTTTTATTCAGAAGTACTCAATGTTGTACAGACATCTAAGTACCGTAGCAAACTTTTACAAACTATAAAATTAGTTGTTTTGGTTTTAACCTTGGTCCGCTTATTTTAAACATTGGGCTGCCATGAATTTCTAGGACTGATGCCCAAATGGTGGGCACCTTGTTCTAGAGCTGCCCTTCAGATGTCAGGAAGAGCTGTGCAGTACTGCCTCTGGCTGCCTTCCATCCACCTACTGATCCAAATGTGAGCCAAGGGTCTGGGGAAGGGGTCAAACCTATGACTTTGGATCAGTTATAATTTTAATGCATTTGAAAATGCCCAACCAGGAAATGCAACCGATGAACAAGTTATGTCATTACTCAACCTGATCTCGTCCAGATGAGAATTCGTTGGGTGCTTTGAGATTCCTACCTGGACATCAAATAGCTAAGTTTTGGTCTAAATATTTGCTTTTGCTACCATTTATATTTAGAAAACTAGCCTGGCATATGGTGCCACATGATCACATCTTGGCTAAATTCAAATAAGCAGTCAATTCGCTGTATAGTATATTCTGTGAGGCACTTTGAGACATCTAGAAGACTGAAAAGCACTACATCAATTGCAAGAATTATTATTAAATACTGTTCTCAATGCTTGCAGCAAAAACAAATTTGGTAGATGTGCTCACTAACCTTGGCCAATTTAAAATGGAAAAATCAAAGCCTTTGCTGTTAATGTAATTTTGCAGAAAGCCTATCCATGCAGAAATTTTCCGTTCATCGATTATTTATAGTATATTTGGTCTCGCCTGCATGTAAACTGTTGTCAAACGTTTATAATTCTGTATTAAATCAAATTAGAGTTCCCATTTTATTATCAGTTATCAACTAAACTTTTCACAATTTGGTCCCAATTAGCACACTGTGCTGTGATTAGTGAGCCAGAATTCTATTGAAAAGTTTAATTATGTTTGAATATTACTTACTAGATTTAAGTTTGCAATTTGTTACAAAGTAAGTGAAGATAAACTTTGATTCTTGTAGCTCATATGCTGGGTTTCATTTTAAACTTAGTTTGGGCGATTGCTTTTTCGTCTGTTAAGGCGGTAGTTGGGAGAGTCCATAAAATTCTCTCCCCACCTAATGATGGGCCATGATTAAGAGTGGCCACCACTTGGCACTTCCACTCACGTCTGATGAACTCAACATCCAGAAAACCTACCGGCTCAACCCTCCTGCGTTAAGCTTCAAGTTGCTTTACCGCACTTTACCTTATTGTTCTGAAACACGACAACTTGATTTCGAGCATGATTTGAAATGCAATTACTAATTCAGATGGTGGGATTAAGGATGGTATGTTAGATAATGTAATCGTATTATAAGTGAACCCATTTTATAATGAAGTGTGTTAGAAAGTGATTTTACAGAATTTTAGGTTACAAGGATCATTAGAAATACCTTTATTTGCAATCCAATTTCCTGGTTTGCCATACAAAAATACATTGGCAATTGACATTGGTTGCATCTATAAACCAATTGTACCATTCTTTGTACTTTCATTCTGTGATTGGCTTCAAAACTTATCTTTTAAAACTGGTTTCCAGCAATTGAGATCCAGTTTAATAAAAGTTTCTCCCATCTCTAAAATAGAGAGTGAGGGCCAGCATGGGAGAGAATGGAGGTAAGTAAAGATTTTTGAATTTAATTCGACATACAATCAGGAGAGGGATAGAGGGTACTGAAGAGAAAGCAACAATTAGAGAGTAGGAAGAAAATGCATTAGTGTATTTTCTATTTTAATACTACAGTAATAGAAGGTGGTTAATGATTCAGGGGCTGTATGTAATGGCTGAAAACTAACCAAATTGGCTAGTTTGCACAGGTAGGTGGCAGTTTTAGTGGATCCACAGGTGGTTGAAGGGTGGAGTTGAACAGCTTAAAATGATCTTTGGTTGCCATTCATTCATCTCTTACTTTTAATTGAATTGTCTGGTTGCAGATGTGAAAGATCAAACATTGTTCGGTAGGGTTAAGCTTGCTTTTGCAACCTACATTTCAGTATGTGCCTGTTGATGCAGGTTTCTTGCCTGGTTTGGGAGATTATAGCTGTATAGTGCTGTTGTAACACTATTATCACATCAGCAGTCCTGTTTTTGGTTGTCCTCCAGCATGTTCATTTGGACTGTTTTATTTTCAGGTATGTCCAGAGGAGTTGCGTTTATTCGTTTTGACCGGAAATCTGAGGCCGATGAAGCGATAAAGAATCTGAATGGGCACAAACCGCCCGGTGCTGTGGAGCCAATTACAGTGAAACTTGCAGCCAATCCCAACCAGAAAACAAACGCATCCCTGCTGGCACAGCTATACCATTCACCAGCAAGGCGGTTCCCAGGACCACTGCACCATCAGGCACAGAGATTCAGGTGTGCAACCGACTCCTTCACCTCCCAATGCTGAAGGGATTTGGGCAAAAGAGAATAATCAATGAACAATTACTTGGTCTACAGGGGTTTTCAACTACACTGAGCAAATGATTCCATTGATAGACACAGTGCAGAACTGAATCATTGAGATGAGAATATTCCCCACCTGTGCTGAGTTAGCTTCTCAGTCAGGCAGCAATAATGATGCTGCATTTAACCTCGTTATCCCAGGACAATGGAGGCAACATGCTACCCAGTTTCTGTCAATTCAGATTTAATGTGATAATCATACCATTAGATTTTTTTCCCATTGGTGTGGTATGCTAATGCACGGTTTACCTGGGAGGGAAGCATTTTGCCGATCAGTTTTGTCACTCTCGGGTTTGCGGCAGCCGTTTCTTGAGTTAATTTTCTTATTTGTTTGGTAGGTTTTCACCGATGAGTGTTGACAATATGAGTAGTTTGTCGGGTGTGACCGTTGGTGGTCACAATCCATCTGGCTGGTGCATCTTCATCTACAACCTGGGCCAAGACGCGGACGAGGGAATCCTCTGGCAGATGTTTGGCCCTTTCGGAGCTGTGACCAATGTGAAAGTTATACGCGACTTCAACACCAACAAATGCAAAGGGTTCGGCTTTGTAACCATGACAAACTATGAAGAGGCTGCCATGGCCATTGCTAGCCTGAATGGCTATCGCCTCGGAGACAAAATCCTTCAAGTCTCCTTCAAAACCAGCAAGTCACACAAGGCGTAATATAAAGCTTGTGTGCGTTTGTAAGCATTTGATTAGAAATACACTGCTGAAAGGTGAATAAGTCCACTAGTGTAATACAACTCTTATTGTTGTGACAGAAGTGTTTTGTCTACCATTCTAGAAGAATAAGTGAAAAGGATTTTTTTTATATTATTAGTACTCTGGGATGCAACTAACATGAAATGTTCAAATGTTTGATACCTTCCTTTCATATATCTTTTCCCCAACACCCAGAAGCTCTGAGGGGAAGTCCAGAACAGTGTAGAAATTTCTAAGATTTTGAAGTAATATTACTTTAATATGCACACTATTCAGTAGTCATTCCTTTTTTGAAATAACCATTTAGTTGTACAACTAGCAGTACTTGTTTGGATGCTGTTTCCATTTGAAAAAAGTTTCATAAATGCATGATACGCATTGCCAGTTAGTCATCCCACTTGAATTAAAATCTGCTTGATTTGTGGCCATAAACTTAATACTTGCCTATTAAATTCATCGAAATTGTAAGCCGTGGTCTCGGTAGGATCTTGTAAATACTGTAAATGTCACTTTTATTTTCTCCCAAGTTTTCATGAAATATGGAGGCAGTCATAAAGTTTTGCAAATTTAATTTCTGAGGAAAGCATTAACAATATATAGGGGAAAGGCTTCAGCTGTGAGCTGATTATAATGCAAAATTAGGCATTTACAGTATAAGTGTATAGAGCAGGTGCTTTGTTAGGTTTAACACAGTTGCCAAAGTTTCATCTGGGAAGACTGGATTTGGAAAGCACAATGCAATGCATGATTGATTCTGCACGTAATGCAGTCATTTTGAATGTTTAGAACTTTTGAACATTTGCCAGTTTGTTGCACCCCTTCTAGTGAACTCCATTGCGTTTTTTTTAAATATTTTTTTTTGCATAATTGACATGCTAAGCTGGGATAATGCGTCAGAATAGAAAGTACTTAAATGTTTTTCATACAGGTGAGCTGTCAACACAACGCTTTGTTAAAATAGATTTAAAGAAAACTAATCTAAACGTTTTTTTCAAACTGCCTTTGAACTTCATTAATGTTCTGTTATTATATAATTTCTTTTCATTTTGTTTCCTTTGTTTTGTTTGACTATTGATTTTACTTTTGCATTTATGATCATTAAATTTGTTTTGTTTTGCTCCAATTTTGTTTTGTTTTTTGTTTTGTTTTTTGTTTTTCAAGTTCATTTGATGTTTAGCTAGCGCTTCAAATTTTTATTTTCCAATTTGGGGTAGGCATTGAGGGGCCAGTGTGTGCAGACAGGCACCTTGTTAGGTACCCTGCCAAAGAATTTTACACCTTATGCTGAAGTGGGCTTCACAGAGCATCTATTTTTATAACAAACTTTTTACTGGAGTGCTAGCAGGTGATTTTGAGTGGAGAGTTTTGTATGCCATCTGGTGAGCTTTTAAATAAACCAAACTTGAACCTTCATTAGTCAGATAGTTATGACTATCTGGCTTTTAAAAAAGCGTCAGAATGAAACTGACCAAAATCCACTGGTCCTGTTTTTGATGGAGGGGTTTAGCCTAGGTCTGTCCAGGTGGGGTGGTGGGGGTGGGGGAGGGGGGGGGGGGGTGAGAGAGTAAACAAATACAAACCACTTACATTTTTAGCACATCGGTTCATTAAAAAGTGGTTTGGATGATATGAAGGTTGTATAAACTGGCTCTGTCACAGGCCTATGTTAGGAGTAGCTCAAGCACTGCAAATAATGTTTTGTTATATAAAAATATACTTTCTCCTTGTGCCAAACCCATTCATGTAAAATCTAAAAAGGGACGACCCCACACTTTTTAAGTGCTTTATTTACTCACTCAAAGAACAGGTTAGAATTCAGAGAATCTTCCGTTAGAAGAGCAGTTGGCTGGCTGCCTACACTGATTACTTGTTATTTAAGGATTTCTTTGGTTTGGAGTGGTGGGCAAATTCATTTTGAAGATAAAAATCTGATTTGAACACTGCTGTGTAAGAGGGGTTGACACATCATTTTGAGGTGGAGAATAATTCATCAGGTTAGCAGAAACTGAATGAGTGAGACTAGTGCAGTTTCCTGCATTCTAATCTTGCCCTGTAAACTGGTTCCCAATAAATTATTGCTTCCTCCTTCCTCCAAATGCATGTGTAAGTGCTGTAAGTGATTCAGTCTACTCTTTTTGCCCTCTCGGGAACCTTGATGTTGTTTTTGTTATTTCAAATACATTTCACTCTTGCCTACATAACCAGCTGATTTACAGCAACATTTCAGATTTTACCTCAAAAGCCTTATTATGATCTACACCTTGAGACTAAGTTAAGGAAAATGGAGGAATTGTTTGCTACGGAAAGAGTTAACATAGCAGAAGTAAAAGGCAACATTTTATTTGTGCTGATTTGAGCGAGTAGAAATAATATTTTGAATAGTAATGATGCAGTTGGATTTTCTTTTGTTTGGAAGTCCTAACCACAATTTGCCTTTTCAAACTTTTCATTTATAGTATTTTCACCAACAAAATATATAGTCAATTCACTTCACAGTATATGCTGTGAAGTGCTTTGAGACGTCTCAAAGATGTGATAAGGCGCTATATCAATCACAAGCATTATTTTTTATTAGTATTCTTTAATAGTGCACAGTGAACTGCTGCTCAGCAGCCAAAAGCTGAAACGCAGTTACTCAGCACTTCCTCCTATGGTTATAAGAGTTAAAGTTTCACGAGTTTTTGACAGCCAACATTTGATTGTAAGTTCAGATTTAGTTTCCATAAAGAACTCTTGGTTTTGTGTTTGCAATCCTCACTCAGCAGCGATCACACTGCTTCCTTGCGCAACAGGACAGAAGTTGCTATTGTCTGGTTCAAGTGATAGAGTTGTTGACGGCATTGAGCTCCTGCACCCCAGCCTTAAACCAGACTGAGTGTGAAATGGATTTAACCTGCATTCCCTTCGTCCATAATGCACACTTATCATTCAGTTTATTAACTGTACAATGCCAAGTCTGTATTCATAGACTAAGAATGCTTACTAATGCTGTGTTTAGTTCTATTCCACTGTATCCCAGACAATGAAACCAGCCTTTCAAAATCTCGACCATATATTAGAATGAAGTCTGGTTTTGTTCAAGTGAAATTGATTTGCCAGGTCCTACAGGCTTTTTTTACTTTATTAATTTTGTTAAAAGGAACACTATAAATGGTCAAACAATGAGAGGTGAAATCAAGTGAACCTCAAGTGAGAAGTAAGGACTTGAGTTGCCTCTTTTGATAGCGTTTCACAACTGTTAATTTGATTTAAATTATCAAGTACAATTTGATTTATAGACTTAGTCTAATTCCTCAACGAAATTGAGTACGTAGGCAGTTATTTATTGTTATTACATATCTGTTTCGTTATACCAGTACTTCAATAGAAGTCTTCATTGATTGCACTGAATATAACAAAGTAAAAATGTCAGTGTCCAGGTAATACTTGTGCCATAAAAGCTTTCTATCTTATTTGGTTTTTTTTACACATAAAGTACCTTTATACCTTGATTACTTACCCACATTCTGTGGAATTGGGAATATGCTTAGGAACATGGCAAAATATTTTGGCATATCATTGGCAAAATGATATGGAGAGGGAGAATATCAATACTTGGTCTTCTCACCACATCTAACATACTTGGGAACCATAGTTAGAAACATTATTCTTCCTCTATCATACTTTTGAGCACTGACTAAACTGCAAAATCTGACAGTGAGAAGCTAAACCGTGCAATATTCCTAGATACTAATTCCTCCATTTGAAGATTTATTGCACACTTACAATTTCAGTTCTTAAATTTAATTTTGGAAGAGTATATTGTCTTTATTTACAAAAAGAATTCATCTGAAATAATGGGAGAGGTTCTGCAGTGGTATTGATATAATGTAACCAGTTGCTAGTGTTTTCAGCTTAGTTGATCTTATTTTAACAAACATACTGAACATACCTAGTACATTTCTGCTCTTAAAGTTTATTGTCACTTGGAAGGCAAAATATCTTTCCGTTCACTGAAAGGTTACAATTAGAGCAGGAAGCCTAGTTCTAGTATGTGATACTTAATTGTGGGTATAAATAAAGTAACAAATATTAGTTTCTTTATTAGTCTTGGAAAATTGTTAGAACGAGCACTGAGCATTTTTCACTCCTTAGTTCTTAATACTTTGTATGAAGTTGTAAAGTAGGTTAATTAATTTGCTAAATATTTTGAAAATAATTATCCGTAGTATTTAATTTGAGATGCAGTTATGAATATACTTAAATAATGTTCAGCTAACTCCTTGTGAAGAGTTAGGTGTGGATGTTTTCAAGTTTCTCAAAGGCTTCTTAAAGCAGTTTGTAGCCTAAAATATTAATTTTGGCAATCGTAGCACCTCATGTCTTCTTCCTCCCAATAATAAGGTTTTAGAGGGTATATCATTCAAAATAGGGTACCCATCTCTGCAATCCATGAGTGCCAAAGTATTGTGGCCCATGTGGCATAAACTTACAGTTCAGAAATGTTGCATTTCTTAATGAGTTAGATTTGTGAAGATCCACATTCAGGTGTGTTGAGGAAGCTATATCAAGTAGCTGCCATGACATCCAGTTACTAAATTAGTGCACAAATAAGACAAAATACATTTTCATAAATCAAGAAATATTCAATCAAGAAAAAAATGAAACACTATTGATTGAACATAGACTTACCTACATTTATGCGAATGTTCAGCCCACGGGCCATAGTTTGGTCACCACTGATCTAGCACATCATGCTTGAGCATAGTTTCAACCCACGTTTTTCAGTCTTGGACTGGATGAGTTCATATCAAGTGTTCCCACTAATTTATTTGCTATTCATTTATTTTTGACAAATAGTTGGGCATTCCCAATATTGATGTCTAATTCTGTGTAGCTCTAAAAATTATTCTGTATCCTATGAATCGCTTCTTCTGTGATGGTTAAATCAATACAGGAGTTCAGTGAGCAAGAAAAACATTGGTGAGGCAGGATTTTTCAGGGTATGGATAAGTGATTACCTTTGCACTTTTAATTTCTGGATGTTTAGTAAACCTCAACAGGTTTAATCTTAAAATCAAGTTTATGGTTGGGGTTAAGAGTACTTGTTATCTGAATTATTACACTTTTTTCAATGTAACAATTCTCAGTGTTCCTATTTGTCCCTATTTGAATGTTGAGATGATGGTCTAGTGATTGGCTGAGTGTGTTCACCTTCCCTTTTTGCGTTTTGACCTAGTTGAAATTTACAGGTTTCTTTACTAAATGTAGATTCTATTCAATAAGGGATCCGGTTGTCTGTTGATAATCTTAGACATGCAGTAAGATTATGCTCGGGGGAGCTTGCAAGTTGTGTGAAAAACAGTGATCAGTGACAGAAAGGAGTACTGTATGTGTGCTTTCAGATGAGGAGGAAAAATATATACAAGCGATGTCTTGGCCCTACAATACAAACTGGTTATTAAATCTGTTTTCAAAGCTACGTGAATTATTTGGAAAATGTTTTGGGAAGAGAGAGACAAGATGAGTGTACCTTATAACAAATTTACTGAGGAAGATAATTGTAGACAGCCTATAAATACTAGATTACAATGAATGGTTTGTATCGAAGCTTTAGTAGAGCGGGTAGATGGATACCTGTATATCAATCTGAGCAACTGAAATGAAGGCAGGACCAGTGGATGTAAAAGCACCCTATAATTGAAGTGAGGGCAGAGCCAGTAGAACCTGCAATTTCATTATTCCCCTCACGCGAAAGGCAAAAATGAATATTTGAACAAAGGCATGGTCAGGAGTACTAATTACCAGAAAAATTCATGCACACACTCTCATATTGCATAAATTCACACATACTTAAATACATACTCTCTCTCACACACACACACACCAGGGAATGGAGGCAGGATACAATACAAAATTACATTTGTATAGTGCCTTTCGCATTGGGTGGACGTCCGAAGGCACTGGACAGTTAGGCATTTGGACCCAAGCTGGGTGGAGCGGAGGAAGTGTTGGGATCACGGAGGATATAGATATATTCAGCTTTTCTTCCAAACATCTACATTAGTAGCAGAACTGAGTTCTTTCATTCTCTTAACGTTGGGTTGCCTTTTTTTATTTTAAATATTATTCATGACCAAAACTTTGACTCATTTTGATATTCACAGAATATGTATCGATATAATGTCTTAACTAGTTTTGTTCTGTGGATCATATTGCTGTTACAACCGCCTCAAATTAATTTTGGGTGCAAAATGCTGTGGCTATCTTGCATTTTCTTGAATCCAAGGTCTTAAATTAACATGAGTGCAGTCGTTTGTTTGTTCTATTTCTTTTTATTGCTCTTACTTCTGAATTCAGTCAAAAGGTCTTGAGTACACAAAGTAGCAGTTCTAAATCCTAGCTGGTTGGCTGTATTAGCCTGTTAGTCCTATCATGTCTGCAAAAAATTGATGCTTATCCAGCATTTGCATCTCAAAATCAGTGCTAGATAATGTCATCCATTCCCACTAAGTGGTTGGGGGAAGCAGTCTCAATTTTTTAATGTTTTTGTTACCTGCCCTCAGTTCCGAACAAACTTTTGTTGTTTTTTTTAACAAAAAACAAGCACTTTAAAAAGAATTACCCATTAGCAACTTAAAATACACCGTGACCCTATTTTGTTGTATGACCAATTTTATGCTATTTGAAGTTGTGTTTTCCACTATTATTGAGGTCGAACAAAGCTGAATTGTAGTTTCCCTCGACCCAGTTTTATTTTAATCCATGGTATTTTCTATGCTGTGAGACAGCTAGCATGGCACATCTCATCTAGGGAATGTGTGTATTCATTGACCTCATCCGATTTTGGTTACTGCTGTTGTTTTGATTCCTAAGAATGACAGCATTGAGTGGGGTACAGTTGAATGAGTTGGTTAAGAGAAGATATTGAAATGAAATTTAAAAATTCCACTTCAACGACAAGTAATTAATGTGTCCTCAATTCAAAAGATCAAATTTAATTTAGGAGTGTTTGAATTTTGGTCAACTATCAAACTTCTATAAAGCGCATGTTGTAGTCCACAGTATTTGTATTTATTTGTGTTTCACTAATATTTTCAGCTATAGATGGTACCAGCTTACACACTTGTCTTTATGAAGAGGCAGTATCTAGGGCTCTCACATTTTCTAAGACCTAATAGAGAAATCTGAGGCATCACCTCAAAGTTGCAAAAAGGGAACTCATTCTATTTGGGCATCTTATATTTGCCAGGATTGTACCAGGTATGAATGGGAGACTTGAGTAATGGAGAAAGACTAGAGAAGTTAGGATTGTTCTCCTTGGAGCAGAGGTTGGGGGGAGATTCAATAGAGGTGTTCAAAATTATGAGAAGATTTGATAGCGTGAACAGGGAGAAAATTATTTCTACTAGCAGGTGTATATATAGCAGGGTCAATAATCAGTGGTCACAGATTTAAGATAGTTGTCAAAAACACAGATTTAATGTCGTTTTCAAAAGAACCAGAGGGGAGATGAGGCAAAATATTTTCACTAAGCGAGTTGTTTGTATCTGAAAGTGTGGTGGAAGCAGATTCAATAACATCCTTTCAAGAAAGAAAATAGATATTTAGGGAGGATAAATTTGCAAGGCTGTGGGGAGAGAGCAGGGGAGTGGGATTAATTTGGATAGCTCTTTCCAAGAGCTGGCATGAGCATGATGGGCAGAATGGCCTTCTTCTGGGTTCTATGATTCTATGATTTATTTATATATATATATGAATTCACAGGTCTGATTTTAACACTAATGCTAACCTATCCTTCAGCCAGTAAACCAGTACATGTGTCAGGGGTTATAGGAAAATCTGGAAGAAGGCCTTTCAGCTCACTGAGTCTGTTTAACCAGATCTTTGAATCCCCTTTCACTGTGTCCATTAAGACTATTGTCCAAGTGTCTGTGCCTGCCTTTTAAGCATTCCTATGTTAATTCCATTTTCACAGCCTTGTGGAGCAAAGCAATCCATTAACTTCATAACTTTCTGTGAACAAATGCTTCCTGACCTCAGTTCTGATCATCCTAGTTCTAATTTGAAGCCTATGGCCCCTTGATCGGTTTACCAGAATGAAACTATCTAACCCATCAGTTGTTTCCATTATTTTAAATACCTCAATCACAACACCCCTTATTCCCTTGTGAACCAGAACTTCTGACATATGCATGAATTGGGCAAAGGACAAGTGAGAAATTTAATCCATCCGCTTATAGCCTGATTTAAATGCATACACTTCTGAAATGGTTTGAAATTGGTTCCAAGAGAGGTTGACTCCAAGCAGGCATTAGAATTGGTCCACTGTTCAGGTGGTTCCTTTGAAGTGGAATGGTTATGAATTCTGTACAGAGCCAAAAGTACAGCTTTGGTGTAAACAAGGAAAGGACTACACTTACGAATCTTAGTGTTGCAGTTTTTGATATTTGTCCTGAATCTGCTGTACTTTTTACAGTTTGAACAAAACCTTTGGAGCTGGTCAGTAAATTGAAGTGCATTTCATCAGAACTACTTTGTGTGCATTATAGATATATATATATATATACACAGTCAAATATAATATATGACAGATCATGTGTTGGAATTGTAGATAAAACATCCTTTGTATTTAAGAATGCTACTAACATACCACTTGTGCTGCAAATCATTAGGGCTCCAGAGTGAAACTGCAAGAAGCACAACAGAACTGGGAATAATCTAGCAATTGGGAAAGTACAAAGCAGTTAATTAGTAGTTGTCCAGAATACTCTGGGTAATGGCATAGAATCATCAGTTTAGAGATTCAGCCCCAAACAATGGGAGGGTGTAATGTATTTAAAGCTGTAATCTTTATTTCCTCCTTTTTTTTTGAAGAGTTAAATATTGCATGGCAGCTAGGAGTTCTTTTAAATAATCCAGTACAAGGTTAGTTCCTGGCGAAGTAGATTTGTGCCTGGACTCGATGTGTACTGTGAGTCGGTCAATGTAAATGTTTAAACACTGTTGCTTTATTTTAGTTTGCAATGAAGCCAGACGGCTGTTTTAAGTTATTAAACATTTTTGTACTTTATTTATTTTCTCACCAATATTAAATTATGTTTGATTCTGTTTTAAAGATGAGTCTGACTGAGCTCTTGATTTGATTTGTTTTTCTACACCATTTCTGATGAAAAATACTATTCCCGATTTTTATTTCAGGTTTTACTGATGGATGAAATGTGTTGAATCACATAGCATTGCTCTTTATTAAAGGGTATGGGTAGACTGACCGCATGTAAAAACTGTTTGCTCTGAAAATGTTAAAAGTGTCGCATTAATGTAAACTTCACTCAGGAACATTTTGACTGCCCTGCAGTGAAGTATTTCTAAATGCCTCCCACCAAGCACAACAGGCTATACTTGTACTGATTCCACTATGTTAATGTTTTCACTCCGATTTTGTATCCAATTTCAGTGCTTGTCTTATCCTTTTGAAGAGCTATATATATATATATTATATATATATATATGACGCATGCTTCTATATCTAAATATTCATACAGAAACATATTGGCAGTTATTTTGTGTGTTTTTTATATATACAGCTACAGCGAAACCTGTGTGGAACTGATTATTAAACTGACTTCCCTTAAGTCAACATCATTTGATCCATATTTCGCTACCGTTCATCACTAAATCCCATTCAGCAATGAGGGGAAATTTTTATTATGGCCACTATTTCTGTTATCTGCAGTTATTTTTCAAAACTAAAAATGAGTACTTTATATAGCTTTTTAGCCTCATTTTTAGCCTTATCAAGCTGCACAATGTAGGTGCAGGCAAACAAAACTGGACGTGAACATGGTTTTTTGATCAAGGAACTCAATCACAGGTCTCGCTGTTGTAGCAAATGTTAGATGGAGCGCTATCCTGCAGTTGGATTATGGACATTGCCTGCCACTACTTGATTTAAACTGATCTTCAGCTACACTGTTTGACTTCGTTTCAGGAGTACAGCCAGCATTCTTCATTTGCCTTAACATAGGATGTCTACTGTACCTCATCCACTCTTAACACCGGGAGAATATGCATTTGTCCCATTGTTTATTCAACATTGCTTCAAACCTCCCATGAAAAGTTCCTTTACCATAAACAAGGATGCTCCAATGACTGTTGCCCCAATGGTTATGTTAACTTACATTATCTTCTCAAAAGCGTACCAGTGATTTCCGTGCTCAACTTTGCACCTGTTGTGTGCTTGCTGAAGTTTGAAATGGTTACCCTGTTCAGTCTTTGAGTGTACACAATCACCAGTGCCTCTTTCCCTTGCAATTAATTGAAATGTTCTTATAAGGAGGTCCAAGGGGAAGAAAGCAATTAGTGTAACCCTTGGATTCCAGTCACCTCAGATTTGTGGAGCTTAATGTTTCTCAATGGACCATTCTTCCAGCTCTGTATCTTCTTCCAACTACAATGTAAACGCAAGGCGTTGCAGAGATGATAGTTTTGAACCCAGAAGCTATACCACGTAATGTTGAGGCTGGATTACATCATTGATGTACAACAAAACTGATGGAAGAAAGCAAAGAGCAAGTGTGATAACAGAACAATATACTCAAATTGTACCACCCAAGGCAGAGTTACTATTACAACACTAAGAATCTGTCATTGCTAAATCCGTGCAAGCTGATCTTTGTGTAACTGTAGAACTACTATTCTTTCTCCTGCGCTGACGTCTTTAAGCAATGTTGCTTAACTCAAAGAAAGTTCTTCCTCTATTCAGTAGTGAGGATAAATCTACACTGATGTCACTTTAAATGGATTTCGAGAATGATTTCAATATCATGGGCAACACCAATGATCTGAGATGTTCACTGGTTCTATGTGATTATGTAGCCTAAGAAGACAGGAATGTTCAGGACCAGAAACGAATATTTCACGTTCCATCTCGTTGCTGGCGAAGTTGCACATGAAGAAATGATAACTATCCTGCAGTGTCATATCTCTGAAAGAAGTTCATTACCAAATTGTCTAATTTCCCTTGAATGTGTTGACACAATCTGCTTCTCTGGATATTCTGTTCCATGCATTTGCTTCTCTGCGCTGTCAATTTGCTTTCTCTGTATAGAGCTCTAATGCAGTTCCCTTGTTCTAGCCTAATAAGGAGTAATTGTAATGTTCTTGAATTTAGTGGATCTACTGTGTGTTCTGTCGTGCAAATACAAGCTCCACTGAAATATACCCATGTTTCCTACCACTGAGATCACCAGAGCCATTAGGTGTATTTGAATACTATCTATTAGCAATAAAACTCATTCCATGGGTCATGTTAATTTTTACTTATTCAGATGGTCATGACTTTATTCTTCCTCTAGGGAATTGCCCTGTCACAAAGGCATGGGGGATCCTCCCTATAAGTACCTGTGCTAAATTTCAAGGCAATTAATAGCTACCTGAAAGAGCGGTGACCTGAGCCTGTGTGTTTTTCTTAATGTATTTTGTCCACAGATTCTTAAGAAGGCAAAATATGAGATGGTAGCAATCTGGCAACCAACAAAATGTTCTGCTTTAGACCTTAAAAAGTCCTTGCTTGTCGATTGGCATTGAGGAAACAGCACCTGCTGTTAAATCATGTAGTTATTTTGTAGTTTGAATTACAACTAAAATCTTCCATTTAATTTGAGTGTTCTAATTGAGCTTGTGCAGATATAAAATTGTGAAAATGCATTCGAGTACCAAAGCTGCTAATTGATATCCATGTGTTTCCCATTACTGAAAGATGCTCCCCTTAAGCTTCGATAATTGCTTGTTCTTTGTACTATCCGTTTTACCATTGCTGCCCACCCTTTCAGCCTCTATGCCCGGAAACTCTGGAACACTCTTCCCTGTCTCTCAGTTCTCCACCATCTTCTTTAGGATTTATTTGAAGTTATTATCTTGATTCTCTCCCCTCAGCAGCAAGAGTAATCTTTCTCGCGGATAAGCAAGAATAATTGTAACTGGTTCTTTCATTTTCTAATTGGCAAAACTATTGGCCTTACAGTTCGATGCATTTATGCTTTGCTTATTAGCCAGTTGTAATTCGGAGTTTCACACTGCTCACTTGTCTTGTCCAACCTTTGAAGATATAGGGCTCTGGGAACTCTGATTCAATGCTAAATGGCCCAAACCTAAATGAGTATTATAAAATAAGTAATACTAAATAGGTATATCTTCATTTGAAGGTGTGAGAAAGCTATTCAGTATTTGGGTCACAGGGAGACATAACTTACATTTCAAGGAAGTGAAAGCAATGGAATTGGGTGGTGATATTGCAATAAACTTTACTTAAGTTCACACCTGGCCCCATGTGGTCTGGCCAGCAGTCTTTCAACCTTATCATAGACAGAGGAGAGCGATAGTGACACAGAGATGTCAAATAATAGTCTCCGAGCATTGATCTTGTACTTTGTGGAGCAAACGTTTTAAGAGGTGGGTGTAAGATTCCCCATGTTGTAAGTTCCAAGCTAACAACATGTGTTGTTACAGAGGACAACCTCTTAAATTGTTGCATTTCAACTTTAATGTGGAAATTTTTTTAGCTCCAAAACCACCTGTCAGGTGACTGATGTCACTGATCGGAGCTCGTAAGCTGCCTCACCTGCTATTTGTCAGCACCTTTATTCTTCAAAGAAAGAATGATGGCTCTCTGACTCTTGCACTATTAACACACACACAAAAAATGAAAGTAGAATTCCTAATTTTTGTATTGAGTTCAGCATGAACTTGGATGCTCACTAGTACCTGATGACTTCAATCCAGATTTATCACTGTGGACTGGATTTAATCTCTCTGCTGTCTGGATAACCTGCAACAAAGAAGTGTCTTCTTTTTTTAAAAAAAGGCAAATGTAACACTAACCTAACTACTTTTCAACATTTAAAAGGATGAAATGTACGAAAAGGAACTAATTCATTTGAAACCATCTCTACGTTGTGTGCGCTCAAAATAGGAGTATTTTGTATTAGGCTATTTTAGGAAAAATGCTGTACAGTTTGCTTTTATAAGAAGTTATGCCTCTATACTGTTTTTGATGTCTGGTTTTCACTACAAAATGCACAAAATTGCTGTACAGTCCAGTGGAAACACAGCGGGCCTGACGTATGTAGACTGGAATAAAAACTATTTGAAATAATGCTGAAGTTCCTTTTTTTAAAACAAAAAATGGCATTCAATCAGTAATTATATACCCTCGGCAACAGAAGAAAGGAATCAACTCGCTTCTCCTGCTGCTGTTAAAGGGTTATAACTAAATTGTTTGCGGTAAATTTAATTTGTGATTGTTTGGAATATTGCATGATGGCACCACTGCGCTGAATTTACTGTCGTTGGTCAACTGGCTAAAATCCTGTAAATTCCTAGTTCTGATCAATGTGTTATATCAGAAGGAGAAGGAAAATTACTCCGGACATGAAACCTGGTTGAGTTCTCAACCTTTCCCCGGCTGTTCAATCCGACTATCTCAATCTGGTTACAACATTGAAAATAATTCAACATCGACAAACAATCGAATTTGAGCTGTATCATTTTATCATTGTTTTCCACACCAGCAAGGGTGGGTGTGTAGAGCAATGCTGATGTTTTTTTACACTGTTGATTTCTTGTGTTTAATTTTTATAATCTAAGTTGGCTTTCTCACTAGATCCAAGAGTACTCAAAATTGCCGAGTGCTGGTGTCAGTCACACTGTAATCTTCAAGGTTGGGTGTGGTGAACAGTTCCTCATTTGACCACAGGGTGACAGCATTACTAGCCATTTCATCTTATATTTCATTTTTAAATTCAATATTCAATGTGCCCTTGCCAATATTTTTCATTAACCTAAGTATCCCACACCCCCACAAATTATATGTTGGTGTCCTTAATGTTTGTAGGACTTTGCTAGCACACACCCATTGCTGCTGTTATCCCCATAAGACTATTTAATAATAATAATACTAGCATTTGACAATCCTAACGTGTGACGTCTCAAAGTGCTTCAAATACAATGTAAAATGTATTTATTGTTGGTGAACATCAAGGGATGCCTTGTTGCTATGCTCGAAGAGTTGTATATGGCATGAAAAAGGGACAATCCCATGTTATCTGGTTTTTACACTCTGCACAAGTCCCTGCCTTGAAAGAAATGTGGAGTCAAAAAGTGATTATGCTCACTTTTTTTCCCCTCCACATCCAAAGTAAACCCAAAATTCAAATAGGTGATCATTTCTTTATTATTTCTAGTGTGCCTCTAGCATTGATTAGCTGCCATATTTGCATCACAGTATGGTTTATCTACATGTTTTGATCGAATAATAAGACTCGACGAGCGTTCAGCCGACAAAATGCAGCTTTTACACTTTTAAAAACATCTTGCGAGGCGCTTTGGGTTCTACAATGAAAGAAGCTGTATCAAATGCAAGGTTTTTTTTATCAGTTGCAACAAATTGCAGTCATCAGATCCTAGGTACAGTTTCTTGCCAAGCTATTTCCATCTCCACCTTGTCCTTCCCAGCAGTCCTGCAACATGTTGTTGAAAGGCACTATATAAATGTAATTTTATTGTTGTTGCTAAACAACTTTGCTCTCACCTTTCCCCCCATTCCCCCCCATCCCTGCTTGAAGCCTTCCCATAACCACTGAGATATCCCTCGTCAGGGTTACCAACAATGTACTCTTTCCCTATGACCAAGACACCTTCTCCCTCCTTGAACTCTCTGCTACTTTGTTGACCACTCTTCAACTTGTATACAGATGATGATTCATTTCTGCTTCTGCTCTTGAATCTAGATCCACTGATGATCTGTCCACTTGTTTGTCACACATCAAGCCCTGAGGTAACAATTTCATAGTTGATCTGTAACTCAGCTCCAATTACCCTTTTTTCCATATCCTTGATACTCTTTATCAAACAAATGTTTATCGATCTCAGTTTTGAAAGTTCACAATGTTGACAAAAGGTTCGATCCTCAGCTCTCCCACCTTTCTCAGTCCTGGACCAAGGTTGCCTTCCTTTGCTAACACCACATTGCCTGCCTCCGATCGCATCTCACACAAGCTGCCTCATTCATGCTTTTTTGACCTGCCTTGACTTTCTTGTTGCGTGTCCCCCAGCCCCACTTCACCATCATCGATGACAGAGCCTTCAGTCACTACTTTTGCCCATAAAATTCACTTTGCAATAAATCCCGTGAAGCACTTTGAGATGTCTCATGATAAGGTGCTTTGTTTAACGCAGGGATAATTATAATTATTAAAACAGCTAATGCGGATCTGGAGTGCCAGATCAAATTTTGCAATGAAAGTTAGCCTTAACTGGGGAAAACAAAACAATTCCAGACATTGATGGGAGGAGGGGAGGAGGAATCCTGTGTTGTAAACATTCTATGAACTGATGACACTTCAGAGACATCTGTTTAAACGGTTACAGCTCGATAGTCCGAAGGTTCGTTAGTCCGAAAGATTCATTAGTCCAAAGGTTCGTTAGTCCGAAGCTTCCCCTAACCCTAACTCTAACCCTAATCCTAAACCTAACCTAAACCTAACCCTAAAGTTGGAAATGTTCGGATTAACAAACCTTATTTCATTGTCGGTTCGGACATCGTGTGTTTATGGCGGAATCTTCTGGTTTGTGGTTGGATCCCAATGGCCCAGGGTAGACTGCCAGAAAAATAATAATAATCCTGGCATTTGATACAGCGCTTTTAACATTTTCTAGGCGTTGCAAAGCGCTTCACAGAATATACTGTAAAGTGAACTGACTGTGTATTTGTGGGAGAAACGGGGCAGCCAATTGTGCACAGCAGCGTCCCCACAAACAGTCGTGAATTGAAATTTGCCCAAAGTTGTGTCCTGACCAGCCGGGAGGCGAATGCTCTGTAAAACGTAGAGTTAAGCGCACGGCAGCGGGTTGGACAGGGAAGGGGGGGGGGGGGGGGGCGTACGTTAACCGTTTAACCTTTACAGGCGACTACACTTCCCAGCGCCTCGGGGGGGGGGGGGGCGTTACCCTGCCAACGTGAAAGTTGCCATATTGATGTGGAGCCCTGTGGCTCAGTGGTTAGAGCACTCGCCTTGCGAGTGACAGACCCTTGGAGGCAGGTCAGGGCAAAACCGTGGACAAGTTTCCTTACTCCACACACACACACGCGCCTGATAGTAATCCCTCGAGAAAAACAATCAGTAACAAAATTGGTCATTTAAACCCACGGCTGTTTGTGGGGGAGACGCCTCCATGCCCTATTGGCCGCCGCGTTTCGCCCACAAATATACAGTCACTTCACTTTGCAGTACATTCTGTGAAGCGCTTTGAGACGTCGGTAAGATGTGAAAAGCCCTGCATCAAACGCCAGGATCATTATTCTTATTATCATAAGTGTACGTTGTTGTTTTTCAGCGCCTTGGGCCGTCCTCCTAACGTGAGAGGCTGTGTCCCAGGGTACTGTTGTTGTTGTTGTTGCTCGGCTGCGGGGGTTTAAACAGGGGGACGGACCAAAGGTCATGAGCGCTGAGGTATCGCTTCCGGTGTCGGGCGGCCGGGTATAAAAGGGTGGGGCGGGTGCACTTCCGGTCTCTCTGGCGCGCTGTGAAAAATGGTGAGTGAGGGAGAGAGTGAGGGAGACCCGCGGCAATCCGTGTCCATCAGCCGCCACCCCGGCCTCCACCGGACCCCCGCCGCCGGGGCATCCACCCCACCCGCGTTCCTTTAATTAACCGGACGGTTATGGCCAGGAGTCAGAGCGGGAGAGGCGGCGTTTCCCTCGCCGCCCGGGGTTCAGGTTCCTCACTCCCGCCTTGGTGTTGTACTCGAGCCTCAGGCTTGTGATGGGGCCTAGACTGATTGACTAGTTATATATAATAATAATAACTGACTAGTTGGCTTTATTGTGTGTGTGTGTGTGTGTGTGTCCCACTTGCTCAGGACATGTCTGGAGTTGTGGTTGAGGCAGTTACTTATTGCAACCTTAGCTTATTATTAATAATAATAATTAATCAGAGATTAGTCCGATATCTGAGAAGGAGCAATGAGGAGGGGAGGGGGAGGTCAGGCGGGCAGGCAGGCAGGGGAATGGGACTCAGGTGATGGCTCTTGTCAGAGACAGGGACCTCTCACCGGTAGCGACGTTCGGCTGTTAAATGTTTGTGGATTTTTGCAATGACTTGTTGTCACCACTTCTCACACACAGAGGGGCTGAGCCGAGCCTGTGTTCGGCCCTGACACCGCGGTGGCTTCCGTGGCCGTTCAAATAATTAATAATAATAATAATAGTCTTTGCGTTTGATTCACCGCTTCAAGTCGCCTCAAAGCGCTTCACAGAACATACCGTAAAGTGAATTATTGACTGTGTGTAGTTGTGGGTGAAACGCGGCGGCCGATTGCGCGCGGCGGCGTCCCACACGCAGTCGGGGGTTGGAATGAACCATTAATTTTTTTTTGAGGGATTATTGTCAGGATTGTGGAGGAAGGAGACTTGCCAAGGCGAGTGCTCCAACCGCCGAGCTGCAGGACTCCACAATGAAATGCCATTCGTTTGGTCAGCATGGCATTTACTTACCCAGGGCTCCACTCTGCTCTCTCTCTCTCGATCTCCTGGCCCGGTTAGACATTTTGTCCGATGGGTTCTTCTGAATGTGACACCAAAATTGATGGCAAAGGCAGAATAATCCCCGGATGATAGGATCAGGTTAATTACTGTACGCTGCCTCTACAGGGTTCCCAACTTCATTCCCGCTGTGAGGGAATCGTAGCGCAGCCTGATCCTGACTTCCCAAAGTCCAAACACGTACACCTTCCGACAAGAGTCTCTGCATAGTGATCATCACTGGGAACCCTAGCTGCTCATCCCCACGTTAGAATCAGCCTGGAGTGAAAATTGACAGGTCATGGTATTGGGAGTATTTGGGACAGACTTGTCAAGAGCATAATCTACCCTGGTTTCCTTTCTCTGGAATTTGGATAGTTCTGTGCTGCTTGAGCCTCACTCTGACCAAGTGTCACTGTCTTGTAATAAGTTCCATTCTCCTGTAAGTACAAGGCCATTTCCACAAGTTTGTCTTGGTCCCTTGTGTAGGCCACTCACTGCTCCGGCCATCTCCTTGCCTGGCCATCTCCTTGCCTGACAGAACATGATGTGCAGAACAGAGAATTCAAACACGGGTGGGGAAGTGAGCTGGGTTGGGACCGCCTGCTGCCGTTTGCTGACCGCTCCGCGCTCCGGTTCTTCTCTTTCAGACGAAGGGTACGTCGTCATTTGGTAAACGGCGGAACAAGACACACACCCTGTGTCGCCGCTGCGGGGCCAAAGCTTTTCACCTGCAGAAGTCGACCTGCGGCAGATGTGCCTACCCAGCCAAGAGGAAGCGAAAGTGTGAGTAATTCCACTGGTGGTGACAACAACAACAAATTACATCTGTAAAGACGAGTCCTCTCCTGTCCTCTCCTGTCAGGAGGACGTCCCAATACGCTGGACAGTCGGGGATCCGCACCTGAGCTGAATCAGGAGGGATGCCAGTTGGGCAGGGAAAGGGGTAGGAGGATGACTGAAGGCACGGTTGAAGAGGAGGGCCTTGGAAAAAAGGTCGCCTCGCTGTAGTGAAATAGTTTGCGGCAAATCAGAGTCACGTAAAGTGGTCTGATAATTGAGTGGCTCGGATCCCAGGTGGGAACCTACGTGGACAGCAACAATTCGCTTTTGTGTAAAGCCCTTCAGAGGAGGAGGGGTGGAGAATCTCAGGAGCGCTCAGACCAATAACTCTGGGGTTTACTTCTCTCCCCTTTCCCACAAGTGATTGTTGTCGCTACTTGTTTGATCCCATTCTAACGTTTATTTTGATATTTCTGCTGGTTTTGCTACAGACAACTGGAGTGTTAAAGCCAAAAGGAGGAACACAACTGGCACTGGTCGTATGAGGCATCTGAAGGTTGTTTACCGCAGATTCAGGTAAAACTTGGCAGTGGAACTGGGTGCTGTGGTGCTAGCTTTTAATATAATCCCCTCATGGTAAACTATGCCCTTCAATCACCTTGTCCAATGAGGCTGTTCTGATAGAAATGTAGGAAGTGTTACACTGGGAGGTTGTGCTGAAGGAAGATGAGAACAATGTTTCTAATACTGTGTGTAAGGTATTGAGTAAATCTCTGCCTATATCTAATACTAGAGGCAAAAAGAGTACAAAACTCATAATTTTCCAAAGCATTATGCATTCGGTTTCTGCGTTTTATTTATGGGGAGTCATTCCAGTTCACACTCCCAAGATTAACTGCATTGACTGATGAACTGTCTGGGTGAGATAAGTTGCACTTCGGGCTGCTTGTACATTTTGCTTCTGGCATTCTAGTGGCAAAGATACTGCAACTGTATTGAAAATTCAAGAAACAGGAGTTAGAAATTATTAATTAAAACATAAGAAACAGCTTGATTGGGAAGGCTTTGCAGATGAACTCAGGCCAGCTTGGAACAAAGGATTCTTCATATTTCAGGGCTGCTCCTGATCTGGATTTCTTTGATCCATTTATCTCAAGAGTTTGTGAACAGAGGGGCAAGTTCTGACTGCTCAGCATCGCACTGTTGAGCCATTCACTGTGTTTCAATTACTCAATTTCAAGCCGAAGTGGTTTTAGGTAGGGGAGGCGCTGTTTTGCTAACAGATGAAATGCCGTAGAGGGGTGTTCAGTCATGTCCTGTCTTGATGTTCACTTCTTATCGGTAGCGGGATTGCACTGTGTGTTGACCACTTGTTTCTGTTGTGTCCGCAGGAATGGATTCCGTGAAGGAACCACCCCCAAGCCCAAGCGCGCTGCAATGGCTTCCTCCAGCTCAGCGTAAACTTGTCTGTCTGTTCAAGTCATAAATAAAGTGGTCTTTCAGATACAACCCAGCCGCCAATCTCCTGTATTACTGTTTCAGTTCAAGCCTCATCTGAAGCGTGTATTCTGCATGTGTATTCTCCAAACTTAAACCGTCACAAAGATTCTGCTTAACCCCTGTTTTGTTAAAAACAAAATGGGGAAGGGAACAGAATTGGAGAGATTTGCCTCTGCGGAAGCGTGTGGGGTAATGATGGTGATTGTTCCTTCATTGGGAATATGAACTGTTCAGTCAGTGTGCCCCTAGGTAAGTGGCTGTCAGAGAGAGTTTTGCGAATTAAGACGGTTGCTGGTGTTGGCTTAACATTGTTCTCATCAAAAGTGACCATCAAGCAGACGGTTTGTACAGAATCGGCTTTACAGGCTGCAATGTTTAGGACTGTTGTGGATGAGTACCTGGCTCAGTAAAGTTGATATAGTGTACCCAAATTTACACAGCATGTTGATGCATTGAACGCTCATGTTTACATTTGTGAGCCCTCTGCAGCTAATTTGATGGCTGTTTTTCAATATCCTGCTGCGTTTCACCCATTAAATACAGAGTCAATCCATTTGATAATATATTCTGTGAGTGTTTTTAGATGTCTGTCTCAATGGCATGATATCGCTCTACATTAAATGCAAGGATTATAATTGTTAGGTGAATGTTGCATGGACAATTTTATCAAGGAGCTCCTGTGGCCAGTGGAGTTGGCAGTGGAGCTCCTGTGGCTCAGTGGTTAGAGCACTTGTCTTGCAAGCTGGGGAGACCAAGTGAAACCTTAGGCAAGTTTCCTTACTCCACACGCCTAATAATGTCCAAAAAAAACACAATGATAAAATTGGTCATTTCAATCCACGACTGCTGTGCACAATTGGCTGTCGAGATTCGCCCACAAATATACAGTCAATTCACTTTACAATATATTCTGTGAAGCGCTTTGGGATGTCGATAAGATGTGAAAAGTGCTATATCAAATGCAAGGATTATTATTTTTATTTTATTTCATGTAGCGCCTAATGTCTTCCAAGACATCTCAAAGCGCTTTCCCAACATTTTTGGGAATTTTGGCCAGGAATCAAACCCGGGGCCCCTCGCTTGTGAGGCGAGTCCTCTAACCATTAAGCTGCAAAATGTATTTTAACATGAGGTTACACCTACAAATGGTTGCTATACAGTAAAATCCTCTGAAGGATTGGTGTTACAACTAGTGATAAATCCCACATTAGTATAATAATGATCCACTTAATCTGAATGGTGGTGAGGAAGTAAACCTAATCCTGGTTTATTTTGCTGCAGCTTCCAATGTAAATAATAATAATCAGCCTTGCATTTGATATAGCGCTTTTCACATCTTCAAGACATCTCTAAGCGCTTCACAGAATATACTGTAAAGTGGATTGTCTATATGTGCGCGGAACGCAGCTGCCAATTGTACACAGCGGTGTCCTATAAACAGTCGTGGATTAAAATGACCAATTCTTGTTTTTTGGGGGAGGGATTTTAATCTGGCGTGTGGAATACGGAGCTTTCCCAAGGTTTTGCCCTGACCTGTTGGGAATCGAACCCAGGTATCTCGTCTGTAAAGTGAATGCTCTAACCACCGAGCTACAGGATTACGTGTGTGCCAGCCTAGGAGAATGTGGAAGGGATAAAGTCCAGGAGCTTAATTCAGTGTAATTGACCCAAGTTTGGGAGAATAATCCCACTGACAAAATGCCTCTCACTGGCTACTGGAACTGCCTTTATTTTGCTGACCTGAGTAGTTGGCTCAATTACACTTGCGAACAGGGGATTGGTGTTCAAATCCCACTAATTCCATTTGAATTTGGCATTCATTTGGCAAAACTATATGATGGGGTCACATTATATTGTTTTTATTTAAAATGTAATGAAATGATTGATTTGCCAAATGTTTTGACCCTCCCTTTGCCATAAGCAAATTGCTGGATAAGGATCCACTGGTATCTGTCACTTTGGCTGCTTTACCGAAGTGCCCACTGTCCATGTGTGCTCTAGCCCTGGCAGACTAATATTTAACATTACTGGACAATGTTGGAATCTAATCCATCCATTCATTGTTCTGCACATGGCTAATGAGACACTGGCCAGCCTGGTCCATTGTCTAAGATGGTCCTTGTTGGACAAGCAACTGGAAGCTTGCCAGACAGTGCTCTCAATGGCAAATTAATTGGTTTTGTCCTCAAACTTTGACTTATTTAACCAACAGATACTCTGGAATTAGATCATTCTTCCTGGGTGTGCGTTCCATTCCAAACTTGAATATTTGCATGTGTGAGTGACATTCAAATGTAGAACTCTTCAACTGAGTTTCTGCATGTGTCAGATATTCTGCTGACCAAAAAGTACAGCCTAGGTCTTGACGGGGAAGACCAGTCACTGGGAGCAGGGATTCTTTCCCCCCTCCCCACCCCGCCTAAGTTCCCATTAATTCTATAATAATCCATACATTTATATAGCGCTTTCCACATCTTATCGATGTCTCAAAGTGCTTCACAGAATACAACAGTATCCCAGGTAGGGGCCAGAGCAGGGGATATGGAGAAGAAAAAGAGGGAAGAAAGGGGGGAAAAGGTAGGGACCAGAACAGTGGGGGAGGGGTCAGGGAAGGAGAGCAGGAAAACCGACTATATTTGTGGGCGAAACGCAGCAGCCAAATTGCGCACAGCAGTGTCCCACAAACACTTGCTGAAGTGGGGTCAGGGGGGGAAAGGGTCGGGGTAGGGGGAAGGAGAGCAGGAAAACCGACTGTATATTTCTGGGCGAAACGCAAATATAAACTGAAACCCTAACGAGTAGGTTAATCCTAACTGGACATGGCATCGGGAAGCTTGTCATATAGTGCGAGCCACATGCTATTAGCTGGTTAAACTCCAGGAAAACATACGCGGAAAAATCTCAATGCACACTCTGTGATCCCAAAGCCACAGCCGTTGCCAACCTGTGCCTCAGCCACGGAACTGGGTAACGGATTGCACTTCCTTCAGGAGGAACCACACATTCTATCAACTTGTCATTGGAAATTTTGATGCGTCGGTGAGATACAGTACGTTGAAATCTCATTCTGGCCTGTCTACTGAAGCGCGGTGATGGGTTTCCGCGTGTGTCGGACATCCGGCCAAACCGTAGCCCACAAAAAAAACATTCCGGACATGGGGAGCTTTCAATGAATAAATAGCGCATGAGAGATGGCAAACGGGTGAAATTCTCAAGTCAGGTCACAACGGAGCAGAAAAACACTGCACTGTCTCCTTTCGGAGTCCTGTAGCTCAGTGGTTAGAGCGCTCGCCTTACAAGCCTGAGACCTGTGTTCGAATCCAGGCAGGTCAGGGCGAAACCTTGGGCAAGTTTCCTTACTCCACACACACACACAATAATAATCCCTAAAACAAAACACAATAATAAAATTGATCATTTCAATCCACGACTGTTTGTGTGGGACGCTGCTGTGTGCAATTGGCTGCCACGTTTCGCCCACAAATATACAGTCACTTCACTTTACAGTATATTCTGTGAAGCACTTTGAGACGTCGGTAAGATGTGAAAAGCGCTATATCAGATGCAAGGATTGTTATTATTGATTGGCTCCCTCACTGTTCCAGGGATGCGAGGTCAACAGTCACTTTCCCAGCTGCCGCCTAGACTGAGAGTCAGTGTACCATTGAGCCAGTGGGGGGCGCTGTGGGCCCTCTCCCCGCTGGTCGTGTGGGGTGAGTCGCAGTGAGTCCTCCGAGCCGAGCGCGGCCGCTGTCGGGCGGGGCGGCAGTGCCTGGCACCTCTTGCCGGCGGTGTCGGAGGGCGGGCGGGCGAGCGGGAGGGTTTCCGGCGCTGGTGTCTGTCCCGGGCGGGCGGGGCGGGTTTGAATGAAGCTGCGGCGGGAGGAAGAGGAGGAGGCGGCGGTGGAGGAGGAGGAGGAGGCGGTGGAGGCCGAGTCACTGCATGAGCCTGCGGGAGGTGAGAGACAGAGAGAGACAGACAACAGAGAGAGGCCGGGGAGGGGAGTGGGGGGTCTGGCGGCGGGGACTCCCTCCCTCCCCCCCCTTCAGATGCCCCGAGGGCGGGGAGAGAGAGAGAGGGAGAGCGGGAAACAGGGGCCTGTGTAACGGGGAAGCGGCCCGGCCTAACCCCGGGGCTCCGGGCTGGACACAGCCATCGCTCCCCCTCCCTGGGGGGGGGGGGGAGGAAATTAAACAATTTAACAAGGGACAGGATAAAGTACATGGAACTACAGACAGCGAGAGGGGTGGGGGGGGGGGGGGGGGGGATTAAAATTTAAATTAATTCATATTAATTCACACAGTGTGTTCTGTGAAGCGTTTTGAAACGTCTGGAAGATATGAAAACACTGTATCAAATACAAGGATTGTTATTATTATTATTATTAATGACCAGGCCTTGTTAATAATTGCAGAATTTACCCTCAAATTTTAAATCTGCCCCCCCCCCCCCACCACCACTCTCTCGCTAGTGTAGTCGCGTTTGGCATACAGTCAGTCATTTCTACAACAAACAACCACCTTCCCCCACCCATCCCCCCCAAAAAACAGAAATTGCCTTTAAAAATGTATATATATAATATATATATGGTGTATAAATGTATCATTAGAAATGTTGCATTCTTGCCATTCTTGTCATGTTAGAACTCCCATCGCAGTTTTAAATTTAAAAAAATGATTGCTCTAATGGTTCTTGTATTGGGTATAGTGCCTTATCATGTCGTCGAAATGTCTCGAAACGCTTCGCAGGATACATTGAAATGTGCAGTTGCAGAGACTGTATTTTGTGGGCGAAACGCAGCACCCAGTTTCCGCACAGCCATGTCCCACAAAAGAATGACTGACGCTCTCAGAGTCCAGTCGGATGTCGGTCTAGGTGCCTCTAGGTGTCTTGTCAGTAAATCTCAGTTTCACTTTCGTGTAATGGATTTGCTAATTGTAAGTAAATGTGTGTGTGTGTGTGTGTGAGAGAGAGAGAAAGAGGCAGAGGAGGGGCATGCGAGAGATTGATATTTGTAGAGCCAGGGAGGATTACTCAGGTAGAATTAGCAATCTATACAGCTAATCAATACTCCCTATTGCAGCATGCATGTGTGTGGGGACAGAATATGGCTCAGCTCATCGTTGCCAAATAGTGCTTTGAATCTCACCGTCTTAACTTGACACTCGAAAAATGCCTAATTTGGTTGGAGTATCAATCCTGACTCAACTGACAGAATTCTGCGGTACAGAATTCACTGCCTGAAAGGCTGGTGGAAACAGATCCAATAACAGCTTTCAAAAGGCAATGAGATAGGTACTTGTAAAGGAAACATTTGTAAGGATGTGGGGAAAGAGTAGGGTAGAGAGACTGGTTAGGCAGCTCTTCCAAAGAGCCGGCACAGACCCGATGGGCTGAATGGCCTCCTGTGCTGTAATATTCAATAATTTCACAAATGAACTTTCCTACAGTGGTCTTTTACTGGCGATCTGGTGCAGGATTCTTCCCTGGAGCTTAGTGGTTAGAGCAACAACAACAACTTCGATTTATATAGCGTCCTCCACACCGTTCGGCGTCTCAGAGTGCTTAAAGCCTTACACTTGTGAGGCTTACAAGCGTGAGACCTGTGTTCGAATCCAGGCAGGTCAGGGCGAAACCTTGGGCAAGTTTCCTTACTCCACATGCCTAATAATAATACCAAAAAAAAACCCACAATAATAAAATTGGTCATTTCAATCCATGACTGTTTGTGGGACGCTGCTGTGCACAATTGACTGCTACGTTTCGATCACAAATACAGTCAGTTCACTTTCCAGTATATTCTGTGAAGTGCTTTGAGACGTCGATAAGATATGAAAAGCGCTGTATCAAAATTCAAGAATTATTATTGATTGGCTCCCTCACTATTCCAAGGATGCGAGGTCAACAGTAACTTCCGCAGCTGCCGGCTAGACTGAGAATCAGCACTAGTCACGATTTGTCACGAATCTGGTCTGAATGGCCTCTGTGCCTTTTTCCAATCGCGGTTGGGAGCAGCTACAAATGGCTCTTAACTTGAATGAGATTTCTTTGCTATTGAAACATTGTTGAGGAATAGGAGGGCCTGGAATGAGGAAAACTGGCCAAGCTCTCAATATTGTATTTAGTTTCAAAAACCTCTTGCGCAAATGTCCAGTGGATCTTATGGCCACGAGAGAGTGTTTAACATGCAGTACAGGGGAGATACCTGTACCCCTGCACCTTGGGATGTCCTTGATGCGTCGCAACCATCAAGTTATCGACCCATCTCCAACCTCCCGTTTCTATCCAAGGTCCTTGAAAGAGTGGTTGCCTCGCAGCTCCGCTCTTTCCTTTCAACTCACTCACTTTTTGAACCCCTCCAATCAGGTTTCCGCCCTATCCACAGCACAGAAACTGCCCTGGTTAAGGTCACAAATGACATCCTAACCGCCTGTGACCAGGGCTCCCTCTGCCTCCTCGTCCTCCTTGACTTGTCTGCTGCGTTCGACACAGTCGATCACACCATCCTCCTCCAACGTCTTTCCTCCCACCTCAACCTTCAAGGCACAGTCCTTGACTGGTTCCATTCTTATTTGACCCACCGTTTACACTTTGTTTCTTCCAACGGTTTTCCTTCAAACCCCCGCACAGTTTCTCACGGCGTTCCTCAGGGCTCTGTTTTAGGCCCCCTCCTTTTCACCCTTTACACGCTCCCTCTGGGCGACGTCATCCGCAAACATGGGGTAAATTTCCACATGTATGCGGACGACACCGAGTTGTACCTTTCTGCCTCATCCCTCAACCCCCAGACGATCGATGTTCTGACAGCATGTCTGTCCAACATCGAGTCCTGGACGAGGGACAACTTTTTGCAATTGAACGTGAGTAAGACCGAGGCCCTCTTGATTGGCTCAAGCCAGCGCCTCCGCACATCGGGCGCTGCCAGCCTCAATATCCAAGGCTGCACTCTCCACCTCACAAAGCCAATCAGGAACCTCGGCATCATGTTCGATCAAAAACTTTACTTCCTCCCCAACATCCGCGCCTTGACCGGCACCGCTTATTTCCACCTGCGCAACATTGCCAGGCTCCGCAACTATCTTACCCCCCGCGCTGCCGAAACACTCGTGCACGCATACATCACCTCACGGCTGGACTACGGAAACTCTCCTCGTCGGCCTCCCCAGTTCCTCCATTCACAGGCTGCAGGTCATCCAAAACTCTGCAACCCGTGTACTATCCCGCACCCGCCTCCGCGACCATATAACCCCCACCCTCGCCCGTCTCCACTGGCTCCCCATCCTCCAGAGGATCGAGTTCAAGATCCTCGTCCTCACCTACAAGGCCTTACACGGCCTTGCCCCGCCCTATTTAACCAATCTACTCTCCCCCTACAAGCCCACCCGGACCCTCCGTTCAACAGGACTTGGCCTGCTCCAAGCCCCCCGCCCGAACCGCCCCACCATCAGAGGCCGGGCCTTCAGTTTCTCCGCTCCCACCCTATGGAATGCCATCCCTCAATCCCTCCGTTTCATTCCTTCCCTTTCCTCTTTCAAGGCCGGTTTGAAGACTTTCCTCTTCAATCGTGCCTTTTGTTCCACCCCGAACTCTTTTACCTCCCCTTCGTGTTTCAGCCCTTCCCAATCACTCCCCTCCCAGCTCGGGTCACACGCCTCCTGTGCAGCGCCTTGGGACGTCCTCCCGACGTGAAAGCCGCTCTATAAATGTAATTTGTTGTTAATTTGTTGTTGTCCTCCCGACATGAAAGTCGCCTTACAAATGTTATTTTGTTGTTATTGAACAAGTCAAGACGGGTATAAATCTGGCTTGTAATTTGAATTTTAGAATTTTTCTAGGGTATTTTCTGGGCCAATTTTCACCTTACTCAGTGCTGTGCGACGTCCTCCCGACATGAAAGGTGCTCTATAAATGTAATGTTGTTTTTGTTGTTCCCCTTTACGTGAAGACATTTGACTCCTTTTTCTGTTGGTCGAGACTTCACAGTCACTGTGCAAAGCAAATGGCCGTTATTTTATTTGTGACATCTGACAGTCTGTGTGAACAGTCAGGAATGATAGTTGAGTCGGATGCTGTCCTATAATAATTCATGCGACTTTATTGCATCTGAAAGTGCTTTACAGAATATATTGTAAAGTGGATTGACTGTATTTTGCGGGTGAAACGCAGCAGCCAATTGCGCACAACAGTGTCCCACAAACCATCATGACCAAATAATTTTTGAAAGGATTAGTTTTACGCCCAGCAAGCAGTCCGTCATGCAACCAACAGCCAGGTTCTTACTGTTAGGTAAACAGAGGCATGTGGAGTAAGGAAACGTGGCCAAGGTTTCGCTCTGCCTGGAGCACTCCTAACCACTATGCTATAGGACTCCATTCATGTTTACTCACTGTCCATACAAGCCTTCCAGCAATCTCATTTTGCTTCTCATTTGGTCTTGAAAAACATCTGGTTGGAGCCGATTGAAACAAAATGCCTTAGCCAAAAGATTGCTTGTAAATGACATGCTCTGTAAAGAAAGCGAGCTGTAATTATTTTCATTGCACTCAATTCCGTGCCTGTTTTGATTTTCAGTGCAACATGCATAATGTGTTAATGTTGAGTACCCAACTGGCTCTCTAGAAAACTATGTGAAAGGCAATGAGGTCTAATGTGTGGAGATTTCCAGCTAGATTTATGATTATTAATATGGAAACTGTGTCAGGATTCCTCCTGCCATCCAGCGATATATCATGATGACGCACAGGAATTCTGCTCTGAAAGACATTGCACTCCGGAATGTTGTTCCCACAAGACAATGTGACGTGCATGAGGGATTCCTTATTAAGAACCTTTCAGAAATCACCACATTGCCCCCCAATTTCAAAGGGACTGAAAGGGAACAAAACAATTCCAAGTACATCTTTTGATCATTAGTCCTACAGGTAATTTGGTCTTTTATCCAATTATTTGTAGGTGTAGGTTTGTCTGGGTGTAAATTAGCTCCTATATTTTCCTAGAATTATTCTTTCCAGTCAATTATCCAATTATTATATTCTGAATTCAGTGTTTCAGCTTCTGCAGCTGTGAGTCCCCCAATCTGATATTTGGTTCAATCTGTGAGTGTAACATCTACACATTTGTTATTTTATAACCCAACTAATCTATCAATGTTCCTTTGGGGCTTGGAGGAGAGAATAACTAGAATCCTCAAAGGCAGTTGTCAATGCCTGAAATGATTAGTCAATGATTCATACCGAGGTAGTGCAACACATTAATGCTTTGGTTGTGCTGTTAAAACAACAAAATAAATTTTTTAGAGCGCCTTTTACATCGGGAGGAGGGTCTTGAGACCGGCCTGGAAGGAGGCAAGGGAGGAAGCAAGGCAAAGATCCTGTGGGATGGAGTTCCGGAGTGTTACAGGCAGCTGCTGAGGCCAGTGTTTCCCAAAGGGTAGGAAGTAAACTGTCACTGTCACTCTGAGTTACTTTCACATAGTCCTCCCATCACTGTCTCAACAGAGTCATAGAATCAGTAGGAGAGCTCGCTCTCGCCCTGGAGCACTGTGTGACTAGTACATTGCTCCCAGTTGACTCATTGTTTGAGGTCCTACAGATTGCTCCACTATGTGAAACAGCCTAGCCAGAATATCAAAGGATGTCCCTTGTTTAATGCTACTCTTGGTAAATAATCTCCACCAATTATGGAAGTGGGTTTTCTGTTTTAGGACAGGGTGGGGAGGAGGGGTTGGGGGAGAACATTTCCCTTCAAATCCGTCAGGGTGATGCTTTCTGCCTCGGGAGATTAGCTTTGGTTGTGTGGGGGGTGGTTCATTGGGGCCACACATCCTGCTTCCCTGAAGGAAAGAGGATTTGCAGTGGCCAGCAGCCAGAAAGGAGGAGGAAATGACTTTGGAAGGCAATGTGTTCAAGCCCTGGATGCAGATGGAAAGACTAAAGCTTTCTTTGCTGTAGAGGTTTGCAGTGAACATCGCCAAAGTTGACTGCGACTGCTTCTGTTTTTAGTACAAAGAGTCCTTGCTTCCAATTGATCTGTACAAATGCCCGTGGGCTGACATCAGACAACTTCTCAGGAGAATATTTATGCCTGAAGTCAGTAAATTTTCTGTTTCCTCTTAGAATGAACCTCTCGCCTTCTGGTTTTTACTGGAGCAGTTAAAGAAATATGCTGAACAGGATGGAGGCTCTTATTAACCAAGGGATCTAACAGATTAAACCCTTTGTTTCTTCATTTCGTATCTACTCTCCTAATACCTTCATGAGCTTGCACCTCCCCAAACTTTGCCAGCTCTTCCAGACCTTTTTTCCTGCCAGTACCTCCACGTTTGTAAGTGATATAATGCCGTTCGTGTATAAGTACTCATTCCCGCACTCCCCTGGACATAATGACCAATGCTCGTATTCTCCTTGAAGCAGAGAAGGTGAAGAGGAGACTCAATAGAAGTTTACAAAATTATCAGGAGATTTGATGGGGTCAACAAGGCAAAACTATTTCCACTGGTGAGTGGGTCGGTAACCTGAGGACACCAATTTTAAAATAGCGGTTAGAAGAAGCAGAGGAGTTGGAGAATTTTTTTCATGCAGCGATTTGTTCAGATCTGAAATACATTGCCTGAAAGGGTGCTGGAAGCCAATTCGATAACAACATTTAAGGGAGAAGTAGATAGTTATTTGGGGAGGACAGGTTCACAGGGCTATGGGGAGAACTTGGGGGAGTGGGACTGATTTGGCTGCCTCTTTTCAAAGAACCGGCACTGACAGTGGGCCAAATGACTTCCTTCTGTGCTGTATAATTCTACGAGTTTCTTGTAGTGGGCTATAATGTCCCAGCACTGGATTCACACTGTTACCTCTCCCAAGTGTCCATTTTGTATGAGAACTTACACAATATGTATTGAGTGTCTGTTTGACGTTGGAAGCCATCCCATTGAGTGTGAAACAAAAACAGATGTCGCTGGTAACACTCAGCGGGTCAGGCACCATCAATGGTGAAAGGAAAAGTGAGTCGACTCTGTGAGTTCTGACGAAGGGTTGTGACACGTTGCCTCACTTTTCCTTTCTCCAAAGATTTCCAGCATCTGTAGTATTTTGTGTTTTTGCTCCCATTGAGTCTGACCCTGTCGATATTTCCAGTAATCTGGAACCCTGGCTGACGTCTTCCTCTTGTCTCCCTCTGTAAGAGACATTGAAGGCTGTTGCTTGGGCACCATTGCTACAGTCCATTAACTTGCCTGATACGTACCCATCAATACCAAACAATGCATTTATCCACTAAGCCCTGGTTTCTCCTCATTTAAGATCTAACTGATCCACTTTGCACAGATGTGCCCAGGTTCCTGCTGTTCTCTGTGAGTGGAACGTAGCGAACATACAAACATAGGATGTGGTGTCAAGGGCTGGACTCCATCCATGTTCAGGTTGCCCATTCCAGGGGTAGAAGGCACTGACGTGACATGGGCAATGCACCGTACAGTGTTTAGAATTCAGTTGGTATCTATGCTTCCATTAGATTGGAATTATCTCGACGACATGATAAGGCGCTCCATCAAATGCAAGGATTATCCTCTTTGTTGTGCACACTGCTTTAAACAGGGCGTAAGAACCCTGTGTTAATGGAGCCAAACTGAAATTCTCCAGTCAGTGCCTGCGAGGGATCTTGTTGCACTACAGTATTTGATGCGCTGTGAATATTATGAGGAAGCTTCCTGTAATATGCTGTGTATAAGACAGGAATCCAGCAGGTCACTTAACTGAATGTTCAAAGCTGAATGTTTTCTTCCTCCCCAACCAACATCCCTAATAACACAGAAGTACTCAGTAAAATATTTTGGTCTGTTTTATTTTTAACACGATTTAAAACATGACGATAAAATCCTGATCGTGTTGAATACGAGGATTATTTTTATATTAATTGTATCTGAATTGATTGCACTTGAGATTTCAATGTTTTCTGCTTCAGGGTAAGTGGCGGAATGAGTGAGTGAGTGATTGCGCACCTTGGGGGTGTTAGTCTAGGTCATTGGGGTGGGGGTGGGGTGGGGGATTGCTGGACATTTGTACATACAGAGAGTTATTCCTGGCAGGGGTCGAATTCCAGCGTTCTGCAAAGCGATCTCTATTTTTAGATTTGGTCCAGCAAACATGGGTTTTTTTTAATGTCTGGGCTCCCGGAATGCAAAGCGAGATTTAGAACTGGAGGAAACATTTCATCTCAAGCCTTTCGCTCAGTTTTTCCGACCAAAATTCTGTGTCGGGCTAAATAAATAGAAAGTAAAAGCGCTTTAAAAAAGGGAAGCAAACTGAAAATGAAAGGGTTTTTTTAAACTAAGGAAACGCCTCGTACAGTAACACGGGTCTTCGTTCACGTTAGACTTCCTATTGCGCCAGGAATGTACGGATCAGAAAGGGAGGCTGGATCGATCGCTGGTCTGCCTGTGCTTAGTTAGCTGAAAATTGGGCTGGAGGCCCGCTCAGCTGTTTGGCGAGACTTCCTTGCTGTCAATCTGATATGGAGTTAACCGCATTTGAACTTTGATCTACATGGGCCCATTTAGATTTATGCTGAAAATCACACAGCCTTTGTAAAGGCAGAATCAACGCACTATAGAGGTAATACAGCCCCACCCATGTATCACAGTATCGTATTGAAACGCAACTATACCAGGGGCCCTCAACGCTTTCTCCCAACATCCAGGAAATCATTCGCATTTAATTTATTAGGACAAAGCAAACCACAGTCTTTCATCAGAAGCAATATCAGCTGGTATGTTAGCTAATTAGTCTTTAGCCAGTTTTCTTCTGAAAACCTGTTATTAAGATTTAATTATTAGCAGGAGGGAAAATAAAACAAGACTAATTACATGGTTTTTACTTTAAACTGTTTCGCAACAGTGGTATTTGATACAGCGTGTTCCTGTAGAACAGCACCACGAGTTATTTTGCGGTGTAGTGACTGTTGCAATGTTTAAAAACTTGGCAGCTAAATGTACATCGCACGAGCACCAGTGAACTGAAGGGACGGATGGATTTGATGTGTAGGGTTTTTGTTTGGTGATGAGTTTGGGATTCTAGGCGGAAAAATATTGTTCAAGATGCTGAGAGAGCTTCCTGTTTTTCTTTTAGTAGCATTGGAATATTTAACATCTGCCAGAACTAGTAGAAAGGGCAGAGCTTCGTTTAGTACCTTGCCTGAGCCTCCCATCAATACACGAGTACTTAGCATTATATGAGTTAAAGTGCCGTTATGAGCTTCGTACACACAGCCTTCTAATCCAGAGGCAAGAGAACTGTGAGGCTCAACACTATGGGTACGTGAGATAATTGGATTAAATTGAGGGATTGTTAGTAAGGTGCAGGTACAGTGGGGGTGAATGCTGGAGCATTGTTAACTGGTTCAGTGATTGGCACCATCATTTGAATGTCACATCACTTCGGAGGTATTCCAGGTATGCCTGGCATTCACACAGAGATGTATCTCAACCAGGCATGCCTGTCCTTTTAGCGCACGCGCCTGCTTCAGTCTGTCTCTGGTGGAGCAGAGAACTCGCTGGGAACAAGCCTCTGCGTGTGGGTCTTGTATCCCAAGGACTGGTGGAGGCCGGAGAGAAGAAAAAACCTTTAGAACAACGAGGGATTGTGCTGTGGCTTTTACTGGCGTCTCCCAACATATTGGTAATCTGATTCGCCCACCCCCTCACTTCCCCGGAGATCACATGCACTCAGATGTGTAATAGGCAACCGCACTTAACATGCAGCAGGGTAGCTCTTGAAGGCACAATTCTGATTCAATTGGGGTCTGCTCTCGTTTGGCGCATGTTTTTTTTGGTCTTGTGGGCAGTGGCGGTTTCTATGGCAATGGCTGGGGGGAAGGGGGAAGCAAAGTCCTGTTTGGAGCATTCATAAGAGAGTGGCTACAAAGCACTTGGAAACACTGGCAAACTGCTTGAGAGTACCTTGTCCAATCTGGGACCGTTTGAATCAGGTTTTGCGGCAATTTTAATTTGGTTCATTTTACTATGCATTAAAGTTGTGCAACCCTCTCTTATATGAAAACCAGCAAACTTGTAATTTTGCTCAGAGTTAGATAGCCTCGTAGCCTTTTGACCATTCATGCCTGTGCTGGCTCTAAAAGATCTGGGAGTGCGCGGGGGAAAGAATATTGCTTCCTTTTCTCTTGTTTTGTTTTGTACTCTACTGGGAGGTGTCCATTTTCTCTTGCAAGCATACTTTATTTACCCCATTTTCTATACTTGTATTCGAAATAACAGTTGCAGAGAGAAAGAGAGAGGGAGGAAATGTAACCAGTAATGCTTGGGACATCCTCCCAATGAAGGAGCAATACGGATGTAATTTGTTGTTCTGTTTGTGGTCAGATTCTGCAAACTCCAGCAGCCAAACCATAGCCCCTCCCTGCTTCCTTTTCTCTGTGCTGCTGAGGTTAGGTCCTTTCCTCCGTGCTGCTGAGGTTCAGATGTGTTACATCTTTCACGGGAAATGCTTAGCGGCCAATGAGCTGAGCGTCCCCACCGGGATTTTGCTAAGTTGTTGTAATATTGTCCTGATCAAAAGGACACCCAGCAGGGCAGTTGACCTTACAGACAGTAGCTGTGTATGGACCATACTTCTAAGCTGCATAATAATAAAATAATCCTTGATTTCTATAGCAGCTTTCTTGTCAGGAGGTCGTCTGTAAAGCGCTGCGCGGCATTTTATCAGAAAATATAAAGACTGTGCTTCTGTAGGTGATCGCAGTGGCCAGTTTGTGCGCAGCTATGTTCCACAAACCACTTCAAGCCGTGGAGTGAATGATCAATATTTTTTTTCTGGGGGATTTGATGGCCAGGATACCAGGGGAAATTCTTCTCTTTTCAAGTCGCACCAATCCATCTGACTCGGAGGCCAGGCAGGGCCTCAGTTTTATGTCTCATCCGAGGGAAGGCACTTGTGACAACACAACAAACACTGCATTGTATTTAAATGTCAGTAATAGACTGTGAGTTCAAAGTTCTGATTTTGACGTATTCAAGGTGTTGTGGGAAGTGCATTAAGGAAATACTGTCTTCCGTGCATTTCTCTTTCCCCCCAGATTTATTTTAATAAAATTAACATTTACTAAAAATAATACTGCAATGGCCCACTGGGTGAAGCGAGAGCCCAGTATAGTCCTGAGCCAGACAGGAAAGTAAAGCACCATCGCCTGTCTCATTGCCATGTCCAAGTCATCGCACATCTGGTCCTAATCACAGCACCCACCTACACTTATTAAGTTGGATATTTTCCACTGTTCAACAAAGCAATGGTACTGTATTAAAATTGCTGTGTTTTTTTCTTTCTATTTAGGCTGCTGAACTTGGTTGAGGCTTGTTAGCCTGTTAATGCATAGAGTAAAGAAAGTTAAACTTGAAGACGATACTACAGAAAGTTGGAAAAGGTAAGATGCAAAGGCTATCCAATCCTGCTTCCTTATCCCTCTGTATACCTAACTTTTGAACCCATGATTGCTGAAGGTTATAGAAGCTTGTCAAGTTGTTTAATTAGAGCAGCAGTAACTGGTTATTTTGTGTTTATAGGAGTGTATGACTCCCCATTGAAGTGATTATAAATAACATTCCATAAAATTGGATAACGGTAGAATTTTTTGTCAGTTTAATTCCAACTTCAGCACTAATTGAATATATCACCTGGCATGTTTTTGTTTTGCATTTGGAAGTACTGGAGAGGGCCTGATGTCAGCACTGTGCTTTTGTGCCTATGAAAACAGTGCAGATGTCAGATTTGTGTGCATGCATGCGTGCGCAGTCTCTCTCTTTTTCTATGCTTTTCTAACTCCTTCCTGCATTTTCCATTGTTCTAGTCTGACTCCTTCTGCCTCTGTCTCACTGTCTGCCTGCTTCCCTTACTGTGAACGTTTATCTCTTTAGCGCAGCATAACCCAACAATTATATCTTCATTTGATTATAGCTCTGGATCACGTTGAAACATCTTAAACTTTACAAGTTTTTCCCGCAAAAGTACTTTGCGCAGTGATTAATGTAGACAAATACAATTACTGATAACAGAAATCCCGCTCATTTACCTTCTTCGTAAAAGTTAGAGATGTCAGCCTGTACCTCGAGTGATCGATCCTATGACAGTATTGGGAAGTGGATTTTCTACCAGTGAATGATTGCTCTTATCTGCATGTGGGAGTCACTGTGTAAAAAAAAAAGCTCTAAAAGCATTCACTGTATTTGACAGTAATGAAATGTAATGGTTAACTGCACTCGCCTCTCATGCGAGAGGATTCCGGGTTGATTTCAGGGAGGGGGGAAACCTTAGGTAAATTTTCAAGCCAGATAATAATAATATAATAATAAAATTGGATAATGGTGGAATTGTTTTTCCAATTTAATTCCAGGTGCCTGTTTACCTTGCAATGAGTAGAATCACGGTTGTTAGTCAATTGGTGAATCGTTTCCCTGGAGTAAAAGTCCCCCCCAAAATAATAATTTGGTCACTAACTTGGTTGTGCGCAATTGGCTGCTGTGTTTTGTCCACAAAATACACAGTTAATTCACATAATAATGCATTATATCACATGAAAGGATTATTATTGTTGCAATGTATAACATGGTAAGGTGCTCTGAATGAGGATGCTATCTCAATGTATTTCATCTTTATCACAACCATCTCAGTGGGGTGTGAATGATGAACCACATACGATGGTAGCTAAATAACAGCCAGTGTATATCACAATGCATTTGTCTCTCTCTTTAATAATGCAGGACAGAAAGTTTAAGTGGAACTGTTGTGATGGAAAGATGAAGGCAACTTTGTGTTTTGTTTTTAGGAAGACAAGCAGATGAAGGAGAGTGTAGTCATATAAGGACACGGCTTTGTGGGTTCTTTCTCAGACCAGAACGCCAAAAGCGGAATGTTGCATGCACCGCAGGCCCGGTGAATGTGCGCGTGTGGCTGCGAGCTGCCATGTCCTGATAGGAGAAAGCAAAGTTCAGAGGCTCCGAACTGGCCCAATCATGAGCTGGAAAGAGATAGGCAGAGACGGCATGAGCACCATCAGATGTTAGGCTTTCGCGTGTGTTGAGGAGCTGCGGGCAGAAGGATGAGGTGTGCAGGAACCGGTAGCTAAGTGCCAGAGTATTAAACTGTAAAACCAGCAAATTTGCTGTTTTAAATGTTGTTGATCAGGGCTCCTGGGAGGCCTGGTGGTAAATGCATTGACCATTACAGATGGGAACATGGCAATCTACTCTAACCCGGTCTGTGTTAGTTTATCTGATCTCAACAACTATGATGTATTTATATAGTGTCCTTCACTCAGGGTGCTGTCCCTGAGCGCCAAGTCTACATAGATGTTGGGTGTAATTTGCTTCTGTTTCCCTGGATTAGCAAGGGGTTAAGATCAGTGGTGGTTCTCTGTCCACTCACCCCTGGTTGTTTTTCCCTCTTTTGCAAATCTTGACTCTTGCTAGGATAAGTCACCGTCCAACATAGTCACCCTTTGACATACTTATTCTTCCTGTTTGAGCCTGGCTAGTGATGTAATCTCTGGAACTTCCTGCCTCAGTCACTCTGCCTTGCCCACTCCCTATGCACGAATGGGAATATCGCTTTCCCCCACCCTCATCCATCGCCAAATCATGATCTGTTGCCCTCTTAGAGATTCATTCACACATTTTTCACCATCTCCTCAACAAGTTATCATTTCAATTTCTGGTTTAAATTTTATTCCCCATTTTTCTTGGGAGTCCCTGTCCAGTCTTTGTGGCTCAGTGGTTAGAACACTCGCCTTGAAAGCGAGAGACCTGGGTTCAAATGCAGGCAGGGCAAAACCTTAGGCAAGTTACTTTACTCCACACACCTAATAATCCCTCAAAAAAACAATAATAAATTTGTCATTTCAATCCACGACTGCTTGTGGGACACTACTGTGCGCAATTGGCTGTCGCCTTTCGCCCACAAATATTCAGTCAGTTCATTTTACAGTATATTCTGTGAAGCTCTTTGAGACGTCTAGAAGACGTGAACAGCACTATATCAAATGCAAGGATTATTATTATCTTCAGATCCTACCCGAAGACCTGCCTCTTGTACAGTGCCTATGGTCACAGCCCTATTCTCCCTTGCTCCATGTCCGACCCACTCCTGTGTGAAGTTTGCTATATAAATGCAAGTTGTTGTTGTAAGCAGGATGTTCAGTTGTTGGGGACCTCACAGGTGATCCCACCTTTGCCCTCAATTGGGAGCAGGAGTCATTGAATAGAGATCTGCAGAGGCACCCTGTTGATTTTCCCCCTCTCTGAGGTGAGGAGTGAGCTGGAAGGGAGGGGAGGGAGGGAAGGGTGTTGCCTATGTTACCATCTTGGTTGGCATCACATAACTCAGTACAGCCAGGGAAATCAACAACAACAACAACAACAATTTACATTTATAGAGCGCCTTTCACCGAGTAGTGGCTTTGCTGACTGAACAAGAGCATTAAATACATATATATATATTTTAGGTTTGTGGTAAACGTGCTTTTGTTGCCTGTGCGCGCAAACGGTGTCTCAGTCTCGTGGCCGCCCGTTTCTCTGTAGTCCCTGCCTGTACGTGGGAAAGACCTTTGCTCTTTCTTGGCTCTGGTCACAGCTGTGTAGCGAGAGCCGAGGAGATGGCTGGGGTGGAATCCCTGCCCGAGAGCGCGGAGGTGGTGGAAATGGACGATGTCCCGACGCCGTTCTACGTGGAGAAGCACTCGTGGGATGGGGTGAGAGAGATTATCCACAGCAGCAGGAAATACCCCGGCATCATCATCAACAAAGCACCTCACGATTTCCAGTTCATTCCAAAACACGATGACTCGGGTCCTCACTCCCACCGCGTCTATTACTTGGGTAAGTTATCGTGTCACGTCATCCTCTTAAAACTGTACAACATTTCACTCTCTCTCCCTTGTGCTGTGGGAGTGTGCAAGAAAAGCGTGCAAGAAAAGACCATAGCCGTTCACCTAGCCAGCCTGGTTTTCAAATAGATTCTCTCCGTGACATACACACCCTCACATTGCTTTCACATTGTTAGTTTGAGATTAGTAAACCCTTGCTGTGTTAGATGTTGAAGTCTATACCCTTAAGGATAACCTCATGTCTCAATCCTGCTAAATATAGGAAACCTCTCCTAGGTCATATCAGACCCTACATGTTTTATGAGTTTCAAAGTATGAGTTTTGTCAGACTTGCGCAGAATGTAAACGCTTGAACAGGGCTTGGATAAATTTACGACGTTGGCAATTATACGATTGATACAGATCAGACTTTTGCGAGTTTTACTGCAGCAATATTTGTGTCCTTCCTGAGCCAGCCACACAGCACAAGAGTAGCTTAATATTTTCCCTTTGTCCCCCCCCCCTCCCACTCTCCCCCTGTCCCATAAGATTGTTTTTGACCTTCGCTACATAGTCAAGGTTGGAACCTGGCCTGTAGGGAATTGTTGAGAACAGCCTCTTCATGCTGCCACTTACTGCCAAACCCTGAATCATTCATGAGATGTCCCCTTCAGTTATTTACTTTGAACTAATGGTTTGTTGTGTTCAAAGATCAATATAGAGTATACCTGGAGTCAGGTAGGCAGCAAAATACTATTCAATTAAAGAATATCGCTACTCTCCCATCTGTGTGTAATGCCCAAGAAAAAGTTTGGGAGCTGAACTGACTTGGCAGTGAAGGTGAGTCGTCCCTCTGCAGCGATCTCCGTATCCGGTTCCTGAGTCAGGCTGGTCCTCAGTCTTCCAAGGCACATCATCAGCAGGGTTTGGCTGGGCAGACCAGCCACAGGTACAGGTCCTAGCTGGACAAAGAGAGTGAAGCTTGCCAGACAGCGCTCCCAGTAGCTCGGTTTAGCTGTACAACCCCATTGTGCCTCTATCTGTCGTTACATTCTGCCTACCTCTACAACTGGTATTTCTGGTCACCCCTCCCCCCCTCTTCTCCCTTGCTGTGAACCAACCCTGCCTTTGTAAAGCATTGGGAGTTATTCTACATGGAGGACGCTGTACACACGCAGTAGTTGTTGTTATTGAGTCCTGCTAAGTAACATCCGGATCCCGTTCTTTCCCACAGGGATGTCTTATGGTAGTCGAGAGAATTCCCTCCTGTACTCTGAGATCCCCAAAAAGATCCGGAAAGAGGCACTTCTGCTGCTGTCCTGGAAACAAATGCTCGATCACTTCCAGGTGAGGGGGGACGCGATGCTGCTCGGCCTTCTGATGGATTTTGTTAATTGGAATGGAGAATTTCAGTGAGCGGTCTGTTTCCAAGAGGGCTGTTTGATGGCCTTGGTTTGCTTAGTTTTCACCCTAAACTCTGTGCCCCTGTTCTCTCAAACTCCATCCCCCAGTCCCTCTGCCTCCCAACGTGCTTCCAGGATCCACCAAAATCTCACTGATGTGATGAGGCGCTGTATCAAATGCCAGGATAACCATTATAATGAAGTCATGCCAATTTTTTTGGCCATACTTTTGACCGATCTTAGTGTCCCGAGTCATTTGTGGTGAGACGTCCTCCCGATGTAAAGGGTACAATATAAATCATTCTTAAATTGTTGTTGCAAAGTTTGGGACTCGACAGCATGATTAAATACCCCAAAAAAACTGCAGATTCTGCAATCCTGGACACTGATTAAAAAAAACTCTTGCATTTCCTGTAACTGCAGTAAAATCACTTCCTGCATTGTGAACAAGTTTTTCTTTAGCAAAAAGTCCAAATAATTGACCTTACTCGAGTTGTGCTTCTTTTCAACTGAGGTGAACACGACTGAACAGGATGTGGTTTTGGATCACTTACAACTAACTCTTGGTGGTTGTTTGCTATTACGTGATTGTTTAAAAAGATAGCTTGTAAATCTCATATTCATATTTCTCAATAGATTCAGATCTTCAGATTACTGCACAGTAAAGACAGCTTGTTTGACTGCTATGTATACAGAAGCGTTTGATTCTTGGATTAGCTCTGAAATGTAAATTGTTTGGAAGAAATTCTCGGATGTAAATAGTTTCACGTTACTGTGGTTGATACAATGTGAGCTTCCCTCGCATCCCCCGTTTCCCCCCCCAGCCCCCCCCATCATAATTAAGGGTCTTGAAATAAGTGCAGCACTTTCAGGATCGTTGGATTGCCTGAGAATAACAGCCGGTCAGCAGAGATGCAGAGATTGGCCTCTTGAGCATTTTCAGTGGTTCCTGGGTTTGCAGTTATAGTATTGAGCCCCTGGGCAGCTCTGTGTTGTGTGCTTGAAGCCTTTAATCAATGCTGGAAGCCACACTGTAGGTCACAAAGATTCCCACACTATCTCCACTCCCAGCAATCTACCTATAGCTGCCCCCGAAAGGTTCTAACGTGGATTGGGCTGTGTATTTTGTGGATGAATCACGGCGGCTAATTGCAGCTTGGAGTGTCCCACAAACAGCTGTTCATTTATTGAGCCACCAATTTTTTTGAGAGAGATTATTGCTGGGATTATTATCGTTACTGGATGAGCAAGCAATCCGCCAATTAATTAACAACCGGATTTGTATTTATCACTAGGTAAACAGAGGCCTGTAGAGTAAGGAAACTCGCCTATGATTTTACCCGGCTTGGGAAGTGAATCTGGGTCCTCTCGCTTGCTTACTGGTGCACTAAACACTCCAGGTTCAGCAGTCATAGTCATTCCATGCCCACACAATTGCAGCAGTTGAGCATTTGTTGTCTCCTCTCCCAGGCCACTCCGCACCACGGGATGTACTCGAGGGAAGAGGAGCTTCTACGTGAGAGGAAACGACTGGGGACATTCGGGATTACCTCATACGACTATCACAGGGAAAGTGGCCTTTTCCTCTTCCAAGCCAGCAACAGTCTCTTCTATTGTAGGGATGGAGGCAAAAACGGATTTAATGTGAGTCGGCCCTGTAGACACTTGCCTTGTTCTTTTTTTATTCTGACGCATTCACTGCATCATCGTATCTTTCTTCTTTACAAACTCCCATTTGACAGATATCGCCAATGAAACCAGCGGAGATTAAGACCCAGTGTTCAGGTCCGCGAATGGATCCCAAGATCTGTCCTGGAGAGCCTTGCTTCATCTCATTTATAAATAACAATGACTTGTGGATAGGAAATATTGAAACGGGAGAGGAGAAGAGACTAACGTTCTGCCATAAAGGTACAGCTCTTCATTGTAAAGCAATACGACGTCCATTCATATAGCATCTTTCACGTCAGGTGGGGTCTCTCAAAACGCTAAAGAGTAACACAAGAAACATTTCGATCTTCTTTACTGTGTTTGACATCAGGACGCAACTGATGGTCTCAGCGGAGCCCATGTGAGCCCATTGACCCAACTGAGATCAGCTGTGTTGGTGCAGACCGATTATTCAAAAAGGGAGCAGTGCCCCGGGATCTTTAGTGTCCACCTGAACAGGCAGTCGGGTCCTCGGTTTAGTGTCTCATCCAAAGTGCAAACCTTTCTGTACCAATGTAGTTTCTCCTGTGCCCTGGCCAACAATTCCCCAAATAAAATTGGTCACCCCCAGGCTGTTTTGTGAGACAGTGCTGTGCACACTTTTTCACCCACAAAATACACAGTGTATCCTCTGAAGCTCTATGACACATCTCGATGACATGACAAGGCGCTATATAAAATGCAATGATTATTAGTATTATTATTATATTACACATGACCTGATTGCAGTAGCCGCAGAGCAACATCGAGCAATCCTTTATTCACTCCCTTTCCGATCGATGAGAAAATGTGTAGATTTTAATAAAAGTTGTAGGAAAATGGACTACTGTTCCAAGTAAGTCCTCCTTTGTTTTTCAGGTTTGGCCAATGTAATAGAAGATCCCAAGTCTGCAGGAGTAGCAACCTTTGTAATACAGGAAGAATTTGATAGGTTTACTGGTTATTGGTGGTGCCCCAGAGGAACTGAAGGTGAGATCTCAGCAAAACGTCTCACTTCACACACGACTGATGCAAGTTACAGCCTGGATTGTTGTGTAAAATGACTTATTGGCTTCATGTTTGTCGAGTCGATGTTTCGCTTGGTTCTTTTGTTGTTTGATATTTTAGAACATGCTTGCAGTCCCACCCCCTCCCTCTCTACCCCAACTGTGCACAAATGATGTCCCCCCCAAATTCCAACGTGCAAGACCGTTTTGTCTTTAACTCATTAAAGATTGAGCGCAATCTTGTCTTAATTGGAAAGCTGATTTCTTTTCAAGATCTGTGGAAAACCAGCCAGGGAATTCAGACTGAATTGCGAAGTACTTTTGAGACTATGAATGTTAATGTGCACTTATAGCAAATGAAATAATTATTAATAAATAATTTTTAAAAAACTGTGTTTTGGCTGCAGGCCCGGAAGGGGTGAAGATTTATTATCTCTTGTATGAAGAGGTAGATGAGTCGGATGTGGAGATTATTCACGTGACCTCGCCAGCGCTGGAGGAGAGAAAAGCAGATGCCTACAGATACCCGAGAACAGGTGGGAATCTGTGACCATAACATTGCTCAATTCATTGTGGTGATTGGAGAATAACAAGTCACTGCGGGCAGGAAATCATCCTGCTCAGCTCGTGTTAACCCTGCAAGCCAACCCTTATGGATTGGATAGTCCTAGTAGGAAAGCATTTTCAATGGCAAGCTATGCAGTTTAACCTGGTTAAACTCCACCAGTTACCCCTAACCCACACTCTATGATCCCCAGCCTTGGCAGTTACTAAACTGTGTTTAATATTCTCGGAATTAGGCAAGCAGGAAGTTTCCCTCCAGGGAGAGAATGGGCATTCCTTTCAAATAAACATCTCTGGAATTTCCATGTGTAGGTGGGACATGTTGAACTTTGTTTCATTTGGATAGTCTTAAACATGTTGATGGGTTTGTGCATGTCAGACACCCATCTAACCATGAGTAAGAGAACCGCCTATCCAACGCAATCATAATTAAGAAGCTACCAGAGGAGTCAGAGAATAATAAAGACTAGTTGGACTGAATGGCCCCTTCCAGTGCTGTACAGTCTTTTTTACAGTATGTGATCAACACTCATACCAATAGTTTGACTTGACAGTATTTTATCATTGAAACATCAAAATAGTGTGCTCACAAAATTCCTCCCTGTTCCTGCTCTACAGGTAGTAAGAACCCTAAGATCACACTTAAATTATCCGAATTCAGAGTGGACAGCCAAGGAAAGGTGAGTGAGTGTCCGTTTGCTGTCTGGTGCTGTGAGGTCTGGGAATGATGTGAGTTCAGAAGGTTGTGGGTTCAGTCGCCCCAATTTAGAAATTGAGCTGACAGCCATGCTGTACCAAGGGGAACGCTGCATTGACAGAGGCGTCACAACAACAGCTTGTATTTACTGAATACAACAATTTAGGTTTATGTAGCACCTTTCACTTTCGGGAGAACGTTTCAGAACATGTTTTGCAGAGATGGCAGAGCTCAAGGTGAGGGGGATGGGAAAGGTGACTGAAAGTGCACTAGAAAAGTGACTTTTCAAGATGGCAGGAAGGCAAGATGGAGGGACTGCAGGATTGAGTTCCAGAGTGGGGGCAGAACAGCTGAAAGCTTGCCCACCGATGGTGACCTAGGGAACATAAAGCAGGCTGGAATTTACTGAGCAAGAGAGTAGCTGGGGAATTGGGGTCACAGGAAGTTACAGAGGTAGGGTAGGATGAGACCAAGGAGGAATTTTAAATTGAGGAAAAGGATCTTAAAATCGATTCACTTGGGAATATGGAGGCGAGTGAGGATGGGGGTGTTATATAGCACCTTTCGCATAGAGTAATGTTTTGAGCACTTTAAACTGAGGTCTGGTGTACACTCTGAGCGCACGGCAGAATCGCTTAAACATTTCCTCTTTTATCAGATTCTAAAAACCGAGGACAAAGAGCTGGTGCGACCATTTGAGGTTCTTTTCCCCGGGGTCGAATATATAGCCCGCGCTGGATGGACGAAAGATGGAAAATAGTGCGTTTTCTTTTGGAGAAATTGCAATTGCAGTTATTGCACCCACGTCTCAAATACGCAGCTTGAACCCAAACGCTTTTGAGCTTGAGCCAAGGCTGCCACCTCCTGGCTCTCATTTTGGAAGCAATCACCCGTTCACACATAGCAATTCCAAATTGTTTAAAGGGATTGTGTGTTGCAACGTTATTAAAGTGTCTGCGTTGCAACCAGCTGTATAATTTGACTAGAAACAAATCACTCGATGCGTGCACTGAGCTCTGTAACCTGTAGGTCGATTCAAAGTACAGTACGGCGCTGTAGTAATAATGATAATAATCCTTGCATTTGATATTAGCGCCATATCACCTCGTTGAGGCTAAACATACGAAGCAGCACACTAACCATAGAATATATAATCACGATATAAAATAGTGTATTATATAATATATAATCATGCTAATCTGTGGGGAGGCTACAGTTGTAGAATTAGACCAAGACATACAGATTTTACGGGATGACAATGTGGCATAGTGGCCACAAGGGGGCTCCGGGTCACCACCACCACATTGTGAGTGAGCGGCCAATTCACTTACGGATTTGTTTTAATAAAGGTATTCAAAATAAATTCTCCTCCGTACCCCCCTCCCTGCAACTCCATATGTAAAGTCCAGCACTTATGCTCGTGTTATTTCTGAGCCGAATAATACAATTGCACTCTCTCTCGGGGTAATTGAGTTCCGACCGAACGGTAACTGCTTAGACCAAGGGGATGCTGATGAGTGGCTCACCGTTCAGTGTGACTAACTTGTTCCTCTCCTGTCTCTTGTCACCCAGTGCCTGGGCAGTGTTGCTAGACCGACCCCAGCAGAGGCTCCATTTAGTCCTGCTCCCGCCTGCACTATTTATTCCCGTCACCAAGGATGAAAACGAACGGCTTAAGTTTGTGGAAGCTGTGCCTGAGAATGTCCACCCGCACATTATTTATGAAGAAGTAACAGATATATGGATAAATGTAAGTACATAGCGCTAAAATGCAGATTTGTAAGTGACAGAGAGTTACAAACTTTTTGCAGAATTAAGACATAATCCAGCATTACGTGGGTTGAACTCTTGGCCAGAGTATTGCAGATGGGAAACTCAATGAAAGGCGTATGGTAGAGATTTCACCACTGAATTGTCTGCAGCTCACACTTTCAAAGTGTAATGGAATTCCCGTAGGACAGGGTGACAATGGGGATGAAGCAAAGTTCTGCTTGATTGCATTTGTATTTACTTTGTATTTATCTGTAACCTTTCCCCGTGGAAATTAAATGCGGTGGAGTAGAATATATGGTAAATAATAATACTTGTACTTCATACGGCGCCTTTCACATAGGGAGGTTGTCTCAAAGTGCTTCACAGGATTTACTATAAAGTGAAGTGAATGTGTATTTTGCATTCAAATGGATTCTACCTATAGTGTGTCGATGGAATAATGTTGACATGCCACAATGGGCCTTTTCTTATTCATTTGTGGTTTATTAGGCAGGTCACATTATATGTGTTCACACAATGAAATGCTGCCTCTTACTTTGCCCTTTTATTCCTATTCTCTCACACAGGTTCATGACATATTCTATCCTTTTGTACAAACTAAAGACGAGGAAATCTCTTTTATTTGGGCAAACGAATCACAAACAGGGTTTTGCCATTTGTATAGAATTACGTCAGTTTTAAATCAAGGCTGCTATCGATGGGGACAGCAGTACAGTATAAGTGCAGGTGAGCTGCCCTTTCATATCAGCCCGGTTACAAGCTTGATTTACCCAAACGCCATAGGCAAAGCGCTGAATGTGTGCATGTGTGACGGGGTAGGTATGGGCTGGGGCTCGGCTAGCAAGAAGGCAACAGGATTGTGGTTTCTCTCTTGTCATTTGCTTGTAAAATGTTGCGTTTGTCAAGAAGTGGCACTGAGAATGAAGCACCTTTACAATCCTTTGCTTTCAAGGCTTAAGCAATGCTGTCTTTAATTCTAAACAAATCATAGGCCTTAACTCGACCATCACAATATTAGCTGCACTGCCTTTCAAAGTTTCCACAAAGTCATGTTACTTCCAACCCCGCCCCACCACTGCCACAGCGCACTGATCCACAACTGAAACACGTGGGTGAATGCTGCTAATTGTATTTAGAAGCACTTCATTGTGTTCAGTACAAGTGTTTGACTGTATTTAGACATCTAGAGGATCAGTGTGTGTTTTAGCGCCATCATTTTTATAGCAAATAATGATCCATTACTAGGTTCTGTACCACATCTCTCGTAAAATGGATAGGGCGAGGAGATAAAATGCATCTCTGACGGATTGATTCAGCTCCTCTGTGATCTTGTATTATATATTGTGTAACATGGGGGTAACAGGTGGCTTGGTGACCACATCCTTCTCTGTAATTTCCATGTTTCCACCAGGCTTACCTGCGCTGTGACCTGGCTATGAGTTGTTCCGTTTTGCGCTCGCCTTTACTGCACTCCTACAGCTGCGCTGGACTCACTGTCACCTCTCTGTTCCCAGATGACTTTAAATGCCCAATCAAAGAGGAGCTTGCACTCACCTGTGGTGAGTGGGAGGTGCTGGCAAGGCATGGCTCAAGGGTAAGTTTGTAAAGCGAATTTGCGTCTATTGTTCCTCCCGAGAACAAGGTCAAAACAATCGCAAACTCCACAACAAAACCCAAACTGTGGGCAACAGTAACAGGCAATTATTCCACACGTAAAACTGCAAAAACATCCACTTTTCCTCTCCCACACTCCTGACTTCCCTCCCTCGCTCCCTCGTTCAAGCCACTGGACCTGGAAGGGCAGACCAGTCACTGGAGGCAGGGAATTCTCCCACTCAAAGCAACAATTAAACTAAGCTTTTGGCTCTCTGTGGTAGAATTTTGTATTGACGAGATTTGCTTGTGATGGTGATTCCAGATTTGGGTCAATGAAGCGACGAAGCTGGTCTACTTCCAAGCCACGAAAGACACCCCTCTGGAGCATCACCTTTACGTGGTGGATTACGAGGTGCCAGGGGAGATAGTTAGACTGACCAAGCCAGGCTACTCTCACAGCTGCTCAGTCAGCCAGGCAAGTACAACAACAACCACAACAAAATTATAAAGCGCCTTTCACATTGGGAGGACGTCCCAAAGTGCTGAACAGTCAGGTCGGGACCCGAACAGGGTGGAAGGGTTGGAGTAGGGGGAGGGGGAAGGAGAGTGGGAGAGAGGGAAGAGTTAGTGGGGGAGCCGAAGGTGTGGTTGAAGAGGAAGGTCTTGAGACCGGCCTTGAAGGATGAAAGGGAGGAAGCGAGGCGAGGGCTGTGGGATGTAGTTCCCTCTCTGGGAGCAGAGAGGCTGAAAGCCCGGCCGCCGATGGTTGGGCGGTTAGGGCGGTGGACGCAGAGCAGGCCTGAATCTACTGAACGGAGGGGGCGGGCAGGCTGATAGGGAGACAGCAGGTCAGAGAGATAGGCGGGGGCAAGGCCGTGAAGTACATGAAAGTACTGATGCTTTTAAGCGCTTCAAGACCCTTCCCCATGGGAAGGCGCTGTATAAATGCGAGTTATTAGCTGCTCTGTGAGATTGTGAACTCTTGAGAGCTGGCATTCTAGTGTGCACTGAGATATCCGATCTCAGCCAGGGCAGCTGACTGTGAATTGATATTGTGTGGGCCAAACAAAACATAAAAGTGATGATTTAGTTAGAAATGTTGTTACGCTGTTGTTCTATGTGGAAACCTAATTCTTTATTCTCTCTCACCCCCCCCCCCCCCACCCCACCTCCAGAATTTTGACATGTTTATCAGCCATTACAGTAATGTCAGCATCCCTCCCTGTGTCCATGTGTACAAGTTGGTCGGGTCAGATGAAGACCCTTTACACAAAGAGCCAGAATTCTGGGCTAGTATGATGGAGGCTGGGGGTGAGTATTCAACTTGACATCACCTTAAAGGCATTATTGTCACTTAAGAATAATAATCCTTGCATTTGATATAGCGCCTTGTCATGTCGTCGAGAAGTCACAAAGCGTTTCACAGAATATAATTCACTGTAAAGTGAATTGACTGTATGTCATGTGGGCAGCCAATTGCATTTAAAATTGTACATTGTTTTGTCTCTGTCTGACTCGGTTGATAGCAATCACTTTACGAGGAGATTGTTAGATAGGAGATTGTGGGCTCCCTTGTTAGTGCTTTACGATCACAGTTCAGACAGCCACAGTACTTGATTGCCATCTTTCAGGTGAGACATTAAAACCAGAGTCTCACCTGAAAGATGCCAATCAAGTACTGTGGCTGTCTGGACTGTGATCTTAAAGCCCTAATAAGGGAGCCCACAATCTCCTATCTAACAATCTTCTCAAAGTGTGATTGCTATCAACTGAGTCAGACAGAGACAAAAGAATGTACAATTTTAAATGCAATTGGCTGCCCACATGACATACAGTCAATTCACTTTACAGTCTGCCTGTCCTCAGAAGGACATCAAAGCAAAATAATTAAGAATTTGTTCCAAGAGTCCTGGTCAACAAACCCTCAGATGAAATTGGTCATTCAGCTCATTGCTATTTGCAGGACCCAGATGTGTAAAATTGCTGTTTGCTGCAAAAAAAACAGGCACGACACTTGAGGGTCATTACTGTGAAGAGCTTTGAGACCTTTCAGAGAGATAATAAATGCAGGAAAAATGCAGGTTCCTTAATTTGCTGTGTTCCTCACCCCTCTTGTGGGAGATTATCAGCGCTGCAGTTTCCTTGCCAAATCTATGTACAGTCAAACTCACACCAGTCAAATCAGTCAGGACCATAACATCTAAGATGACTTACACAAAGTTTGAGTTTCGAACCAAACTATCAAGTCGTATAAAACCCGATTTAATCAATCTATGGTACACCAACCGCTAACTGTGGGAGTGGTGGAGAATAGGGGAGCAGTGTTACAAGTTAGGAGGTAATTTTGATGGCTAATGCAAAGAATTCTCAAGTAGTTTTGAGAGGACATTGATTGAGTCTGGGTGGATGTACATGTTAGGCTATTATCTGATTTATAAAGATAAGGCTTATTATTATTATGCGAGTTTTAGATGGTACATCTTTTCTCAGTCATCAATTATCGGCCTGTAAACAGGAACTTTGCAGTGCAATATATTCAGATTAACTAAAACTCTCTGCCTGCCTTTCTCTCTGTGGAGCTGGGTGCGGAGAGAGAGATTTGTTTGTGTGTGTGTGGCTATCATGGCACTTGTGGTCACAGCACTGATGCCAGTATCTTATCGTAGGATATCCCGCAGTTCAGTAGTTAGAGCAGCTCTCCACCCTCTCTCGGTGGAAGCTGCTACACCTTCCCTGGCTAAGATCAGGTATCTCAGTGCACACTAGGATGCCGGCAATCAGAGTTCACAAAATCACAGAGTGCCGATAACAGCTTGGCGTCCTGTAGCTCAGTGGTTAGAGAATTCGCCTTGCAAGCCAGAGACCTGGGTTCAATTCCAGGTCAGAGCAAAACCTTGGGCAAGTTTCCGTAGTCCACAGGACAATAAATAATCGCTCAAAAAAAAAATTGGTCATTTTCAATCCACAACTGTTTGTGGGACGCTGCTGTGCAGATCTGTTTGCCATATTTTGACCACATACAGTTAATTCACTTTACAGCATATTCTGTGAAGCGAGCGCTTTGAGATGTCTAGAAGACGTGAAAAGCGCTATATGAAACTCAAGCGTTATTATTATCAATGAGTTATTTGCTAATTCACTTGATAACTACAGAGCTGATTTACGATCTTGGTCAAAATCAGAAAAGTGGTGAATGTACAGCAAGTTCATTAGTATTTCGATGATAGTACATCAGGGATGACTTATTAATAATAATAATACTTGCATCTGATATAGGGTTTTATCGCCTGGTCGAGACGCCTCGCGTGCTTCACAGAATATACCTAGAAGTGTAGTGGCTGTGTATTGTGAGTGGATTCACTCAGCGTTGCTCCAGTTTAACTCTTTCCTCCTCGTGCAGGTTGTCCTCCCGATTACGTGCCGCCCGAAATCTTCGATTTCCCCAGCAGATGTGGCTTCAAGCTGTACGGCATGTTATACAAACCACACAACATGCAGCCCGGTCGCAGGCACCCCACCGTGCTCTTTGTGTACGGAGGCCCCCAGGTAATCACTCACTCTGCATCGGAGAGGGTGGCGGGCGGGGTTGGAGGGCTTTGCCTTTGATAATACACGTACATTAAAACTTGCTGAAGTCTTTATAAATCTTATAATCGCCAGAGTCGCACATCCACCCGTGTCCCATTCCGTTTCCTATCAAAATCACTTAGATTTCTTTGCACTAGTCGTATTTATTATCTAACTCATAACGCAGCTCCCCTACCTGCCCATCATTTTACAGGTCGCATTGAATAATATTATATTATGATTCTATTATTATAATCACGGGAAACGTAGTCTTGATTTGCTGGCTTGTGGACTGAAGAACTTAATCTCCGGCGATTCGAGCGATTCCAGTGCTTGCCGGTAAGGGGCACTCGACGAGACAGGTCAAGACGCAGTGAATCGTGGAAAACTTAACCTCGACCCCTCACTGCAAGCTCATTTTCCAGTTGCGTTGAAAACAAATTTAAAATCCTGATAGGTCGAGGTTCCTCGTTTTTGTAAAAAAATCTTCCCGTATTTCTGCTCCTGGGACAGGCGCTGACTAATTTTTTTTGTTTGATCAAACAGGTCCAGTTGGTAAACAACTCCTTTAAGGGGATAAAGTACCTGAGGCTGAACACGCTGGCATCGCTGGGCTACGCAGTGGTGGTAATCGATGGCAGGGGGTCCTGTCAGAGGGGCCTTCTGTTCGAGGGGGCGCTTAAAAACAAAATGGTAACTTCTTACTTAGCACAGAGCCTGCAAGCTCTGTGTGTTTCACAGCCTCACAAGAGGCGAATAGTTAGAAACGGAGCGAATGTTACGGAAGCAAACATGACAGCTAATCTGACTTAGCAAACACCCCACAAACAGCAGTGAGACCAGAAGCAAAATAAGTGGCAGTTTTTTGGTGGGGAAACCACAACAAGCAGGAGGGATGCTGCCTGTTTCTCTGAAATAACTTTTGAGGTCAATTTCTAAAGCTCGTACACTTTATGTTAACACATTATGTTAGAACATATTGTACTCTATGCTGTGTATGCTGGCTCAGCTGGTAATAATAATAGTAATCGTTGCATTTGATATAGCGCATTTTATATCTTCTAGATGCCTTAAAGCGCTTCACAATATACTGTAATGTGAATTGACTGTATATATGTGGTAGCCAATTGCGCACACCTTGGGACTGTTCAGCGCCTTGGGACGTCCTCCTGACGTGAAAGGCACTCTATAAATGTAATTTTGTTCTTGTTTTACCCTCAGCCTATAGTAACAGGGCTGATTCTAGTTCTCCAATTTCCTTTCAAACATGGGCTAGGTTTCAATAACTAATTAGCGACTAAATATTTCAGTGATAATCCTGAAATGTCTTCCATTGACAATCCTGGGACTAATGTACCCCCTTTGCTACCAATTATTTATTCTCTCAAAAGATTTCAGGACAGTCTCAGGAAACTGCACGTTATAATGAGCAATTCTTCTGACTTGCGTTTTTTTTTCTCTCTCTCTCTCTCGTTTTGCTAACAGGGCCAGGTAGAGATTGAAGATCAGGTAGAGGGCCTGCAGTGGGTCGCAGAGAAATACGGTTTCATTGACCTGAATCGAGTTGCCATCCATGGCTGGTCTTATGGAGGCTTCCTGTCCCTCATGGGCTTGATCCATAAACCCAAAGTGTTCAAGGTAACAGGAAGGAGCCGGGCAATACAGGACTATCCTGTTGGCTGTGGTTCACAGGGACGGCCTATAAACCAAGAGCGTACAAATAGCCGACCTTAGCACACAGGAGGTGATGTCGGGAGACCATGCGCAAGACGCTTTGCCGACATTAAATGACTTTAGCAACAACTACAAATCACATTTGTCTGCTGAACAGTCAAGGATCAGCACCCGAGCTGGAGTTTGGGATCGGGAGGCTGATGGGAGGGTAGGGTTAGGAGGGTGACCGAAGGCACGGTTGAAGAGGACGGTCTTAAAGGAGGCAAGGGAGAGGGTGGGGGCGAGGTGGAGGGACTGCGGGATGGAGTGCCAGAGGGTGGGGGGGGGCAGAGAGGCTGGTGGGTCTGGTGAGATGGCGACAGTAGGTCTTGCTAAAAGGATTGATTCTGCCGTTCGTTGCCCGATAAAGCTGGGTGTTTGGCTGCCTGATTCCTGCTCTCTGTGTATAATGCACCAGCCTGGTTGTGTTGCAGGTGGCAGTAGCTGGCGCCCCAGTCACCGTCTGGATGGCTTACGACACCGGTTACACCGAACGCTACATGGACGTCCCAGAGAGTAACCATCAGGGTTACGAGGCCGGCTCGGTGGCATTGCATGTTGACAAGCTGCCCAATGAGTGAGTAAAGCTGTTTCTCAAAGTTTTGAGGTCTTTGTGCTCCTAATACTGAAAGCCAGCAGTACTTAAAGTTACTGCTGCTGCGTCTTGAGATGTATGGGGTATCACAGTTTCGGTGTGAACAGTCACTTGTTTATTGTGTTTGAGAATATCCAAACCAAACTGCGGAGAGTTTGATGAATGCACAGAAAGTTCCCTTTCTGTCGTATGGGCAAGCCCCCTCTCTTGCATCCTTCAAGACCCACCTCTTCAACTGTTCCTTTGGTCACCTTCCTCCCCTACCCTCCCCACCCATCACCCCTCCTGATCACACAACACTCACCTCATCTGAAAAGCTTAGGCCGTAGCCTGCACATATCATACCTCCGAGCCAGTTAACCACAAGATATATATTGGGTAGTTAAGGTGTTTTGATCTGCACACTTTCATATAATGTACAGACTTTGTTCTTGTGTTTTGCTATGGTTCTGACTTTTTGCAACTTCTGTCCCATCCCAGGCCTAATCGTTTGCTGATACTGCATGGATTTTTAGATGAGAACGTGCACTTTTTTCACACAAATTTCTTAGTATCACAACTGATCAGAGCTGGAAAGCCATATCAGCTTCAGGTAAGCCAGGATGATAATAACAATAATAATTTTAATCAGCCCTGCATTTGATATTGCGCTTTTCACGTCTTCTAGACGTCTCAAAGCCCTTCACAGTATACACTGTAATGTGAATTGACTGTATATATTTGTGAGTGAAACGCAGCAGCTAATTGACAAACAGTCGTGGATTGAAATGACCCCATTTTTTTTTGCCTCCAAAAGACACAATCTCTCCACTTCCAGGCACTATATCAAATGCAATGGTTAATAATATTCCTACTGTTGTGGTTGGTGAATATTGAAACATGGAATTTTTCTAAAGCACAGCATCTTGGGACATCCTCCCGATGTGGGAACGCCGCTGTAGCAATGATTTATTCTTGTTGTTGAACATAAAATCATATTGAAAGGGGAATTGAGCCCATATTCAAAGAGGAACCATAAGGATAATAATCCTTGCGTTTGTTATAGCGCCTTATGGCGCCATTGAGTTGTTTCAAAGGAGCTTCGTGGATTAGATTGACTGCAGATTGTGTGGGCGAAACCATCTAAAAGAGTAAAAGGGAAATGGGAATGGTAACTGGCGGTGGAGACAGCACTGATGAGATGAGATGAACGGTTAGCGACTGCGATGTAACCGCCGCACTGAGTGTGAGTTGTTTTGCGCAAACGTCTCACCTCGAGGTAACCCGAGTCTGCTTTCTGTGTGACGTTACAGATTTATCCGAACGAAAGACACAGTATTCGTTGCCCGGAGTCTGGGGAGCACTATGAGATAATGCTGCTACACTTCCTACAGGAATACCTCTAAGAAAGATGAGCAACAATAAAGAGAGAAAACAAATGGAGCGGAAGCCCTTTTTTAAAAAAAAAAAGACCGATGACATTTGAACCCACCACCACCACCTCCTCCCCTCTCCCCGGTGACTTGGTCTCTATTAACCACCCCACATCCACTCACCCCTCCCCTCCCCTCCCCTTCCCTCCCCTCCCCTTCCCATTCCATTTAGCATCTTCATGTTTTGAAACATTTCCACATCCGGAGGAATCTGACACTGGCCCCAATTTGGTTTTAAACTGTGATTTGAGAGACTTGGAATTCTAACCCGACCTTACGTCAGTTTAATTTACACGTGTTAATGGTACAGTGTGGAATCAGTGTTATTTCATCCAAACTACATTGGCATTGATTTCAGCTTTTGTACATGCCTTGAAAACTGCGAGACGAAGAGAAAGGGGGAGAGAGAGAGAGAGAGAGAGACGGACAGACAATTAAAGCCAAGTGATTACTTTTGTGGGCTTCAAAGGACATGTTGACGTGCTGCTGTGAATTTAACGTCCTGCTCCGCAAACAAGAGAGTTTGGTTGCCCTGGTCGGAGCCCATGGTTAACGCATCTTGTCATTTTGATTTCTCCTGAAATCTCTTCACAAAAGGAAAGTTGTTTTACCCTCTGGGAGCTCCACCACCCATCAAAGGAGCGTGAGTCAGGGCAGGAGCCAACTACAACTTTGCCGAGTATTCTAAGTGCGTATTATTAAAAGAAAATATTTTTATGGATTCTTATTCTTTTATAATGAGTGTATGGCATTGTAACTCATTAAAATAATTGTAACGCTTACTTCAGGTGTTGCTATTTTTTTCGAAATACTCAAATGATCAATTTATTGTTCATTTTGACTTAATATTAGGCGTGTGGAATAAAACTTGTGAAACTTGCCCAAGGTTTTGTCCTGCCGGGAATTGAACCCAGGTCTACTGTTTGTAAGTCGAGTGATCTAACCACTGAGCTACAGGATTCTACAATAAAGCAAATTGCGATCTCCCAAGAGGGTGGTTTCACATTCGCCCAATGCACTGTCTTGTGGGTACTTCTACTCTAGGCATGTTTTTGCGTTTCATATCTACAGGTGTGAATTGCCATCAGGTGTTAAGCCGCATGTTTTATTCTGTTCAGTGGCTTTCGTTAAGGGGCTCGTAGCTATGAGACCACACGAAGAGCAAAAATAACACTATTAGCCTATAACGATCAGTCTGAAGAACATCATCAAGACAGATTCCCACCAACTCTTGGTCACCATTGACGTGGCTGTTATTTTGTGACTTGCAAATAAATCTCCATCCCTCCCTTACCTGGTTCAAGGCACATCTCTTTGACCACATTTCCAGTCACCTTCCCCTTACCCAACTCCAGCTTTGGTGCCTACTCCCAACTCGGGTGCACATCAAACATTGTCAAGCACCTTGAGACATCCTCCCAACAGGAAAGCCATTGGATAAATGTTAGCCATGTTTCCCAGCCTTTATAGCCTGTTGTCCCACTGCCTCTCGCCCCAATGTAAAGGGTCAGAGCAAGCACCCAGTCAGTCATTTAGAGATTGTGGTTTTTTTGCTTTTCTGTGGAATTAATTTGTACCAAATCTGTGAAATTGCACCTTGATATGCCGTACATTGTCTGCCCACAAACCTGGCAGACTGCAAGCAGTTATGACCGAACTTAAGAGACAATGATATCAGAACTTGCAAACTGATCTGCCAATCCTATCACCACATGTTACTGAGCAGCAGAGAAGTGTATAAATTGATCTCAGGTATTGCGGTCGGACTCACTGACGCTGCTCCATGTCCTGAGGAGAGGACCACTGGAAAGTAAGATTTATTTTTCATTATTTTAATAGAAATGCCCCCATTTCTGGCAGTACAGCTGTCAGCTCGGCTCGGTTGCTCTCTGGTCACTAGGATGTTGAACACCGATTTCAAACTCCACGTTAGGTCTTGTGGTTCTAGTCTAGGCTGACACTCAAGCTCTTGTCTGATGTGCTGCCTTTTGGGTGCATCTGAAATTCCACCTGTCCTTCAGGTAAGTGTTACAATCAAATCAATCAATCAAAACTTACATTTATATAGCGCCTTTCACGTCGAGAGGACGTCCCAAGGCGCCGTACAGTCAGATAGGGACAAGAGCAGGGTGGGAGAGGTCGGGGCAGGATGAAGAAGAGTAGGAAAATTGTCTGTATATTTGTGGGCGAAACGCGGCAGCCATATTGAGCACATTTGTTACAAGATGCAATGGTACAATTTATATTAAAAAAACAGAGGATGGAATCCACTCCAACCCTCTGGTTTATTGATCTGTTTGTGCGACACTGTTGTGCGCAATTGGCTTCAGCGTTTCGCCCACACATATACAGTCAATTCACTTTACAGTGTATTCTGTGAAGCGCTTTGAGATGTCGATAAGTTATGAAAAGCGCTATATCAAATGCAAGGATTATTATTATCACCTCATGGGTTATTGCAGGATTTTACAATGAACTGTTTTGTTCAAGAACAGTCACTACATTGAGCAGGAATGACTAATAGTAATAAGTGCTTTTTGATGGTTTGATCTGTTTCAAGCGATATAAAATTCTGTGTCCCGTGTCTCTCATCCTCTTTGCAGCCTCCCCCTTATTTAATCAGAAATAAACTATGAATCTGAGTCTTTTATACGCAGGAGGTAAGCCAACTGTTTCTGGAATAACCCTCTGTCACTGTTATGTCAGGTGGATATTGTTTTATTCTCTCAGATAATCCAGAAGCTGTCTCTGGTTGTGAGCTGTGTGTTGCTGGCTGTGCTGTCTGTAACCTCAAACTCTCCGCTTGACCCAGCGTTAGACAATGACTGGCTGAGCTGGAAATCCTTTTATGGGAAGCAGTAAATGGAGGTAATATACATTGTCATTTATATTATTATTGTATCAAATGGCTAAGGACATGGAATATAACTGTGGAATAGCCACTAAAGCAAGCTATCCTTTGGTGTAAAGAGTATGAAGAGTCACCTGGCATTGGATCACAGAGAAATCATATTGTTTCCGCAATGAAGCTGCCAGCTCTGTGCATCATTCCAATATTTAATGTGATTTAAGAATGTGTGGCTAGCCAACCGTTACTCTATCATTGAGAAAAATGGCTAAGAGAGAAGTGTGGTAGGGGATGAAAAATGTAATATATCATCATAGATTGATGATCTTAGCACATCAAACCTGTTATGAAACATGACATTTACCACAATACAGTAGAACGCTGCTTATACATGCATCGGGTGACTGCATGCTGCTTATCTGCTTTGGGTTTTGCTCCGTGGAAAGTGCTGGTGTAAGGACATGTTGACCTGATGCTGTGAATTCAACACCCTTCTCGGTAAACAAGGCTTCCAACTCATTAAAATAATTGTAACTCTTACTTCAGGTGTTGCTATTTCTTTCAAAGTATTGTACTGAAAAAGTGAGAAGCTTGACAACTTGAGTGACGTAACTAGTCAAGTCCTCACTCCGACATTTCTCCTTGTTCTCTCCTTAGTGTTTTTTCTAACACATGTACAGGAATTAGGATTGCAGATGCCTTGTTGTGTTTGGCTGTTAAAGCTCCTGTGTGACGGTATTTAAAAGGGAAGCGGACAACTGGTTAAAGAGAAATAATGACGTAGACCATGGGAATTAGAATGGATCAGTCCAGTGGGGGGAGGAGGGCCAGCACAACCACAACAAAATCACAATAATAAAATTGGTAATTTCAATCCACGACTGTTTGTGGGACACTGCTGTGCGCAATTCGCTGCCGCGATTCGCCCACAAATATATACAGTCAATTCACTTTACAGTATATTCTGTGAAGCGTTTTGGGACGTTGATAAAATGTGGAAAGCGTTATATCAAATGCAAGGATTATTATTATTATAACAGGCCGAATGCCTCTTGTACAACAACAAATTGTAGGAAAATGGGAAGAGTTAGGAGGGCAGCAGAAGGCACAGTGGAAGTGGAGGGTCTTGAGACCGGCCTTGAAGGAGGAAAGGGAGCAAGCGAGGTGAAGGGATGTAGTTCCACAATGTGGGAGCAGAGAGGCTGAAAGCCCAGCCACCAATGGTAGAGCAATTAGGGTGGTGGACGTGGAGCAGGCCAGAGCCTACTGAGCTCTGAATGAGGCCGTGAATGATCTTAAAAGTAAGGACGAGCATCTTGAATTCGACCCTCTGGGGGATGGGGAGCCAGTGGAGATGGCCCATTGGAGGAGACAAAGTGAAGGCAGTGTGAGAGGTATGACCAGAACTGATCAAGGACAGAGCCTTGAAAGTTGACTTGGGCGGAGAGAGAGGCGGTGGAGGAGGATTGCGCGGTCCACTGTGTCAAAGGCGGCGGATAGATCGAGGAGTCAGAGGGAGCCCTGGTCGCAAATGGTCAGGATGTTCATTTGTGACCTTGACCAGAGCAATCTCTGTGCTGTGGGCAGCTGGACTGCTGGACTGCTGGACTTTACATATGGAGTTGCAGTCGAGTGGTCTAACCACTGAGATACAGTAATCTACAATGAAGCAAAATGCGATCTCCAAGAGCGTGGTTTCACATTTGCCCAATGCGCAGTCTTGTCTTGTCTTGTGGCTACTCTGCTCTACGGGTGTTTTTGCATTTCATCTCTCCATATATGAATTTCCATTTGGTGTTAAGCCACAGGTTTTATTCTGTTCAGTGGCTCTCATTAAGGGGCTCGTAGCTATGAGACCACACGAAGAGCAAAATTAACACTATTAGCCAATAATGATCAGTCTGAAGAACATTATCAAGACAGATTCCCACCATAAATCTCCATCCCTCTCTTACCTGGTTCAAGGCACATCTCTTTGACGACATTTCCAGTCAACTTCCCCTTACCCAACTCCAGCTTTGGTGCCTACTCCCAACTCGGGTGCACATCAAACATTGTCAAGCACCTTGAGACATCCTCCCAACAGGAAAGCCACTGGATAAATGTTAGTCATATTTCCCAGCTTTTATAGTCTGTTGTCCCACTGTCTCTCGTCCCAATGTAAAGGGTCAGAGCAAGCACCCAGTCAGTCACCTTCCAGTAGATGTGTGGGTCTCTCCCAAAACACTGTTAAAGTAACCGAGGAGGCAACTTCTATTGATCGATTTCACTTTTGGATGATAACACAACTAATTTTACTGTTGCAATTTGTGCAAAAAACATAACAAGTTACAACAGTTTCTGTCTGTATTACTTACAGTTATTTTAAGGAGAAATAGTAAATCCTAAACCGCACTTGACAACCTTTCAAACAACACGTCGCTGGCTAAAGTTGAACATTTAGATGTTGTGGTTTTTTTTTGCTTTTCTGTGCAATGAACGTGTATGAAATCTGCAAAGTTCAACCTTGATATACTTGTCTAACCACAGTGCCGTTGTTTCAAACCTGGCAGAAAGCAAATACTGTACGGAACTGTACAGGATGATTACGGTACATGGAAACCAGTCTGTCAACCCGATCACCACATGTTACTGTGCAGCAGAGAAGTGTATAAATTGATTACAGGTATTGCAGTCGGACTCACTCTGACGCTGCTCTGTGTCCTGAGGAGAGGACCACTGGAAAGTAAGATTTATTTTGTATTATTTTAATAGAAATGCCCTCATTTCTGGCAGTAGAGCGGTCAGCTCGGCTCAGGTGGTGGCTCTCTGGGGCGTTGTACACTGATTTAAATCTTCACATCAGGTCTTCGACGGATCCATTGGACACCCCAAATCCCCTCCTTTCACTCCACCCTCCCTGACCCCAGCTCAGGTCTGAAGCATTGATTGTCCAGCACCTTGGTATGTCCTCCCGATGTGAAAGGCGCTATACTAATGTTGTTGTTGTGGTTGTGATGGTTCTAGTCTAGGCTGACACTCTAGCTCAGTGCTGGGCGCGGTGGGGGCGGAGGGGTGGAGCACGGCATTGTCTGATGGGCTGCCTTTTGTGTGGGATATGAATCTGAAATCCCGCCTGTCTATTCTTCAGGAAAATGTTACAAGATGCAATGGCACCATTGAAAGAAACACAGAGAAAGGATGGAATCTGCTCCTGTCCTCTGGTTTATTGATCTGTCACCTCATTGGTGATTGCAGGATCTTCCAATGACCATTGTGTTCAAGAACAGTCACTACATTGAAGAGGAATGGCTCGTTCTTTGCAGCCTCCCTTATTTAATCAAATATAAACAGTGAATCTGAGTCTTTATACACAGGAGGTAAAACAACAACAATAAAATTATACTTGTATAGCGCCTTTCACATCAGGAGGACGTCCCTAGGTCAGTCAATGCTTCAGACCCGAGCTGAGGACGGGGAGGGGGAGGGAAGTGGGGAATAGGGAATTTGCCCGTGGGTCCATTGAAGAGGAGAGTCTTGAGGGAAGAAGGAGTCCAGAGAGGGGGAAAGGTGGAGGGACAGCAGTATGGAGTTCCAGACATTAGGAGCAGAGTGGCTAAAGGCTCGCCTGCCAATGGTGAGGCAGGCGGATGTGAAGCAAGCCAGAGCCTGCTTAGTGGAGGGGCTAGGTTGGTAAGGGAGGTCACGGATGTACGGTGGGGTGAGGTTGTGGCTGTTTCTGGAATAACCCTCTGTTATGTCAGGTGTATATTGTCTTCTTCTCTCAGATAATCCAGTATGAAGCTGTCTCTGGTTGTGAGCTGTGTGTTGCTGGCTGTGCTGTCTGTAACCTCAAACTCTCCACTTGACCCAGCGTTAGACAATGACTGGCTGAGCTGGAAATCCTTACATGGGAAGCAGTATGTGGAGGTAATATACATTGTCATCTGTATTTTTATTTGCGTGTTGAATGCAAGGATTAAATGTATAATACAGTAATAAACATTTTAAACCGGGTTTTTGAAGGGAGTACACCCACAGTGATAGAATTTGAGTTTGACTTTTGTGTGTGAAACATTTTTCAGGATGAAGAAATCAACAGGAGGATGATATGGGAGGAGAACATGAGATTCATTGAGAATCACAACCTGGAGGAGTCAATGGGCAAACACACATTTACTGTGGGGATGAACCAGTTTGGAGACTTGGTAGGTGGCAGATATTGAGAATATTAAACTGTTGTGCAAGTGCTGCCAATACATGAGGAGTGATTGTCTTGTACCTGATGTTAGTTATTGATACGCGATTAGATCAGTTTCACAGAAACTAGAATTCACCTTAGAATTAAACCAGTGCCCCTCCCTGAACATTGTAAAGTGGAGTCCTGTAGCTCGTTACCTCACACGCAGGAGGACCTGGGTTCAATTCCCAGATGGGACGAAATGTTGGCCACATAGCTCTGTTTATAGTGATCAGAAACTCCAGCTTCTGCTCCACATTCTCTGCCCCAGCTTTAGAGCCAAGCTCTCAGACACTTAGCTCCCACATTCTAACTAAATCTCTGTGCCTTGCACACTGTCTCCCCTATCGTAAAGTCTCATAAAACATACCTCTTTGACTTTCTTCATTTATCTCCCTCCTACCCTCTACCTTCTAAAATCTTCCACCCTATTCACACCCCAACTTCATCCAGGTGAAGCGCTTTGAGGTTTTTAACAACATCAAATACTCTATGTTGCTGCAAGTTGTTGTTTCTTCTGAATATGTTTTTGTTTGTAGACTGCGAGTGTGTTCTGAGCACGGCCGTCTGTTGACACGACTGTCCCTTGATTCCCCAGACCAATGAGGAATACAACCAGCGTCTGAATTCATTCCATGGAAACAAACCTGTTGTTTGTCCACCTAAACCACAGCGCTCGACTTCATTTCCTCAGAATGTTGATTGGCGAATTCAAGGCTTCGTTACACCAGTAAAGGACCAGGTGAAGATGAGAGCGTGAAGTGTGTCTACCTTAAAACATAAGATCCAAAGTTGCCTTGTTCTTCCAAATGTACTACATTTGTCATGTCTCAAATCATCACTGGGAGCTCTCCAGGCTGGAATAGAGATACTGTGATGAGCTTTACGCACACTGTAATAAAACAGCAGAAAGAGAACTTAACATTGTCTTGATGTTTTTCAATACTAGGGTAACTGTGGCTCTTGCTGGGCTTTCAGTGCCACAGGAGCCCTCGAAGGGCAGATGTTTAAGAAAACTGGAAAACTCATTCCCCTGAGTGAACAGAACCTGATTGATTGTGATGACAAGCAAACAGGTTGTAAAGGTGGACTTCCTGAAAGTGCATTTCAGTACATTAAGAAACATGGTCTCAGCTCCGAGAAGAAGTATCCCTACATGGCAAGGGTAATAATACTCTGGAACTCCCTTCCTCACTCCCTTCAGCTCGCCCCCTCTCTTCCCAGTTTCAGGTCACAGCTAAAGGCCTTTCTTTTCGACCGCGCCTTTGGTCACCTTTCTACCTCTGTCCCTGGCTCGGTCCCGGGATTCGCTACTGTGAAGCGCTCTGAGACGCCGTCCGGCGTGGAGGGCCCTATATAAATCAAAGTTGTTGTAGTTGTTGTTGTAATAATAATCCTTGCATTTGTTATAGCGCTTTTCATGTCTTCTAGACGTCTGAAAGCACTTTGCAGAATATACTGTAAAATGAATTGACTGCATATATCTGGGTGAAACACGGCAATGAATTGCGCACAGCAGTGTCCCACAAACAGTCATGGAGTTAAATGACTAATTTATTATTAGTTTTTTGAGGGATTAATATTATGCCTGTGGAGTAAGGAAGCTTGCTACATCCACCTAGCATAAGGTTGCAAATAGTTTCACTCAGCGGGTTGCTCGAATCTGGAATGCATTGCCTGCGTGGTGGAGGCTAATTCGATAACAACTTTTAAAAGAGATTTGGGGAGGATGGGTTTGCGATCTTATGGAGAGATAGATGGGGAGTGGGATTAAATTGCATTTTTTAAAGATCTGGCACAGGCTCGATGGGCCGGATGGCCTTCTTTTGTGCCGTAAGATTCCATGATAATAATAATAATAATACTCGCATTTGATATCGCGCCTTATCGTGTTGTTGAGATGTAAAAATGTATCACTGTTTTCTTGTGTAATTTTTTTATGTAAAGACTTATATCATCGGCTAAGGTTCCCCGCACCATTCATCAATTTGTTTTGAATAAACTGATTTCTATCATGCTAGGAGGAGACCTGTAAAGCTACAAAGAATAATGGTGCCACTTGCAAGGGCTGCGTATCTATTCTGCAAACTGAACTAGATTTAACGGCAGCAGTGGCTCGTGTTGGACCTATATCTATTGGTGTTCATGTATGTAACGACACTTTCATGTTTTACAAGAAAGGTAAGTCACTGAAGCTATCAAGTATATACAACACATTTACAAAATTGGTTACTCAATCCACGACTGTTTATGGGACAATGCTGTGTGCATTGTGGCTACAGACCACAAAATTATACAGTTCACTTAACACTTATCTGTGAAGAACTTTGTCTTTGCTTCAAAGACGTGACAAGTCGCTATATAAAATGCAATGTATTATTATTGTCGTTAATATACATAGAACATTTGTTATTATTATGACCAGAAACATTCAGTGACCAAACTTTCTGCAAATTTATAATCCTTGCACTTGATACAGCGCCTTATCACTTTATTGAGACGTCTCAAAGTGCTTCATAGAACACACTGTAAAGTGAATCTATTTTTCTTAATGCAAAGCAAAACAATGCTAGAAATATTATCAGTTTAATTCTGGCTAATTATTCTAACTCAGCCGCACAATCTCCTGACATCTCTGGGCTAAGATAATTACAAACACGTCAAAATAACTCAGTGATGTGCAGAATATTTGTGTTTCCTACAGGCATCTATCATTGCAAATGCCGCAAAGAGAAACTCGCCCATGCAATGCTGGTGGTTGGATATGGGATTGCGAGGGAAGCAAAATATTGGATTGTTAAAAACAGGTAAGTCTGACAAAGAGACACCAAAACCACAAGAAACGAGTGAATGATTCTGTATATTTTTGGTTGAAATCCTAGTTTGTAATAATCAATGTTTGTTTGACCTGCACTCACCGGGCAATGGTTTTCAGAGTAAGAGGTCAGTATCAGAGGAGTGCATACCTATATGCTGCAAATATGCACAGTGCACTGTGAAAGCTCGACTCAGAAAAGCATAGAATTATATAGCACAGCAGGAGGCCATTTGCCCCATTGTGTCTGTACCCTGAAGATTCCCCGAGTCCAATACAAACAAAGCACAAACACAATCTCACACACTGACACTGCACTGGGCTATTTAGGTACTGCACTATCAATACTGTACACTGTAGAGTCTACAAAATACACCATCAATTCACTTTACAATATAAACCGTGAAGCGCTTTGAGATGTCCCGAAGGCGTAATAAGGTTCTGTATCAAATGCTATTATTATTATTACTACCATAGAAGTTGGTAGAGGCCAGGACACCAACATGTTTAAGCGCAGATTGGGAGACTGATTTGCAGAGCACCTTCGTTCTGTACGCAAGGTCAACCCTGATGTTCCGGTCTCCTTCCATTTCAATTCACATTCAGAGACTGATCTCTCCATCCATGGTCTCTTGCGCTGTTCCAGTGACTCACAGTGAAAGCTTGAGGAACAGCACCTCATCTGTCTGCTGGGGACACTACAGCCCTCTGGCTTCAACATCGATTTCCGCCACTTCAGACCATAAAAGCTCCCTCTCCTATTACAATCATCACTCCAGACACCCCTTGCCTCTCTGGTGTTTTGTCAGCTCTTCACAATTAACACCTCTTCTCCCCAGTTTGTTTAAACCCACCCCCTTTTTGTTTCACACCGCTATCACCTATTTAACCCATCAATGAACACATTTTTTCATTTGTCTTCTTTTTCTGTCTTCTTTGTTTCCTTTGTCTTCCTTGTCCTGCCTCCCCCTCTCTAACTTGCCCTTAAAAACCTCTCCCTCCCAACATGCTCCAGTTTTAATGAAGGGTCGTGGACCCGAAACGTTGACTTACTTTCCTCTCTCCATGGATGCTGCCTGACCTGCTGAGGTTTCCCATAAACTTCTGTTTATGTTTAAGAGACAGTTTGATTGAGTGAAGGAAAGACAATATGTTGGCTATTCTTGAAGGAGGAGATCAAATGGGCCTAAGGGCCTTCTTCATCTATGCCTCTGTGTGAGGTGCACATGTATACTGTGTTCTTTTTTATTTTAGTCATGGAACATTTTGGGGAGATCAAGGATACATCTACATGGCTAAGGATGTGGTTAACAACTGTGGAATAGCCACTTACGCAAGCTATCCTGTGGTGTAAAGAGTAAGAAGAATAACCTGGCTTTGGATCAAATGTCACACAAATAAATCATAACGCTTCCGCAATGCAGCTGCCAGCTCTGTGCATCATTTCATTGTTTAATATGATTTAAGAATGTGTGGCTAGCAAACTGTTACTCTATCATTGAGAAAAATGGCTTAAGAGAGAAGTGCAGGGGGGATGAAAAATGTAATACAGTATAACATTATAGATTGTGGTAGTTAGCACATCAAACCTGTTATGAAACATGACATTGTTCACCACAATACAGTAGAACGCTGCTTATACATGCATCGGGTGACTGCATGCTGCTTATCTGCTTTGGGGTTGCAGAAAAGTGCTGGTGTAAGGACATGTTGACCTGTGAATTTAACATCCTTCTCGGTAAACAAGGCATTGTAACTCATTAAAATAATTGTAACTCTTACTTCAGGTGTTGCTATTTCTTTCGAAGTATTGTACTGAAAAAGTGAGAAGCTTGACAACTTGAGTGACGTAACTAGTCAAGTCCTCACTCCGACATTTCTCCTTGATCTCTCCTTAGTGTTTTTTCTAACACATGTACAGGAATTAGGATTGCAGATGCCTTGTTGTGTTTGGCTGTTAAAGCTCCTGGGTGACGGTATTTAAAAGGGAAGCGGACAACCGGTTAAATAGAAATAATGGTGTAGACCATGGGAATTAGAATGGATCAGTCCAGTGGGGGGGGGAGGGCCAGCACAACCACAACAGGCCAAATGCCTCTTGTACAACAACAAATTGTAGGAAAATGGGAAGAGTTAGGAGGGCAGCAGAAGGCAGTGGAAGAGGAGGGTCTTGAAACCGGCCTTGAAGGAGGAAAGGGAGCAAGCGAGGTGAAGGGATAGCGGGATTGAGTTCCACAATGTGGGAGCAGAGAGGCTGAAAGCCCAGCCACCAATGGTAGAGCAATTAGGGTGGTGGACGTGGAGCAGGCCAGAGCCTACTGAGCTCTGAATGAGGCCGCGAATGATCTTAAAAGTGAGGACGAGCATCTTGAATTCTACCCTCTGGGGGATGGGGAGCCAGTGGAGATGGCCCATTGGAGGAGACAAAGTGAAGGCAGTGTGAGAGGTATGACCAGAACCGATCAAGGACAGAGCCTTGAAAGTTGACGTGGGTGGAGAGAGAGGCGGTGGAGGAGGATTGCGCGGTCCACTGTGTCAAAGGCGGCGGATAGATCGAGGAGTCAGAGGGAGCCCTGGTCGCAAATGGTCAGGATGTTCACTTGTGACCTTGACCAGAGCAATCTCTGTGCTGTGGGCAGCTGGACTGCTGGACTTTACATATGGAGTTGCAGTCGAGTGGTCTAACCACTGAGATACAGTAATCTACAATGAAGCAAAATGCGATCTCCAAGAGCATGGTTTCACATTTGCCCAATGCGCAGTCTTGTCTTGTCTTGTGGCTACTCTGCTCTACTGGTGTTTTTGCATTTCATCTCTCCGTATATGAATTTCCATTTGGTGTTAAGCCACAGGTTTTATTCTGTTCAGTGGCTCTCATTAAGGGGCTCGTAGCTATGAGACCACACGAAGAGCAAAAATAACACTATTAGCCGATAATGATCAGTCTGAAGAACATTATCAAGACAGATTCCCACCAACTCTTGGTCACCATTGACGTGGCTGTTATTTTGTGACTTGCAAATAAATCTCCATCCCTCCCTTACCTGGTTCAAGGCACATCTCTTTGACCACATTTCCAGTCACCTTCCCCTTACCCAACTCCAGCTTTGGTGCCTACTCCCAACTCGGGTGCACATCAAACATTGTCAAGCACCTTGAGACATCCTCCCAACAGGAAAGCCATTGGATAAATGTTAGTCATATTTCCCAGCTTTTATAGTCTGTTGTCCCACTGTCTCTCGTCCCAATGTAAAGGGTCAGAGCAAGCACCCAGTCAGTCACCTTCCAGTAGATGTGTGGGTCTCTCCCAAAACACTGTTAAAGTAACCGAGGAGGCAACTTCTATTGATCGATTTCACTTTTGGATGATAACACAACTAATTTTACTGTTGCAATTTGTGCAAAAAACATAACAAGTTACAACAGTTTCTGTCTGTATTACTTACAGTTATTTTAAGGAGAAATAGTAAATCCTAAACCGCACTTGACAACCTTTCAAACAACACGTCGCTGGCTAAAGTTGAACATTTAGATGTTGTGGGTTTTTTTTGCTTTTCTGTGCAATGAACGTGTATGAAATCTGCAAAGTTCAACCTTGATATACTTGTCTAACCACAGTGCCGTTGTTTCAAACCTGGCAGAAAGCAAATACTGTACGGAACTGTACAGGATGATTACGGTACATGGAAACCAGTCTGTCAACCCGATCACCACATGTTACTGTGCAGCAGAGAAGTGTATAAATTGATTACAGGTATTGCAGTCGGACTCACTCTGACGCTGCTCTGTGTCCTGAGGAGAGGACCACTGGAAAGTAAGATTTATTTTGTATTATTTTAATAGAAATGCCCTCATTTCTGGCAGTAGAGCGGTCAGCTCGGCTCAGGTGGTGGCTCTCTGGGGCGTTGTACACTGATTTAAATCTTCACATCAGGTCTTCGACGGATCCATTGGACACCCCAAATCCCCTCCTTTCACTCCACCCTCCCTGACCCCAGCTCAGGTCTGAAGCATTGATTGTCCAGCACCTTGGTATGTCCTCCCAATGTGAAAGGCGCTATACTAATGTTGTTGTTGTTGTGGTGGGGGTTCTAGTCTAGGCTGACACTCTAGCTCAGTGCTGGGGAGGCACAGCATTGTCTGATGGGCTGCCTTTTGGGTGGGATATTAATCTGAAATCCCACCTGTCTGTTCTTCAGACAGGTGGGATTGGCTACAAGATGCAATGGCACCATTTAAAAAAACAGAGAAACGATGGAATCCACTCCAGGCCTCTGGTTTATTGATCTGTCACCTCATGGGTTACTGCAGGATGTTACAATGACTGTTGCGTTCAACAACGACAACAACAAAAATTACACTTACAGAGCGCCTTTCACATTGGGAGGGCTTCCCAAAGCGGTGAACAATCAGGTCAGGATCTGAGCAGGAGGGAAAGTCGGGGTAGGAGGAAGGGGAGGAGAGTAGGAGAGGTGGAAGAGTTAGTGGCAGCCGAAGGCACGGGCGAAGAGGAAGGTCTTGAGACCGGCCTTGAAGGAGGAAAGTGAGGAAGTGAGTGAAGGGATAGCGGGATTGAGTTCCACAATGTGGGAGCAGAGAGGCTGAAAGCCACCGATGGTAGGGCAATTAGGGCGGTGGACGTGGAGCAGGCCAGAGCCTACTGAGTGGAGAGGACGAGCAGGCTGTTACGGAGACAGCAGGTTGGAGAGATAGGTGGGGGCAAGGCCCTGAATGGCCTTGAAGATAAAGAGAGGATCTTGAATTCGAATCTCTGGGGGATGGGGAGCCAGTGGAGACGGACGAGGATAGGAGTGATGGGGTCACGGAGCCTGATGCGGGAGAGTACACGAACTGCACAGTTCTGAATGAACTGCAGCCTGTGAAGGGAGGAGCTAGGAAGGCCGGCGTGGAGAGAGTTCCCATAGTCGTGTCAAGTTTCGGGAGCATGAGGGGTGAGGTAGTGGCGGAGTCTGGCAATATTGCGGATGTGGTGGAAGGCTGTGCCGATCATGGAAAGGATATAAGGGAGGAAGGACAGTTCGGGGTTAAACAAGATTCCTGACTGGTTTCGAGAGATGGAGAGAGCAGCCTTGAATGCTGATGTTGTCAGCGCCTGAGGTGAGGAGGCGCTGACGCGAGCCAATCAGGAAAGCCTTAAGAACAGTCACTACACTCAGCAGGATTGACTCTTTCTTTGCAGCCTCCCTTATTTAATCAAATATGTGAATCTGAGGCTTGATACACAGGAGGTAAAACAACAACAACAAAATTACACTTGTATAGCGCCTTTCATGTCAGGAGGACGTCCCTAAGCGCTGGACAGTCACTGCTTCAGACCCGAGCTCGGGACAGGGTGGGGAGGGAAGTGGGGGATTAAGAGTTATCCAGGGGTCCATCGAAAAGGAAAGTCTTCAAGCGAGACTTGAAGGCTGCCAGGGAGGGTTAAAACGGAGGGACAACGGAATGGAGTTATAGAGATTGGGGGCTGAGTGGCTAAAGGCTAGCCTGCCAGTGGTAGGGCGGATGAGACAGGGGGCATGGAGCAAGCCAGAGCCTGCTGAGTGAGGGGGCTAGGAGGGGACTAGGTTGGTAAGGGGATAGGAGGTCAAGGATATAGGGAGGGGCGAGATTGTGGCTGTTTCTGGAATAATCCTCTGTCATTGTTATGTCAGGTGTATATTGTTTTCTTCTCACAGATAATCCAGTATGAAGCTGTCTCTGGTTGTGAGCTGTGTGTTGCTGGCTGTGCTGTCTGAAACCTCAAATTCCCCAGCGTTAGACAATGACTGGCTGAGCTGGAAATCCTTACATGGGAAGCAGTACGTGGAGGTAATATACATTGTCATTGTATTTTTATTATTGTATCAAATGCAATGGTTATTATTTAATATAGTAGTTAATATTTTAAAGAAGGATTTTGAAGGAAGATGGTTCTGTTTATTGTACATCTACACTTAGAACATAAAACATAAGAAGTAGGAGCAAGAGTAGACCATTCGGCCCTTCGAGCCTGCCCCGCCATTCAATCATGGCTGATATTCCATTGTAACTCCAGTTACCTGTCTTATCCCCATACCCCTTAATCCCTTTATGAATGAGAGATCTATCTCAGTCTTAAATATGTTCAAGGACTGAGCATCAACAGCCCTTTGGGGTAAGGATTTCTATACATTCACTACCCTCTGAGTGAAGAAGTTTTTTCCTCAACAACTAAGTGTGAAAGGGCTGCCCCCTAACTTTAAGATGTGACCCGCTGGTTTTAGTTTCTCCAACCAGGGGAAACAATCTCCCATCTACTTTGTCGTGCCCCTCAATAATCTTATAGGTTTCTATAAAATCCCCTCTAATTCTTCTATATTCCAGAGAATATAGGCTCAAATTAGTCAACCTATCATCATAACTCACCCTCTCATTCCAGATACTAACCTAGTAAACCTACTCTGCACTCCTTCCAAGGCAAATACATCCTTCCTTAAATAAGGAGACCAAAACTGCACAGTATTCCAGGTGTGGTCTCACCAGAGCCCTATACAGCTACAGTAAGGCTCCCCTACTCTTATATTCTAACCCTTTCATAACGACAGCTAACATACTGTTAGCCTTCCTAATTGCCTGCTGCATGTGCATACTAACTTTCTGTGGTTGGCGTACAAGGACACCTAGTGTCACCTCTGGACACTAACATTTTCCAATCACTCCCCCTCTAAACAATTACCCACCCTGCTGTTTTTGCCACCCACTTTGCACTTCCCTACATTATACTTCATCTGCCACCTACCTGCCCACTCACCTAACCTATCTAGATCGCGCTGCGGTTTTTTTAATGTCATCCTTGGTGTTAATGCTTCCTCCTAGTTTTGTGTCAGCAGCGAATTTAGATATATTAAGCTCAATGTCCTTATCTAGATCATTGATGTAAATAGCTGAGGCTCAAGGATTGATCCTTGTGGTCTCAGATTGGCGGGATGTGACACTCATCACATCCCGCCAATCTGAGAAGGATCCGTTTATCCCTACTCTTTGTTTCCTACCCGTTAACCAATCCATGTTAATATATTCCCCCCAATGCCGTGGGCTCCTATCTTTTGGATCAACCATTTATACGGCACCTTATCGAATGCCTTCTGGAATTCCAAATAGACTACATCCACTGATTCTATCTAGCTTACTCGAAATATCCTCCCAAAATTCTATGAGATTTGTCAAACATGATTTCCCTTTTGTAAAGCCATGTTGACAGTTATAGCGTTTGAGTTTGACTCTTGTGTGTAACACATTTTTCAGGATGAGGAAATCAACAGGAGGATGATATGGGAGGAGAACATGAGATTCATTGAGAAGCACAACCTGGAGGAGTCAATGGGCAAACACACATTTACTGTGGGGATGAACCAATTTGGAGACTTGGTAAGAGGCAAATATTGAGAATATTAAACTGTTGTGTAAGTGCTAATGCAATGCTTGTCGGCCTTCCCAATTCCTCCCTTCACATGTTGCAGATGATCTAGAACTCTGTGGCCCGTGTGCTCTACCGCTCCAAGCTCCGTAACTGCATATCTCCCATTCTCGCCCGACTCCTTTGGCTCCCCTTCATCCAGGGGATCCAATTCAAGATCCTGGTCCTCACATTCAAAACCCTCCATAACCTCGCCCCACCCTACATCCGTGACCTTTCAACCCCTTACCAAGCTACCCACCCCCTCCGCTCAGCAGACTCTGATCTGCTCCACATCCCCCGACCCATCTGCCCCACCATTGGCTAACAAGCCTTTAGCCACTCTGCACCCAACCTCTGGAACTCCATCCCGCTGTCCCTCCGCCTCAACCCCACTCCCTGGCCTCCATTCAAGTCTTACCTCAAGACTCTCATCTTCGATGGTCCCATTCAGCAACTCCTAATCTCCCCCCTTCCCTCCCCCACCTGTCCCCAGCTTGGGTCTGAAAAAATGACTGTCCAGCGCCTTGGGACGTGTAATTTTGTTGTTGTTCTTATTATTGCTGCCGATAAATGAGGTGTGATGGTCTTTTACCTGAAATTTGTCCATAATATCCACCAGTCAGCCTCATTCTCTTGCCTTTCATCGCTCATCACCACCACTCCCATTCCTTTCCCTCCACCCTCCCGGTCATCAGCTTCCACCATGACCGCATTCCTACAACCTTTCTTCCCCGTCTCTCCTTTCTCCCTCTCATCCACCATCACCGCAATGAAACTCAACACCTGCTGCCTCGACCCCCCTTCCCACCAACTTACTGGCCACCCAGCTCCCCCACCTCTGCCCACTGCTGGCTGACATCGTCAATCAGTTCCTCTCCACAGGATCAATCCCTGCCTCTCTCAAAACTGCCGTCATCACCCCGCTCCTCAAAAAACCTAATCTACATCCCTCTAACGCTATCCACTGCCGCCCCATTTCTAACCTGCCCTTCCTTTCCAAAGTACTTGAACGCATTGTTGCCAAGCAACTCCTCTCCCACCTCTCCTCCTACTCTCTTTTCGAACCTCTCCAATCCGGATTCCGCTCTATCTCAGCTGAAGACCTTTTTTTTTCGACCGCGACTTTGGTCACTTTGTTCCCCCTCCCCCTGGTTGGGGCCTGGGATCCGTTATTGTGAAGCGCACTGAGATATTGTCCGGCGTGCAGGGCGCTATATAAATCAAAGTTGTTGTTGTTGTTCTATTGATACTCGATTATATGAGTTTCACGGAGACTAGAATTCACCTTAGAATTAAACCAGTGCCCCTCCCCGAAGATTGTAAAGTGGAGTCCTGTAGCTCGCTACCTCACAAGCAGGAGGAGCTGGGTTTGATTCCCGGATGAGACGAACGCGTTTCCTTACTCCACATGCCTCCGTTTACCTCGCAGTAATTAGAAACCCTCCCTTCTGCTCCACATTCTCGGCTCCAGCTTCAGAGGCAAGCTCTCAGACACTTAGCTCCCACACTCTTAACTAAATCTCTGTGCCTTGCACACTGTCGTAAACTCTCATAAAATACACCTCTTTGATTGTTTCTTCGTTCATCTCTATCCCACCCTCTACCTTCTTCAATCTTCCACCCTATTCATACCCCCCTATTCATCTGGGTGAAGCACTTCAAGGCTTTTAACTACATCAAATACTCTATGTCGTTGCAAGTTGTTAGTTCTTCTGAATATGTGTTTGGCTGTAGACTGTGAGTGTGTTCTGAGCATGGCTGTCTGTTGATATAACTGTCCCTTGATTCCCCAGACCAACGAGGAATACAAACAGCGTCTGAATTCATTCCATGGAAAGGAACCTGGTGATTCCCGACTATTTAAACCACAGAACTTGACTCCACTTCCTCAGACTGTTGATTGGCGAATTCAAGGCTTAGTTACTCCAGTGAAGGACCAGGTGAAGATGAGAAAGAAGTGTATCTACCTTAAAATGGAATGCATTGCCTGAAAAGGTGGTGGAGGTCGATTTGATAACAACTTTTAAAAGAGAGGTAGACATTTATTTGGGGAGGATGGGTTTGCGCAGTTATGGGGAGAGAGCTGGGGAGTGGGATTGTATTGTTCTTTTCAAAGAGCCGGCCCAGACTCGATGGGCCGAATGGCCTCCTTTCGTGCCATAAGATTCTATGAATCTATGAAAAGATAAGAGATCCAAAGTTAACTTGTTCTACCAAGTGTACTACACTTGTCATGTCTCAAATCAGCTCTCCAGGTTGGAATAAGGGTACTCAGCCTTACGCACTGTAATAAAACAGCAGAAAGGGAACTTAACATTGTTTTGATGTTTTTCAATACTAGGGTAGGTGCAGCTCCAGCTGGGCTTTCAGTGCCACAGGAGCCCTTGAAGGGCAGATGTTTAACAAAACTGGGAAACTCATTCCCCTGAGTGAACAGAACCTAATTGATTGTGATTTTCTGGAACATGGTTGCAAAGGTGGAGATCCTGAACTTGCATTTGAGTACATTGCCAAACATGGTCTCGACTCCGAGAAAGGGTATCCCTACATGGCAATGGTAATGATAATAATAATCCTTGTATTTGGTAGAGCACTTTTCACACTGCCTTTTTTTCCTTGACTACTGGTGTCCTGACTGCATGTCTGTCCAACATTGATTCCTGGACGAGGGGCAACTTCCTCCTACTAAACGTCAAAAAGACAGAGGCCCTCCTGATTGGCTCGCGTCAGCGCCTCCTCACTTCAGGCGCTGGCAACATCAGCATCCAAGGCTGCACTCTCCATCTCTCAAAGCCAGTCAGGAATCCAGGCATCTTGTTTAACCCCGAACTGTCATTCCTCCCCCAAATCTGAGGCATGACCGGTACTGCCTTCCACCACCTCTGCAACATTGCTAGACCCCTCCACTGCCTCACCCCACTTTGCTGCCGAAACACTCGTCCACGCATTCATCACATCAAGGCTGGACTACAGAACTCTCTCCTCAGATCACTCAGAACTCTGCAGCTCGTGTATTCTCCCGCACTAGGCTCCGTGACCACATCACTCCCACTCTCTCTCATCTCCACTGGCTCCCCATCCCCCAAAAGGATCGAAATCAAGATCCTCGTCCTCACCTTCAAGACCATGCACTGCCTTGCCCCGTCTATCTCTCTGACCTGCTGTCTCCCTATCAACCTGCTCGCCCCCTCCATTCAGCCGGCTCTGGCCTGCTCCGTGTCTCCCACCCAAACCACCCTCCATCGGTGGCTGGACTTTCAGCATATCTGCCCCCACACTCTGGAACTCCATCCTGCAATCCCTTTGCCTTGTTTCCTCTCTTTCATCCTTCTGCTGCCCTTCCGTCTCCCGCCCCTTTCCTACTCTCCTTCCCCCCGCCCCTAACCCACCCCTCATCCCACCCACCCCACCCCCGCTCGAGTCACGACCTAACTGTTCAGTGCCTTGGGATGTCCTCCCAACATGAAAGGCGCTCTATAAATGTAGTTTTGTTGTTGTTGATGTCTCAAAGCACTTCACAAAATATACTGTAAAGTGAATTGACTGTATATTTGTGGGCGAAAGGTGCCAGCCAATTCGGCAGGGCAGTGTCCCACAAACAATTGTGGATTGAAATAACCAATTAATTTTTTTGAGGGATTAATATTAGACAGGTGGAGAAACTAAACTTGCAACAATAATAATCCTTGCATTTGATATAACGCTTTATCATGTTGTTGAGATGTAAAAATGTATCACTTTCTAGTATGTCATTTCTTAGGTAAAGACATACCGGTATATCATTGGCTAAGGATAAATTTATTGTCAATTAAATGATTTCTATCATGTTAGATACAGAAGTGTAAACCTCTAACGAACAAAGTTGCCACTTGCAAGAGCTGGATGACTATTCTGCCGTCTGAACCGGATTTAGCTGCAGCAGTGGCTCTTGTTGGACCTGTATCTGTTGCTGTTGATGGATCTCAAAAACGTTTCCAGTATTACAGGAAAGGTAAGAAACTGAAGATATCCAACACTTCAAACCAAGTCCAACCAAATGACTCAATCCACGACTGCCTGTGGGACAATGCTGTGTGCAATTATCGGCCGCCGTGTTTCACCTACAAAATATACAATCCATTCATTTAACAGTATATTCTGTGAAGTTATTAATTCAGACCCGAGCTGAGGACAAGGGGGATGTGGGGGGATGGGGAAGGAGTTGCAGATGGGTCCATCGAAGAAGAGAGCCTTGTGGCGAGACATGAAGGAGGCTAGGGAGGGGGCAAGGCAGAGGGACTTCGGGATGGAATTCCAGAGGTTGGGGGGCAGAGTGGCTGAAGGGTCACCCGCCAATGGTTGGACGGGTGGATTGGGGGATGTGGAGTAGGCCACAGCCTGCTGAATGGAAGGGGCGGGTAGGTTGGTAAGGGGATTGGAGTTCACTGATGTATGGTGGGGCGAGGTTGTGGAGGGCTTTAAAAGTGAAGAACAAGACACCTAGGATCCTGACTGGCTTGGTGAGGTTGAGTGAGCAACTATGGAAGTTGATGCAGCCAGCGCCTGATGCAAGAGGTGCGAGCCAATCAGTAGGGCCTCGGTCTTGTTGACATTTAACTGTAGAAAATTTGCTCTCATCCAGAAATTGATGTCTGACAGACAGTCTGTCAGGACAGTGGTAGTCCTGGAGTCGAGGGTAGAGGGTAGACAAGTCGCTGTATGAAATGCAAAGTGTTATTATTGTCATTATAATACAATAGAACATTTGGAACCCAAAACATTCAGTGACCAAGCTGTCTGCAAATCTATAATCCTTGCATTTGGTACAGTGCCTTAACACTTTGTTGAAACATCTCAAAGTGCTTCAACAACAACAACAACAATTTACATTTATATAGCGCCTTTCACGTCGGGAGGACGTCCCAAGGCGCTTCACAGGATACTCTGTAAAGTGAATCTATTTTTCTAAATGCAATGCTAGAAATATGAGCAGTTTAATTCTGGCTAATTATTCTAACTCAATAGAGCACAATCTTAATTAGCGCCACTGCCCACAATTAGTTAATCGTATATTCTACCCGCACAATCTCTGGACATCTCTGGGCTAAGATAATTCAAACATGTCAAAATAACTCAGTAATGGGCAGAATATTTGTGTTTCCTACAGGTATCTATCGTGACACAAACTGTACTGATAAAGTCAACCATGCAATGCTAGTGGTTGGATATGGGTTTGCGAGGGAAGGCAAATATTGGATTGTTAAAAACAGGTAAGTCTGACAAAGAGACTCAAAAACCACAAGAAACGAGTGATTGATTCTGTTTATTTTTGGTTGAAATCCTAGTTTGTTAATAATCAATGTTTATTTGACCTGCGCTCACTGGGCAATGGTTTTCAGAGCAAGAGGTCAGTATCAGGGGAGTGCAAGGCAGGAGCTTGGGTGTGAAATCAAGATGGGAACTGTGAGCGCGCATACCTAAATGCTGCAAATGTACAGTGCACTGTGAAAGCTCGACTCATAGAAGCATAGAATTATACAGCACAGGAGGAGGCCATTCACCCCATCGTGTCTGTACCCAGAAGATTCCCCGAGCCCAATACAAACAAAGCACAAATACACACTCACATCCACTGGTCTATACACGTCCCTCCTATACACTGTAGAGTCTGCAAAATACACCATCAATTCACTTTACAATATAACCTGTACAGCGCTTTGAGATGTCTCGAAGGTGTGATAAGGTTCTACATCAAATGCAATGATTATTATCATTATTACCACCAGGGAAGTTGGTAGAGGCCAGGACACTGGCTCCCCATCCTCCAGAGGATCGAGTTCAAGATCCTCGTCCTCACCTTCAAGGCCTTATATGGCCTTGCCCCGCCCTATTTAACCAATTTACTCTCCCCCTACAAGCCCACCCGGACCGTCCGTTCAGCAGGACTTGGCCTGCTCCAAGCCCCCCGCCCGAACCGCCCCACCATCGGAGGCCGGGCCTTCAGTTTTTCTGCTCCGACTTTATGGAATTCCATCCCACAAGCCCTCCGTCTCGTTTCTTCCCTTTCCTCTTTCAAGGCCGGTTTGAAGACTTTCCTCTTCGACCGTGCCTTTTGTTCCACCCCGAATTATTTGACCTCCCCTACGTGTTTCACCCCTTCCCGTTCACTGCCCTCCCAGCTCGGGTCACACGCCTCCTGTGCAGCGCCTTGGGACGTCCTCCCGACGTGAAAGGCGCTTTATAAGTGTAATTTGTTGTTTGTTGTTGTTGTTGTTCATTGAGGCAATGTGTTGGCTATTCTTGAAGGAGGAGATCGAATAGGCCTAAGGGCCTTCTTCATCTATGCCTCTTTGTGAGGTGCACAAGTACAATGTGTTCTTTTTTATTTTAGTCATGGAAGAATTTGGGGTGATGAAGGATACATCAACATGGCTAAGGACGTGGTTAAAAACTGTGGAATAGCCAGTAGAGCAAGCTATCCTGAGATGGAAACATAAGAAGAGTCACGTAGGAATGCATCAAATGTCGCCCAGAGAAATCATAACGCTTCTGCAATGCAGCTGGCAGCTCTGTGACATCATTCCGATGTTTAATGTGATTTAAGAATGTGTGGTTAGCAAACTGTTACTCATTGAGGAAAATGACTCAGAAAGAAGTGCAGGGGGGGATGAAAAATGTAATATATCATCATAGATTATGGCAGTTAGCACATCAAACCTGTTATGAAACATCTGAAGACATTCTTCACCACAATACAGTAGAACATACATCGGGTGACTGCATGCTGCTTATCTGCTTTGGGTTTGCTCCGTGGAAAGTGCTGGTGTAAGGACATGTTGACCTGATGCTGTGAATTCAACACCCTTCTCAACAAACAAGTCATTGTAACTCATTAAAATAATTGTAACTCTTACTTTAGGTGTTGCTATTTCTTTCGAAGTATTGTACTGAAAAAGTGAGAAGCTTGACAACTTGAGTGACGTAACTAGTCAAGTCCTCACTCCGCCATTTCTCCTTGATCTCCTTAGAGTTTTTTTTCTAACAAATGTACAGGAATTAGAATTGCAGATGCCTTGTAGCTCCATTGTGATGGTATTTAAAAGGCAAGTGGATCACTAGTTGAAGAGAAATAATGGCGTAGACCATGGAAATTAGAATGGATTAGTCCAGTGGGAGATAACACCAGCACAGCCACAACAGGCCGAATGCCTCTTACATCTGAAACGTTCTGATCGTGTCATAATGCAAATGGATATACTGTAATAATAATAATCCTTGCATTTGATATTGCGCTTTTCATGTCTTCTAGTGCTTCACACAACATACTGTAAAGTGAATTGACTGTATATTTGCAGGCAAAATACGGCAGCCAATTGCGCACAGCAGTGTCCCACAAACAGTCATGGATTGAACTGACCAATTGATTTTTTGTTTGAGGGATTATTAGGCATGTGGCGTAAGGAAACTTGCCCAAGATTTTGCCCTGCCTGGAATAGGTTTCTCGTTGCAAGGCGAGTGCTCTAGCCACTGAGCTGCAGGACTCCAGGACTACTGTGAGGTCAGAAACCAATTACAAGTGAGAGGGTGTAATGGTATTATTCGGCTCAGAAATAACAGGAGCATAAATGCTAGACTTTACATATGAAGTTGCAATGTGAAGGATACAGAGGAGAATTTATTTTGAATACCATTGTTTCGCCCTGGAATTGAACCCAGGTCTCGCTTGTAAGTTGAGTGGTCTAACCACTGAGCTACAGGAATCTACAATGAAGCAAAATAGCAACATCTCCAAGAGTGAGGGTTTCACATGCGCCCAATACGTTGTCTTGTGGCTAGGCGTGTTTTTGCATTTCATCTCTCCGTGTGTGAATTTCCATTCAGTGTTAAGCCACAGGCTTTATTCTGTTCACTGGCTCTCGTTAAGCGGCTCGTAGCTATGAGACCACACGAAGAGCAAAAATAACACTATTAGCCGATAACGATCAGTCTGAAGAACATCATCAAGACAGATTCCCACCAACTCTTGTTCACCATTGACGTGGCTCTTATTTTGTGACTTGCAAATAAATCTCCATCCCTCCCTTACCTGGTTCAAGGCACATCTCTTTGACCACATTTCCAGTCACCTTCCCCTTACCCAACTCCAGCTTTGGTGCCTACTCCCAACTCGGGTGCACATCAAACATTGTCAAGCACCTTGAGACATTGGAAAGCCATTGGATAAATGTTAGTCATATTTCCCAGCTTTTATAGTCTGTTGTCCCACTGTCTCTCGTCCCAATGTAAAGGGTCAGAGCAAGCACCCAGTCAGTCACCTTCCAGTAGATGTGTGGGTCTCTCCCAAAACACTGTTAAAGTAACCGAGGAGGCAACTTCTATTGATCGATTTCACTTTTGGATGATAACACAACAAATTTTACTGTTGCAATTTATGCAAACGTAACAAGTTGCAACAGTTTGTGTCTATATAAATCGCACTTATTTTAAAGAGAAATACAAAATCCTAAACCCCACATCTTTCAAACGACACATCGCTTGCTATCATCGCTTTTCATATCGCTTTTTGCTTTTCTGTGCAACTAACGCGTATCAAATCTACAAAATTGCACTCGCTATGTTGTACACTGTCTGACCACAGTGTCGTTGTTTCAAACCTGTCAGAAAACAAATGACTGGACTCATAATGTCAATGATGACTCACTTTCAGGATGATTACGGTACATGGAAACCAGTCTGTCAACCCGATCACCACATGTTACTGTGCAGCAGAGAAGTGTATAAATTGATCACCGGTTTTGCAGTCGGACTCACTCTGACGCTGCTCTGTGTCCTGAGGAGAGGACCACTGGAAAGTAAGATTTATTTTGTATTATTCTAATAGAAATGCCCCCATTTCTGGCAGTGCAGCTGTCAGCTCGGCTCAGGTGGTGGCTCTCTTTAAATCTCCACATCAGGTCTTTGATGGTCCCAACAGTCACCCCAAATCCCCTCCTTTCCCTCCACCCTCCCCGATTCCAGCTCAGGTCTGAATTGTTGACTGTCCAGCATCTTGTCCTCTCAACATGAAAGGCGCTATACAAATGTAATGTTGTTGTTGTGGTGGTGGTTCTAGTCTAGGCTGATACTCTAGCTCAGTGCTCGGGGGGTCGTCTGATGTGCTGCCTTTTGGATGAGTTATTAATCTGAAATCCCATTATTATCACCTCATGGGTTATTGCAGAATCTTACAATGACTGTTGAGTTCAAGAACAGTCACTACACTGAGCAGGAATGAGTAATAAGTGCTTTTAGATGGCTTGATCGGGTTCGAGCAATATAAAATTCTGTGTTCCTTCCTTCTGTGTCCCGTATCTCTCATCCTCTTTACGGCTTCCCTTATATAATCAGAAGTAAACTTTGAATCTGAGTCTCTATACACAGGAGGTAAGCCAACTGTTTCTGGAATAACCCTCTGTCACTGTTATGTCAGGTGTATATTGTCTTCTTCTCTCAGATAATCCAGTATGAAGCTGTCTCTGGTTGTGAGCTGTGTGTTGCTGGCTGTGCTGTCTGTAACCTCAAACTCTCCGCATGACCCAGCGTTAGACAATGACTGGCTGAGCTGGAAATCCTTTCATGAGAAGCAGTACGTGGAGGTAATATACATTGTCATCCGTATTTTTATTATTGTATCAAATGCAAGGATCATTATATAATACAGTAATTAGCATTTTAAACCTGGGTTTTGAAGGGAGATGGTTCTGACCATTGTACACCTACAGTGTACACAAAATACTACAGATGCTGGAAATCTGAAACAAAAACAGAAGTTGCTGGGGAAACTCAGCAGGTCAAATAGCATCCATGGAGAAAAGAAAAAGAGTCAATGTTTCGGGTCCGCAACCCTTCGTCTGGACTGGGGCTTGTTTGGAAGGAGAGGTTTCTTAAAAACGTTAAAGGGGGAGAGGCAGGACATGGAGGGCAAAGGAGACAAAGAAGACAAAGGAAAAGGAAAAAAAAAGTGTGTTAACTGATGGGTTGAATATGTGTTAAAGGCTTCAGGGGGAGAAACAGAGGGTGGGGTGGGTTTCAAAGAAACTGGGGAGAAGAGCATGTTTAGTGGTGATAGAATAAACAAAACACCAAAGAGGCAGGGGGTGTTTAGGGTTGTGATTGTGATGGGGGGAGTGGTGGGGGGGTGGTGGGGGGAGAAACTCCTATGGCCTGTAATGGCTGAAATCAACATTGAGGCCAGACGGCTGTAATGTCCCCAGTAGGAAGGTGAGGTGCTGTTCCTCAAGCTTTCGCTGTGGTCACTGGAACGGCACAGGAGACCATGGATTGAAAGATCAGCCTCTGAATGTGAGCGCAAGTTAAAATGGAGGGAGACTGGAAGATCAGGGTTGACTGAATGCTCTGCAAATCGGCCTCCCTTTCCAAATCGGTCGTCTTTAACACATATTCAACCCATCAGTTAACACATTTTTTTTTTCCTTTTCCTTTGTCTTCTTTATCCCCTTTGCCTTCCATGTCCTGCCTCTCCCCCTTTAACGTTTTTAAGAAACCTCTCCTTGCAAACAAGCCCCAGGCCTCACAAAGGGTTGTAGACCCGAAACATTGACTCTTTTTCCTTTCTCTATGGATGCTGTTTGACCTGCTGAGTTTCGCCAGCAACTTTTGTTTTTGGTGATAGAGTTTGAGTTTGACTCTTGTGTGTAACACATTTTTCAGGATGAGGAAATCAACAGGAGGATGATATGGGAGGAGAACATGAGATTCATTGAGAAGCACAACCTGGAGGAGTCAATGGGCAAACACACATTTACTGTGGGGATGAACCAGTTTGGAGACTTGGTAGGTGGCAGATGTTGAGAATATTAAACTGTTGTGCAAGTGCTGCCAATACATGAGGAGTGATTGTCTTGTACCTAATGTTAGTTATTGATACGCGATTAGATCAGTTTCACAGAAACTAGAATTCACCTTAGAATTAAACCAGTGCCCCTCCCTGAACATTGTAAAGTGGAGTCCTGTAGCTCGCTACCTCACAAGCAGGAAGACCTGGGTTTCATTCCCGGCCGGGCAAAACATTAGGCAAGTTTCCTTACTCCACATGTCTCTGTTTACCTAGCAGTAATTAGAAACTCTCCCTTCTGTTCTGCATTCCCAGCTTTAGAGCCAAGCTCTCAGACACTTAGCTCCCACATTCTAACTAAATCTCTGTGCCTTGCACACTGTCTCCCCTATTGAAAACTCTCATAAAACATACCTCTTTGACTTCCTTCATTTATCTCCCTCCCACCCTCTAACCGCCAAATCTTCCACCCTATTCACACCCCAACATCATCTAGGTAAAGCGCTTTGAGGTTTTTAACAGCATCAAATACTTTATGTCTTTGCAAGTTCTTGTTTCGTCTGAGTATGTGTTTGGTTGTAGACTGCGAGTGTGTTCTGAGTCATGGCTGTCCTATCTGTTGATACAACTGTGCCTTGATTCCCCAGACCAATGAGGAATACAAACAGCGTCTGAATTCATTGCATGGAAAGGAACCTGTTGTTTGTCCACCTAAACCGCAGCGCTCGACTTCACTTCCTCAGACTGTTGATTGGCAAATTCAAGGCTTCGTTACACCAGTAAAGAACCAGGTGAAGATGAGAGCGTGAAGTGTGTCTACCTTAAAACATAAGATCTAAAGTTGCCTTTAGTTCTTCCAATCGTATTACTGCTGCCTGGTCAGCTGGCCAAACATGCCGTGTCCAAGAGCACCGAGGCCGTCACCAAATACACCAGCCGAGGAGCCGGTCGGTTTGGGGCTTGCCACCACACTAGGCCCGATCCCCAGCGCCTCCGCGACCGTCATGGTCGAGAAACTGCTCGACTCGTCGCTGCTGGCCCTCATCTCCCATTTCGCCCAGGTCTAGTTTCTGCCTCGAGCAGATCATCCAGGGGGTGGCGAGGACAAGGAACGGCTGCTGGGCGAGCTCGACAACTTTGTTATTATTGTTGTTGTTGTTGTTGTTGTTGATTAATGTTATTGTTGTTATTTTTGTTGCTGGTGATTAACCCCCCCACACTTTTGCCCCCTAAACCTCTCTTCTTTTTCCCCCTTTCTCTCCCCACTTTTGCCTCCCTTCTTTGCCTCTCTTTAAACCGCCCCGTTTACTTCCCTTTTTCTTTCCCCTTTTCCCCAACTCTCTTCACCCTCCTCTCTCTCCTCCCCCGCTTTCCCCACTTTCCTTCCTCTCGTTTTTTCACCCCTCCCCTTCATTTCCCCTCCCTCTCTTCCCTCTCTTCTTCCCTCCCCCTTTTTTCTCTCTTCCTTCCCTCTGCTCCCTTTCCCCCCATTCCTTCCCTCTCCCCCTTTTCCCCCTTCTCTTCCTCCTTACCCCCTTTCTCCCCCCTTTTCCTCCCTGACTTTACCCCACCTTTCCCTCCCTCTCTCCCGTTGCTCTCTTTTCCCCTTTTCTCCCCTAACCCCATTTCCACGACTGTTTGTGGGACACTGCTGTACGCAATTTTGCTGCCGCGTTTCGCCCACAAATATACAGTCAATTTTCCTACTCTCCTTCCCCCTAGCCCGACATTTCCCCCCCGAAGCGCTTTGCGATGTCGATAAGATGTGGAAAGCGCTATACAAAATATAACGATTATTATTATTATTATTACTACACTTGTCATGTCTCAAACAACAACAAAATTGTATTTATAGAGCGCCTTTCACGTCGGGAGAACGTCACAAGGCGCTGATCAAATCATCATTGTGAACTCTCCAGATTGGAATATAAGGATAGAGTTACTGCAATGAGCCTTGCGCACACTGTAATAAAACAGCAGAAAAAGAACTTAACATTGTCTTAATGTTTTTCAATACTAGGGTAGCTGCAGCTCCAGCTGGGCTTTCAGTGCCACAGGAGCCCTCGAAGGGCAGGTGTTTAAGAAAACTGGGAAACTCGATGCCCTGAGTGAACAGAACCTAATTGATTGTGATGAGATGCAAAACCGTTGTGGACCTGGATCCTCTTCTCGTTCGTTCCAGTACGTTAAGATACACGGCCTCAACTCCGAGAAAGAGTACCCCTACATGGCAAGGGTAATAATAATAAACATGCGTTTGATATAGTGATTTCACATCTTCTAGACGTCTCAAAATGCTTCACAGAATATACTGTAAACAACAACAACCAGAACAAAATTATATTTACAGAGTGCCATTCATGTCGGGAGGACATCCAAAAGTCAATTGACTGTATATTTGTGGGTGAAACATGGCAGCCAACTGCCCATAAACAGTCGTGGATTGAACTAACTAATTTTTTTTGAGGGATAATTATCAGTTATGTGGAGTAAGGAAACTTGCCCAAGGTTTTGCCCTGCCTGGAATCTTTGACTGTAAGTGAGTATTCTGAATGTCCTTCTGTGATTTGCATCTTGAGTCAGTTCTCTCTGAAAGTAACCAGGTAGTCAAGAGGAATGTTTGAATTTGATTAGCTCAGTTGGTAACACTCTCGATGCCGGATCAGAAATTATAGGTTTGTACCCCACATTGGGACTTTGTTGTGTCGTGTCATTGAGATGCAAAAATGTACCTCTGTTTTATTATGTAATTTTTAATATAAAGACATATTAAGCCATCGGCTACTGTTCCCCCACAATTGTTGAATTTATTATGAACTAACTGATTTCTATGGTGTTAGGTGCAGACCTGTAAAGCTGTAAAACACAAAGTTGCCAGATGCAAGGGCTGCGTATCTATTCTGCCGTCTGAACTGGATTTAGCTGCTGCAGTGGCTCGTGTTGGACCTGTATCTGTAGTTGTTGATGGATCTCAAAAAGGTTTCCAGCTTTACAAGAAAGGTAAGAAACTGAAGATATAACAACAACAACTTGAATTTATATAGCGTCCTCCATGCCGGACGGTGTCTCAGAGCGCTTCCCAATAACAGATCCCAGGGCCAAGCCAGGGGGAGAGGGAATAAGGTGACCAAAAGCTTGGTCGAAAAAAAGGGAGAGAGGGGGAAAGGCGAAAGGAGTGAGGAAAGGAGTTCCAGAGCCTCGGGCCGTAGTGGCTGAAGGCACGGCTGCCGATCGTGGAACGGAGGATTCGGGGGACAAGGAGGAGGCCAGAAAGGGTGGAGCGAAGGCAACGGGTACGAGAGAAGGTTGGAGTAATAGGGAAGTGCAGAGGAGTGGAGGGATTTGAAAACAAGATTGAAAACAAGAGTAAAATCTATCCTCTCTGGGCCAGGCAGCCAATGTTGGCTGGCAAGTATAAAACCTCAAACCAAATCAGTGACTCAATCCATGACTGTTTGTGGGACAATGCTATGTGTAATTGGCTGCTGTGTTTTGCCCACAACATGTACTATCCGTTTACTTAACAGTATATTCTGTGAAGTACTTTGTCTTTATCTCAAAGACGTGACAACTCGCTATATGAAATACAAAGTATTATTATTGTCATTATTATACATAGAACATTTGTAACCTGAAACATTCATTGAACAAGCTCTCCACAAATTTATAATGCTTCCGTATGATACAGCGCCTTATCACTTTGTTCAGGGGTGGTACGTGCTTCACAGGATACACGAAAGTAAAGTAAAGCTATTTTTCTAAATATAAAGGAAAATATTGCTTGGAATATTAGCAGTTTAATTCTGGCTGATTATTCAAGATCTGTAGAGCACAATCATAATTAGCTGCATATATGATTAGTTAATCATATATTCCACTCACACAATCTCCTGACATCTCTGGGCTAAGATAATTACAAACACGTTAAAATAACTCAGTAATGTGCAGAATATTTCTGTTTCCTACAGGCATCTATCATGACAAATACTGTACCGAGAAACTCAGCCATGCAATGCTGGTGGTTGGGTATGGGGAATCGAAGCGAGGCAAATATTGGATTGTTAAAAACAGGTAAGTCTAACAAAAAGACACCAAAACCACAAGAAACGAGTGATTGATTCTGAGTTTATTTTTGGTTGAATTCCTAGTTTGTTAATAATCAATTTTGTTTGACCTGCGTTCACTGGGCGATGGTTTTCAGAGCGAGAGGTCAGTATCAGGGGAGTGCAAGGCAGGAGCTTGGGTGAGAAATCGAGATGGGAACTGTGAGCGCACATACCTTTATGCTGCAAATGTACAGTGCACTGTGAAAGCTCGACTCATAGAAGCATAGAACAGCATTAGAAGGAGGCCTTTCGGCCCATCGGGTCTGGACCCTGAAATTTCCTTGAATCCACAACAACAAGTTTGATTTATATAGCCCCCTCCACGCTGCACGGCATCTCAGAGCGCTTCACAATAACGGTTCCCGGGCCCGACCCAGGGGTAAAAAGGTGACCGAAGGCGCGGTCAAACAGAGCGGTCTTTAACCAAGACCTGAAACTAGGAAAAGAGGGAGCGACACAGTGAGGAAGGGAGTTCAAGAGCTTCATGACGTAGTGGCTGAAGGTACGGCCGCCGATGGTGAAGCGGAGGATTCGGGGGACAAGTAGGAGAGCCCAACCCAAGGAGCGAAGGCAATGGGTGCTGTTTTGGGGAGAGAGGTAGGGGGGTGCAGAGGAGTGGAGAAATTTGAAGACAAGAGTGAGGATCCTGAAATCAATTCTCTTCGGGACAGGGAGCCAGTGAAGTCTGGCAAGGACTGGGCTAGGGGGGGAGCGAAGTTTGGTGCGGGTGGGAACGTGGGTGGCAGAGTTCTGAATGAGCTGAATTTTATGGATTGTGGTGGAGGGGAGACCAGCGAGAAGTGTATTTGCATAGTCTAGCCGAGAGGTGACAAAGGCATGGACCAGGGTTTCAGCGGCTTTTGAGGCAAGGTATTGCCGGAGACGGGCAATATGTCGGAGGTGGAATAAAGCAGTGCTGGTGAGGAACCGGATATGGGGGAAGAAGGACAGTTGGGGGTCGAACCTGACATCAAGGTGAGGTGGAAAAATAGAGTTGGGTGTCGTCCGCATACATGTGGAAGTCTACCCCATGTCTGAGGAAGACATCACCAAGAGGAAGCATGTAGATTAGGAAGAGGAGGGGGCCGAGGATGGATCCTCGGGGTACCACACCGGTAAACGGGTGAGAGCGGGAGGAAAAGCCATTTATAGCAGATGTACTGCTATACACAAGTACAATGTGTTCTTTTTTATTTTAGTTATGGAAAAACTTGGGGTGATGAAGGATACATCTACATGGCTAAGGACATGAAAAATAACTGTGGAATAGCCAATAATGCAACCTATCCTAAGGTGAAAAAGTGAGAAGAGTCACCTGGCATTGGATCAAATGTCGCCCAGAGAAATCATAACGCTTCCGCAATGCCGCTGGCAGCTCTGTGACATCATTCCGATGTTTAATGTGATTTAAGAATGTGTGGTTAGCAAACTGTTACTCTATCATTGAGCAAAATGGCTAGTGTGGTAAAACATGTAATGTATCATTATAGATTGTGGCAGATAGCACATCAAACCTGTTATGAAACATGACATTGTTCGCCACTATACATAGTGGAACGCTGCTTATACATGCCAATGCGTGCCTGCTTATCCCAACGTATTCTAAATGCATATTATTAAAAGAAAATATTTTCTGGATTCTTATTCTTTTATGGTGAGCCTATGGCATTGTAACTCATTAAAATAATAGTAACGCTTACTTTACTTCTTTCAAAATACTGAAATAGTGAGAGGCTCGACAATTATAGCGACGTAACTAGTCAACTGCTCACTCCGACATTTCTCCTTGATCTCTCCTTAGTTTTTTTTCTAAGAAACGTACAGGAATTAGGATTGCAGATGCCTTGTTGTGTGTGGCTGTTAAAGCTCCTTTGTGAAAAGGGAAGTGGATAACTAGTTGGAGAAAATAATGGCGTAGACCATGGGAATTAGAATGGATCAGTTCAGCACAGCCACAACAGGCCGAATGCCTCCTACGCCCGAAATGTTCTGATCGTGCGATAATGGAACCGGATGTAATCAAGCAAAGTGCAATCTCCAAGAGGGCGGTTTCACGTTGGCCCAATGCAGTGTCTTGTCTTGTGGCTAATCTACTCTGGGAGTGTTTTTACAAGTTCCATTTGGTGTTAAGCCACATGCTTTATTCTGTTCAGTGGCTCTTGTGATGGGGTTTGCAGCCGTGAGACCACATCAGGAGCAAAGGTAACACTGTTAGCCGAGAGTGATCAGTCTGCAGTATGTTTTAAGAACCAAATAGATAGTTCCCACCAACTCTTGTTCACGATTGGCATAGCTCTTATTTTGTGACTTACAAATGAAAGAAGGGAAGGAGTCTGAGGGACGCAGTGGAGACTCTCATGCTTCATGTCCCCCAATCTCTCTGCCCCACCGTTGGTAGGCAGGCGTTCTGCCATTTTGCCTCCCACTCTCTGACACTCCATCTTGCAGACTATCCAGAACTCTGCAATTCAGGTCCTCTCCTAGACCAGGGTTATATGTTTTATAATGATGGACCTCTTGCCCCCTCTGCAACAAATGCCCACTGTCACCACATTCCTGCACAGAACTCCCACTCTATCCATTCTCACTAAGCTACGTGCCCACTCTGCTGGGCTCTCTGCTCAAGAGCAGCGATATTTATATATACAGTATATATATGATAGAATCACAGAATCTTACAGCACAAAAGGAGGCCATTCGGCCCATCGAGTCTGTACCGGCTCTTTGAAAAGAGCAACTCAATCCCACTCCCCAGCTCTCTCCCTATAACTGCGCAAGCCCGTCCTCCCCAAATAAACGTCTACCTCTCTTTTAGAAGTTGTTATCAACAACAACTTCGATTTAAATTGGCCTCCACATATATTTTTTAATTTACCTGGTTTCATCCTTCACCCTTTTATTTCTTTTTAGTTTATTTTCGCCTTAGTCTACTTTGCCCGTAACAATTTCAGAGTAAATACATAAACAAGTAATTTAGCACCTTTTGTCCCTTGCTGACACCAGTTAATATTTAACACCCAATTCCCAGGAATGTTACTATTGGTTTAGACGCCTTTGTGTCTGAAGCAACCAGTGTAAATAGGTAAACAATTTATTTGGCACCTTTTATCCCTGAGCACACTTGTCAATGCTTAACAAAAACAGAAGTTGCTGGGGAAACTCAGCAGGTCAGGCAGCAGCCATGGAGAGAGGAAAAAGAGCCAACCCGAAACGTTGACTCTTTTTCCTTTCTCCATGGATGCTGCCTGACCTGCTGAGTTTCCCCGGCAACGTCTGTTTTTGTTTCAGAATCCCAGCAACTGTAGGATTTTGTGTTTTGTTAATGCTTAACACCTGCTTTGCATCTACTTCCCCAGTTATTACCTGCACCTTTCTCTCCCTCCGCACCTCTTTCCCACTCTCACCAAATTCCTTAACAGTCTCACTCCATTCCACTCCACTCAGTTATTATACTACAGAGGTACTTTAAGGCAGAAATATTAAATCCTAAACTGCAGGTGACAATCGTTCAACGACACCTCATTTCCTAAGGTTGAACATTTAGATTTTGGGGGGGGGGGGTTTCTGTGAAACAAACCTGCATCAAACCTACAAATTGCACCTTGATATGCTGGGACACAGTACGGTTCTTTCAAACCCAGTAGAAAAGAAGTGGTTCCAAATAAAGCTCCTCAAACAAAGTTTAACTAACTCAAGAATCAGGATGACCCACTTTCTGGATGATTACACTACATGCAATCCAGTCTGTCGGTCATATCACCACAAGTTCTCTGCCACTGTGCAGCAGAGAAGTGTATAAATCGATCTCAGGTATTGCAGTCGGACTCACTCTGACGCTGCTCCGTGTCCTGAGAAGAGGAACACTGGAAAGTAAGATTTCTTTTGTATTATTTTAGAACATAAGACTTAGGAGCAGGAGTAGGCCATTCGACCCCTCGAGCCTGCACCGCCATTTAATAAGATTCATGGCTGATCTATTCTAACTCCACCTACCCGCCTTATCCCCGTATCCCTTGATCCACGAGAAATCTATCAATCTCAGTCTTGAATATGTTCAAGGACTGAGCATCAACAGCCCTTTGGGGTAGAAAATTCCATAAATTCACTACTCTCTGAGTGAAGAAGGTTTTTCTCAACTCAGTGCAAAAGGGCTGACCCCTAATTTTAAGACTGTGACCCCTGGTTATAGTTTCTCCAACCAGGGGAAAAAGTTTCCCACTATCTACACTGTCATGCCCCTTAATAATCTTATAGTTTCTATAAGATCACCTCTCATTCTTCTAAGAGAAATGCTCCCATTTCTGGCAGTACAGCTGTCAGCTCCGCGCAGTTTGGCCTCTGGGAAGTTGAATGCCGATTTCAAACTCCACATTAGGTCTTGTGGTTCTAGTCTAGGCTGATACTCTAGCTCAGTACCGGGGGGTGGGGGGGGGGGCATGGTATTGTCTGATGTGCTGCCTTTTGGGTGGGATATTAATCTGAAATTCTACCTGCAAGTTCTTCAGGGAAATGTTACAAGATGCAATGTCTCTGGGACATTAACATAAGAGCACAAGAAGCTAGACGTAAAAAGGCCCAAATCCACCAAGTTGGCCTTCTACCTTCATGGCAGACACATGCACATATGTCCCAAACTACCTAGGTACCATATCCCATAATGTTATTTGCTAAAATAAAATGATCTAATCCGTGTTTGAAAGAATCGACACTTCCTGCTTTAAACCTCTCCACAGGTTCAATATTGGCTCACTGAATAGTGTTTGCATAGATTGGTTCTGAATTTACCCCACCCCCAACTCCTCTCACACCGAACCCCCCCTCCCCCACTTCATTCGCAGTCCGTGTCCTCTGGTTTCACTATTCTGAACAACTTGAAACAATCTGTCACAATCTATATCGTCCGTTGAGAATCTTAATCAGTGCAGTCAGCAGGAATGACTAAAAAGTGCCTTTGGATGGTTCGATGGGTTTCAAGGGATATAAAATTCTGTGTTCCCTGGTTCTGCGCCCAATGACTGATCCAGCCTCCTTTCCAGCCAACCAAATATAAGTAATAAATCTCAGTCTTTATACCCAGAAGGTAATACTCCAGTGTTTCTGGAGTAACCCACTGTCACTGTTTGCTGGATCTCTCGGGTGTAAACTGATTTCTTCTCTCAGATAATCCAGTATGAAGCTCTCTCTGGTTGTGAGCTGTGTGTGGCTGGATGTCCTGGCTGTAATCTCCTCGCTTGACCCAGCGTTAGATGATGCCTGGCTGCGCTGGAAATCCCTTCACAAGAAACAGTACACCAAGGTAAGAACCAGGAACTCAAATGTAAACCTTTAGCTCATTCATCTATCACGTTTTCCTAGAAATAGGATGCTTTATGAAAGTGGAAAAGACTTAGAAAAAGATTCAACTGTCTTAAAAATGCTGTTTGATTACATTAAAATTTGCATAATTCCAAACTGTATGAATTGTATAATCTCCCAAGTCGTATATCTGCTCAGGTCTCATTGAAGAGGTTATATTCTATGCAAGTTTGACGTAACTCATATTAAGTGGAGTCCTGTAGCTCAGTGGTTGAAGCACTCGCCTTACAAGCGAGAGACCTGGGCTCAATTTTAAAAGAATTAATTGGTCATTACAATCACCGACTGTTTGTGGGACAATGCTGTGCAAAATTGGCTTACTCGTTTCGCCCACATATATACAATGAATTAACTTTACAGTCTATTCTGTGAAGCGGTTTCAGACCTCTGGAAGACATGAAAAGTGCTATATCAAATGCTTATGATTATTATTATGATTATTATTATGTATGGTCTCAACTGAGATTACTTAGGCGAGTTTTGGTGTAGTGTAAATTGCACAAGTGATAGGGTCTAATATGTGACTTGTATTATTGTGAATACTCTACGTGATACCTCCATAAAGCACCTATTTCTAGGAACCAGGTTCTGAAGAATAGTCAAAACATGTGCGAAATAATTTTGCATCACAGGAGTGGGAAAGTGCTGTCTTGTCTGGTGATGTTCATCGAACGAAATGTTAAACTGAGTTTAAATGTAAGTGCTCTGAGATGCCACCTGACATGCAAGGTGTTATATATGTTGTTGTTCACTCCTGATTGGCTTGCGTCAGCGCCTCCGCACCTCAGCCGCTGACAGTATCAGCATCCAAGTCTGCACGCTCTACCTCTCTAAGTCAGTCAGGACCCCGGGTCTCTTGTTCAACCCTGAACTGTCCTTCCTCCCCCACATCTGCACCGTGACCTTCCACCACCTTCGTAACATTGCCAGACTCCGCCACTGCCTCACCCCTCGCGCCACCGAAACCCTCGTCCACACATTCGTCACATCTCGGTTCAATTATGGAAACTCCCTCCTCGTCGGCCTTCCTGGTTCTTCCCTTCACAAACTGCAGATAATCCAGAACTCTGCAGCTCGTGTCCTCACCCGCACCAAGCCCACGACCACGTCACTCCCACCCTCGCCCGGCTCCATTGGCTCCCCATCCCCCAGAGGATTGAATTCAGGATCCTCATCCACACTTTGATGGCCATTCACAGCCTTGCCCCTCCTACTTTTCTGACTTGCTGTCCCCCTATAAACCTCCCTGCCCCTTCCATTCAGTGGGCTCAAACATTATTATTATTATTATTATTAATATTATTTTTCAGGATGAGGAAATCGAAAAGAGGGAGATATGGGAAGACAACATGAGATTCATCGAGAAGCACAACCAGGAATACAAATTGGGCAAACACACATTTACTGTGGGGATGAATCACTTTGGAGACTTTGTAGGTAGCAGATGATGAGAATATTAAACTGTTGTGCAAGTCCTGTCAATAAATGAGATGTAACAAAAATAATAATAATCCTTGTATTTGATATAGCGTTTTTCACAGCTTATCAACGTCTCAAAACGCTTTGTAGACGAAACACAGCAGCCAATGACGCACAGCAGTGTCCCACAAACACTCTTGGATTGAAATGACCAATTTTTTAATTGTTTTTTTGGGGATGGATTATTATTAGGCGTGTGGAGTAAGGAAACATTTATGAATCATCTCAGCAGGAAGCTTGAGCACCTTTTCCTGGGGACATTATAAACTATCACAGGAAGTAGATTGTCTCAATTTACTCTCCCCCTACAAGCCCACCCGGACCCTCCGTTCAGCAGGACTTGGCCTGCTCCAAGCCCCCCGCCCGAACCGCCCCACCATCGGAGGCCGGGCCTTCAGTTTCTCCGCTCCCACCCTGTGGAATTCCATCCCCCAATCCCTCCGTCTCGTTTTTTCCCTTTCTTTTTTCAAGGCCGGTTTGAAGACTTTCCTCTTCGACCGTGCCTTTTGTTCCACCCAGAATTTTTCGACCTCCCCTTCGTGTTTCACCCCTCCCCGTACACTCCCCTCCCAGCTCGGGTCACACGCCTCCTATGCAGTGCATTGGGACGTCCTCCCGACGTGAAAGGCGCTTTATAAGTGTAATTTGTTGTTGTTGTTGTTGTTGTCTTGTACCTGATGTTTGTTATTGATACTCGATTAGATCAGTTTCACGGAGACTAGAATTCACCCTAGAATTAAACCAGTGCCCCTCCCTGAACATTGTAAAGTGGAGTCCTGTAGCTCGCTACCTCACAAGCAGGAGGACCTGGGTTCAATTCCCAGATGGGACGAAATGTTGGCCACATAGCTCTGTTTATAGTGATTGAAACCCTGCCTTCTGCTCCACATTCTCTGCCCAATCTTAGAGGCAAGCTCTCAGACACTTAGCTCCCTCATTCTAACTAAATCTCTGTGCCTTGCACACTATCTCCCCTGTCGTAAACTCTCAAAAAACATACCTCTTTGACTGTTTCTTCATTTATCTCCCTCCCACCCTCTACCTTCTCCAATCTCCTACCCTATCAACACCCTCCAACTTCATCTGGGTGAAGTGCTTTGAGGTTTTTAACTACATCAAATACTCTATATCGCTGCAAGTTGTTTGTTTCTTCTGAATATGTGTTTGGTTATAGACTATGAGTGTGTTCTGAGCATGGCCGTCTGTTGATAACAACTGTTCCTTGACTCCCCAGGCCATTGAGGAATACAATGAACAACTGAATGCATCTTATCAACACAAAACTGATGACTGAGAAGTGCCTGAACCACAGCACCCGACTGTACTTCCTAAGATTATTGATTGGCAAAGTAAAGGATTAGTTACTGAAGTAAAGGACCGGGTGAAAACGAGAGGGAAGGCTACCATTCTGGTTACCATTGTCTAAATGTTACCATTCTGTGTCTTGTTGTTCTGCTGTAGTAGTGTAACCAAGTGTCAAAATTCAGTGCTTTATTACTGTAATATTGCTAATGTTATTGATTTGGTGGAGAGAATAAAATCATAAAGTACAGGCATCCAGCAAAATCTGAATGTGTGGGGCTATCTTTAAACCAGCACATTGCTGCTGTACAGTCATTGAAGGATGAATTTGTGGAACCAAATGGAACCAAATGGTTCAAGAGTAACAGGAAACGTATGCTTTTTCCCACACCTATATGTAGATAATACCCAGTGCAAGTGATTGTTACGAATTTCATCTGTGACCATCTCAAAACACTTCACAAGATTTACTGCAGAGTGTAGCAAATGCTTTGTTAATCACTAGGGCTTGTAAGACTGAGTTAAATAATAATAATTCTTGCAGTTGATATATCGCCTTATTCTGTCTTCGAGACATCTCAAAGCCCTTCACAGAATGCAGGATGTAAAGTGAATTGACTGTATATTTTGGGGCCAAACACAGCAGTCAATTGCGCACAGGAGAGTCTCACACACAGTCGTGGATACAGTGACCAAATTATTATCTGGACACCTTTAAATGTGCTTATCATTTCCAAACTGCTCCTTTTGGTCAGAGGGTTATATATAGCATTTATGTGTCGAGATTTTGCCACAAGCATGTATGTTTTGTGTGTGATCACTACAGAATCACTTGGAGGCAAGTTTGTTGAATAGCTATTGGATGTAATTTCTTTTAGAAATAATGTTTCTTTCACTGAAAGAACTACTTAGAGCATTCGCCTTATAAACGGGAGACCTGGGTTCAATTCCAGATAGGGCGAAACCTTGGGCAAACTTCCTTACACACCTAATAATAATCTATACAAAAAAAGCAATAATAAATTGGTAATTTCAATCCACAAATGTTTGTGGGTCACTGCTTTGCGCAATTGGCTGCTGCGTTTCACCCACATACATACACTCAATTCACTTCACACAGTATATTCTGTGAAGTGCTTTATGATGCCTAGAAGATGTGAAAAGTGTTACATCAAATGCAAGAATTGTTATTTTTACTTGGTGCAAAAATATGAATATATGAAAATATTTATATATATCCATATATAAATGGGCAACACAGACACCAAAACAGAAGGGAAATAATTTGCCTTTTGCAGAAAATGCAGAATAACATAACCACATATGGTAACCACAGAAACATGCATAAAGAAATGTTTTTACACAACTCATTTTAAAGCGCTCTGAGACGTTGCCTCGCGTGCAGGTTGCCGTCTAAATGCAAGCTGTTGTTGTTGATTTAGTCTGGAAAAACATTTAACGATTTCCGATAATATGAAATTCTTTCTCTAAAGGTTTGTTGGCAGAGCCTCCTTAAACGACACTGGGACACGTGACTGAAAACAGCTGAAGATGCCTAGAATCAATGAGGAGTTTGGATTTCTTAAGGTGGAGTTGATCCACCTTTACACCACAGGAAAGACTGCATAACTGGCAATGCCACAGTTATTGCCCTTGTCTTTTGCCGTGTGGAAATATCCATTGTTGCCCCATTTGGCTCCCCAACTAGAGGAGAAAAAAGTTACAAATTACAGGTCGGTAAACATCACTTACAGTCATGAAGTCACACAAAAAAGTAAGTTAAGTTGCTGCTCTGAGATTAAGGTGTGAACAAGAGCGCGGGTGGAGCGATTTAGGAAGAAGAGGTTGCCATTCAGCCTATCTAGCCTGTTCCACCAATTTTTGGAATCACAGCAGATTTGTTAATCCCATCCCTATGCCTTTTCTTCACCACATGTGTGAACACCTTTACTTAGTACCCAAGTTTATGTCAATCTTAGTTTTGATCAATTGACTCAGCATCTTTGACTTTCTGTCAATGACTGACCAGAGCCTTGGGATGGCCTCCTGATTTGAAAGGCACTACATAAGTGTAATTTTGTTGTTGTTGCTGTTCTAGGTTCCTCATTTGCACAAGCCTCCATGAGAAAAAAAATGTTTTTGATCTCACTCCCAACCGACTAAGATCCAATTTTAACATTGTTGCAATGCTGAGGTAATGTAAAGCATATCCTGAGAGAGATAAGCACTAGCAGAAGCTACTCTGAGTGAAGGAGTAGCAAGTTGTTTGTTGTTGTCTCCACCTCTGGGCAAAAATGGAAAGAGATTGACATGCAATCACAGGAGTTAGTTCAGAAAAAGAAAGACCATTTGGAACATTCAACCTCACCCTCATCTGAACTAATTCTTATCATTCATTTGAAAAACTCAAGCTTTCACATCACACATAACAAAACGTGACCACTATATTCTTCTGGCTGCCAGTCACAGTGTCAGTGGATTAAGATTGGACATCAGATCTAAGAGGTCTAGGTATAGGTCCCTGGTGCTAACCTCTGCTATGCTATCCAATGAATTTGATTTAAAGAAAAGAGTATAATAGCTTAACTCTTCCGAATGTTTGGCAGTGATGGGAGACAAATAGGATTCCAGTTTAACATATCCTGGTTGCCTCATTGTGAAAGCTCTGGGATGCTCTCCTGCATAAGGGACGCTATATAAATGCAAGTTGTTATTATGAGACAAACCTGTTTTTAACGATCCAATATGGTTCCCCTGCTTCAGTTCCATATCCAACCACCAGTAACAAGTGGTTTGTTATGGTCTTACTACACGCTTCATCGTAATAAACGCCTGTAAATATCAGAAATATTAAAGAATTACAGTGCAAAAGGAACCTATCCAGCTCCCTTTTATGACATTATCGGAGCTAAGACAATTCTCAAGTCCTTTGTTCCACAATTTCTATGACCCAATTGAAGAATTTCCATCCAATTTGTGATCTTAAGGTCTTAAGGTTTTACTAAGGTGTAATTTGGTGTATTCTATAGTTTAGATTCATAGATTCATAGAATTTTACGGCACAAAAGGAGGCCATTCGGCCCATCTAGTCTGTGCCGGCTCTTTGAAAAGAGCGATTCAATCCCACTGCCCTGCCCGCTCCCCATAGCCTAATAGACCCGTTCTCCCTAAATAAAGATCTAATTCCCTTTTAAAAGTTGTTATCGAATCAGCCTCCACCACCTTTTCAGGCAATGCATTCCAGATTCGAACAACTCGCTGAGTGAAAAAAATTCTCCTCAGTTCCCCTCTACTTCGCCTTGAAACTATTTTAAATCTGCGAGTCACAGATTCACCCACGAGTGGAAATAGTTTTTCTCTATTTGCCCTCTCGAAACCCCTCATGATCTTATAAACCTCTATTAGGTCTCCCCTCAATCTTCTCTGCTCCAGAGAGAATAACCCTAGCCTATCTAGCCTCTCCTCATAGCTGAAGTCCCTCAATCCTGGCACCATCCTAGTAAATCTTCGTTGTACCCTTTCCAACATGGATTTGCCTTTAACAAATCCATGTTGACTGTCCTTTATTAGCCTATATCTTTCTAAGTGAAGATCTACCTTGTCCCTGATTATGGACTCTAGAAGTTTGCCCACTACCGACGTTAGACTGACTGGTCTGTAGTTACCAGGCTTGTCCTTCTGCCCCTTTTTATACAAGGGAGTAACATTAGCTATCCTCCAGTCCTCTGGCACGACCCCTGTGTCCAAGGAAGATTGAAAGATCGTGGCCAGAGTCCCTGCTATTTGCTCCCGTGCCTCCCTTAGTAACCTAGGGTGCATCCCATCCGGACCAGGTGACTTATCCACCTTGAGCGACGTCAACCTTTTTAGAACTTCCTCTCTGGTTATAATTATTCTATCCATTTCTCCTACCCTCTCCTCTAATACCATGGCATTGGCTGTATCCTTTTCTTTTGTGAAGACAGAGGCGAAGTACTCATTCAGAACATCAGCCATGCCCTCTGCCTCCACAATGAGATTTCCTCCTAGGTCCCTAATTGGCCCCACCCTATCCTTGACCAACCTTTTACTCTTAATATGTTGGTAGAAAACCTTAGGGTTCCCCTTAATCTTACTCGCTAATTGTTTTTCATGCAGTCTCTTTGCCCCTCTAACTTCCTTTTTTAGTTCTATCCTACACTTCCTATATTCTGCTTGGTTCCCTTCTGAATTTTGAGCCTGACACTTATCATAAGCCTCTTTTTTTTGTTTTATTTTGGCCCCGATTTCCTTAGTCATCCAGGGAGGTTTGGATGCCTTACATTTCACCTTTGTGGGGATGCTTTTGACCTGTGCCTGAACTATCTCCTCTTTGAACGCTGCCCACTGCTCGTTAGTTGTCTTACCTGCCAATTTTTCTTTCCAATCCACCTTGGCTAGGTCCCACCTCAACTCATTGAAATTAGCCCTTTTCCAGTTGAGTGTCCTCACCTGTGATCGTTCCTTATCCCTTTCCATAATTATTCTGAATCTAACGATATTGTGGTCACTATTCCCTAGATGCTCACCTACAGAAACCTGTTGAACTTGCCCTACCTCATTTCCCAAAACTAGATCCAGCAATGCTTCTTTCCTCGTTGGACTGGAAACATACTGATCAAGAAAGTTGTCCTGCACACACTTCAGGAATTCTTCTCCCTCCTTGCCCTTTACTCTACTATTCTGCCAGTCTATGTTGGGATAGTTGAAGTCACCCATTATCACTACTCTATTAGCTCTGCATTTCTCCGTGATACGCTTGCAGATCTGCTTGTCTATCTCCTCCCCACTATTTGGTGGTCTATAGTATACCCCTAACAGTGTAACTGCACCTTTTTTATTCACCCCCTCCACCACAGTTCACTGTGGTGGAGGGGGTACATTTTTCAGTGAAACTTGATGTGATTCTCTTGATGCTAAGAGCTGTAGATAATATTAGTATTATTATTATTACTTGCTTTTGATATAGCGTCTTATCACATCATTGAGATATGTCAAAGTACATCAGATTACTGTGAAGTGTAAATTTTGTGGGCGAACAATGCAGCCACTTGTGCACAGCAGTGTCCCACAAACAGCCGAGACCAAATTGATTGAGTGACCAATCTAAGACCAAATTTTTTTTCATAAATTATTAGTTCCCCCAGAAAGCTATCCAACAATCAATTAACAACCGGGTTCCTGCTTCCTGCTAGATAAACAGAGGAGTGTGTGTAGAGTTAGGAAACTTGCCAAAGGTTTTACCCTGCCTGGGAATCGAACCCAGGTCCTCCTGCTTGTGAGGCAAGTGCTCTAACCACTACTCTATAAGATAGAGGAAAGTATGTAGCTTGATGAACGAGAGCACAAAGCAAGCCTGTGGTAACTCTAGCTTCTCACCTGATTTGTAGAACATGAATGATGCGCGACCTGCATCGAAGGCAATGGCTATCGGGCCGACAGTGGCCACCGCGGCAGCCAAATCCTTCTCCGAGTTCCTCCTGATTACCTTCACCGCCTGACAGGTGGCCACGCTCTCATTCTCCTTCCTCGTGCAAATTCCGTTCTGCAACATAAATACAGCCTTAGAGTCACTGAAGCCTCGAATCACATGAAAAAAGTCCAATATAATTTTTGCTAGTTGTGACGAATTGTTTGGCTCTGGAATGCATTGCCTGAAAGGGTGATGGAAGCTGGTTTGATAACAACTTTCAAGAGAGAAGTAGATAGATATTTGGGGTGGACAAATTTGCAGGCTATGTGGAGAGAATGAAGGAGTAGGATTAGTTTGGACAGCTCTTTCAAAAAACCAGCACAGGCACGATGGACCAAACAGCCTCCTTTATGCTCTATAATCCTACGATAATCTTCTATCTTCATCTTTATGTCCATCCGTGCTTCAAAAGGATCTCAACATCCGATTGATATAGAAACATGATTTATACCCCATCAGAAAGGTCTTGCAGGTGGGAGTGTCATGGGCTTATTTGTTTTCGGGTGTCTCCATCTTGTTCATGAATTATTATTGGTTTTGCAGTTTTCCTGCATTTACTGCATTTGGCTGCTGAGTCAAAGTGCATATTGTGCATCAAAGAGCCGCTACATATGTACACACATATGCCGACAACAACAAAATTACACTTGTATAGCGCCTTTCACATCAGGAGGACATCCCAAGGCACTGGCAGTTATACAGTAACACAGTGTCTACCTGTGTGTCAATCTGTATTCCATATTGGATCCTTTAGTTGAAAGCATAGCTGCAACGAGTAGAGTTACTGTAATACAATAATAATAATCTTTGCATTTGATACAGCACTTTAGCATCTCAATAACACATCATTGCTGAGATTTCTCAAAGTATAGTTACTGTATATTTTGTGTGTGAATGTGGCAGCCAATATATAGAACCCTAGAATCTCACAGCACCATCATGCCTGTGCCAACTCATTGAAAGAGAAATCCCACTAGTCCTACTGCTCCACTCTTTCCCCATAACCTAATATTAGCTTCTCAAGCATAGATATATATACATACAATTCCCTTTTGAAAGTTATTATTCGATATGCTTCCACCATCTTTCAGGCAATGCATTCCAGATCGTAACAATTCGCAAAATTTAAATGCAATTTCCACACAACAATGTCCCACAAACAGTTGTAGAGCGAGTGAACAATATTATTCGGGTGATTGTTGGCCAGGAGACCTGGAGAGAGAAACTCTCTTCTCTTTTCGAGTAGTGCCACGGGATCTTTAATGTCCACCTGAACAGGCAGACGGGAACTCGGTTTAACAACAATAACAGCAACATTAGATAGATTCATAGATTCATAGAATTTTACGGCACAAAAGGAGGCCATTCGGCCCATCTAGTCTGTGCCGGCTCTTTGAAAAGAGCGATTCAATCCCACTGCCCTGCCCGCTCCCCATAGCCTAATAGACCTGTTCTCCCTAAATAAAGATCTAATTCCCTTTTAAAAGTTGTCATCTGTCTAGAGGACGTCCCAAAGCGCTGAACAAGCAGGTCGGGACCCAAGCAAGGGAGAGGTCTTACATGAGTACGACATAGACTTATATGGCCTCCCAAGTCTTGAGATGGGGCTTGCACCCACAAACCTCTGCGGCTGATACGAATTGAGCCAGAGTGGCACTTGGAGTCATTGCCCCAGTCATTGACAAAAGGAGAGTGCTTAAAGCGAGTGTAGGTTACCTTGCCAATGTAGGGGTAGGATTCTTCCGAGTTGATTCCTTTCTCTTTTATGAAGAGGAGGGAACGGCTGTTGGAGCCACCGTTACATCCGTGATTCCCGACACTCTGGCTGCAATCCATCAGATACTGCTCACTAAGCGAGATCAGCTTCCCCGTTTTCTTAAACCACTGGCCTTCCAACACCCCGGTCGTGCTGAACGCCCAGCATGAGCCACAGGCTTTCTGGTGAATCAGGATGGTCAGCAAATTATTAATAATATTAATCATCTTTGCATTTTGATATAACAACAACAACAAATTACATTTATAGAGCGCCTTTCACGTCGGGAGGATGTCCCAAGGCGCTGCACAGGAGGCGTGTGACCCGAGCTGAGAGGGGAGTGTTTGGGAAGGGGTGAAACACAAAGGGGAGGTCGAAAAATTCGGGGGGGAACAAAAGGCACGGTCGAAGAGGAAAGTCTTCAAACCGGCCTTGAAAGAGGAAAGGGAAGAAACGAGACGGAGGGATTGAGGGATGGCATTCCATAGGGTGGGAGCGGAGAAACTCCCGGCCTCCGATGGTGGGGCGGTTCGGGCGGGGGGCTTGGAGCAGGCCAAGTCCTGTTGAACGGAGGGTCTGGGTGGGCTTGTAGGGGGAATGTAGATTGATTAAATAGCTATCATGTCTTTAAGATGTCTCAAAGGGCTTCATAGGATATACCATGAAGTGAATTGACTGTATATTATGTAGGCGAAACGGGACCTTAACCATTCCTTTGCCTCCTCTCAGCGGGCACTGGGCTGCTCCATCTTCCCCACCCTGCCCACCCCACCATTGGCGGTCGAACCTTCAGCTTTTCTGCCCCCACTCTCTGGAGCTCCATCCCGGAGCCCCTCCAGCTTGTCCCCCTTCCCTCACCTCCTTCAAGGTCAATCTCAAGACTTTCCTCTTGACCCCCACCTTCAAAAGTTTATTAACCATTGGATGTGATTCTCCGTCACCTGGTCTTTCACTCCAGTAACGTATCCTTTAGGGCGCCAGTCAACACTCTGAGGAAGGTCAGCGTTCTCATCAGCTGTAAATAGACTGATCGATTTGTTATCGTATTGCCTTGTGTTTCTCCCATTCAGCAGGTTACTGAACTCCTCAACGTTCTAGAAAGGTAATAATAATCGTTGCATTTGATATAGAGCTTTTCACGTCTCAAAGCGCTTCACGGAATACACTGTAAAGGGAATTGACTGTATATTTGTGGGCAAAATGCAGCTGCCAATTGAGCAAAGCAGCGTCCCACAACCAGTCGTGGATTGAAATGTCTAATTTATTATTGTTTATTATGTAAGCGATGTAAGCGATATCAAGGTTTGTTAGTTACATTATCACAACAGGGTGGGGGGAGGGAAGTGAAATGCATCAGGTCATGATATCTTTTGTGATAATATCCTACGCTCACAAACAGTCGTGGATTGAGTGACTAAATTATTATTGTTATTTTTAAAGGAAAAGTGATTCGCCAATCGACTAACAACCCGATTCCTACTTACTGTGAGGCAGACAGAAGTGTATGAAATGAAGTAAGCTTGCCTGGTGTTTCGCCCTGGCCGGGAATCAAACCCGGGTCCTCTCGCTTGCGAGGCGAGTGCTCTAACCACTGAGCTACAGGTCTCCACAATTGTTCTTCATCTCGATTCCAATGGGAAGCTTTTCTAAGAGTTGCTGTTCACTGTTTACACTCTCACACTTCAGGTACCTACCAGGTCTCCAAACTGATTCATCCCCACAGCAAATGTATGTTTCCCCATGAAGTATTCTGTGTTGTGCTTCTCAATGAACTGCAGGTTTTGCTCCCACACCTTCCTCCTAAACGCAGCATCTTTCTGAAAAGTAGAATGACACCAGCGTCAAACCGCAACTCCTTTTTAACACAGAAAATGTCAATCAAGAGAAATATTTTTCACCTGGAAAGTTTGGAATTCTGGAATATCTCACTAACCACATTCACAAAGAACCTTTCCTTATCACAATAACCTAGGATCCACAATAATATTAATACAGTATCAGTAATCCTTACCTATTCCTTCCCTTGAAATGTCTCGAACAGCTTTGATGAATTTACTGCAGAGAGTGATATTTCGTAGGCAAACATAACAGCCAGTTTTCACAGCAGGGTCCACCAAATAGCCAAGAAGTAAATGATTTTACTTTGTTTTATAATAATGATAATCCTTGCATTTCATATAGTACATTCGAAAATAATTTAATAATTATTATTATAGTGCATTTCAGGTCTTCTAGACGTCTCAAAGCACTTCACAGAACCACTGAGCTACAGGACTCCACAATCTGGAGAATAGTTCACTAGGACACCAGGTGAAACTCTATTCTCTTTACAAATGGTGCCACTGAATCATTAACATCTACCTGAACAGGCAGCCAGGGCTTTGGTTTAGCTTCTCATTGCTTTCTCAGGATTGAGGCAGAGTTTGAGACTCCAAAAGAAGTGATTTTTAAAAAAAATTGGTCTTTTAGAAATAAAACAAATGATGAATGTAAATAACTATAACTTGAGTCTGGAAACAATGGGAGACATGAGCCATTGCCCTACCTTCTCTGGTGAAAAGCTTTGCATCTCCTGGCTCTTACCTCCTGGTACTCCTTCTTGTGAAAGGATTTCCAGCTCAGCCACTCACTGTCCAATGCTGAATTGATCAGGACTGTTGAAGCTTTAGCTAAAACGATCACCAGGAAACAACCCATCAGCAGAAGGGACTTCATGCCGAGTTATCTGTCAGAACAAAACATAGGGATCAGGGGAACAGTGAGCAAGTTATTCTGAGATGAGAGATTTTGTGCAGCCTAAAGGTCTAACTCTTAGCCCAAGCCAATGTTCATCTCCCTGCTTTGATATAGCGTCTTAGCACATCATTGAGCTTTCTCAAAGCGCTTCACTGAATCCATTGTAAAGTGGATGTCTGTGTATTTTATGGGCGAAAGGCACCTACAGTAAAAAAAATTCTTTATCAATAGTCCTACCTTCCAGCCGTCTTGCCTTCTGGCTAATGTAGGGAGCGCACAAGTCAATATATACCAAAGTCAACAGCAGCGTCCTGTCCACCTCCAAGATGCTGCTGTAACACAAATGATTGGCAGATCTGAGTGATCAAACTAACAAATAATATCAAATATCTTGCGTCCTGTAAAGTGACCTGTTGCTCGGTAAGCAATTCATCCCCCACCTTCCCCCCCCACCCCCTACATTTCCGCACAGTAACCCTAGTTGCTGACTGTAACTAATTTGCTGGCTTTTAGATCAGAGCTGCTTTGGTGCAGAGACTTTTTCTTCAAAATCCAAAATGGCCCATTGCCAAGGAGGTCCGCTGTGATGCCACAATATTGTGTTTGCGCACAAGCGCTCTGAGACGCCGTCCGGCGTGGAGGGCGCTATATAAACCAAAGTTGTTGTTGTTTGAGCTCATGGAGTTGAACCCTCAGAGTTCAATGGAGTGGCTCTGTTGGTAACACACTCACTTCTGTGATCAGAAGATTCTTGATCACACGTTAGATGTTTTTTAATGCATGCATAAAGTGAAACTGTTCTTTCAGAGGAAATAGATATTTATCTAGCGTGGGTGTGGAACTACTGAGCTAAAAGGAACAGAGAGACCTGGGTTTTTGTGTAGGTAATTCTTTGAAGGTGGTCAGGACAGGTAGACAGGGCTGTTAGAAAAGCACATGGGATACTAGGCTTTATAAATAGGGGCGTAGCATACGAAGGCAGGAAGTCCTGACTAAACTCTATAAAACTTTGGTTAGGCCTCAGCTGGAGTACTATGTTCAATTCTGGTCACCACACTTTAGGAAGGATGTTAAGGCATTGGAAAGGATGCAGAGGAGATTCACCAGGATGGTACCAGGAAGGTACCATAGACTTCAGCTATGAAGGCTAGGTTTATTTTCATTGAACAGAGAAGGTTAGAGGAGACCTAATAGAGGTTTTCAAGATCATGAGGGATTTGACAGAGTAAACAAAGAAAATCTGTTTCCACTGGTGGGTGTAACAGTGACTCATGGTCACAGATTTAAAATAGTTTCAAAAAGAAACAGAGGGGAGGTGAGCAGAAATGTTTTCACTCAGCGAGTTGTTCGAATCTGGAATGCATTGCCTGAAAAGGTGGTGGAGGCTGATTCGATAACAACTTTTCAAAGAGAGGTAGACATTTATTTGGGGAGGACAGGTTTGGCGGTTATGGGGAGAGAGCTGGGGAGTGGGATTAAATTGCTCTTTTTAAAGAGCCGGCGCAGACCCGAGGGCCGAATGGTCTCCTTTTGGGCCATAAGATTGTATGATTCTATAATAAGCCCTGCACTTGATACAGCATCTTATCACATCGTTGAGACATCTCAAACTGTCTCACAATAGATTGACTGTGTATTTTGTGGGCAAAATCTGTAAATAAATAAAATCTCTTAAGATTTTAAAAAAGCATTGTGGGAGGCACTGAATGATCTAGAATGGTGAAGGTGATTGATAACAAATGCTCGTTTGAACTGACGTTAATATCACAATAATGTTAATCCTCCCATTTGATCTCCTTTCACATTGGGAGGACATCTCTAGGACGTTACCCTGTGTGAGGGGCGCTATATAAATGTAAGTTGTTGTTGTTATTATCTAAAAGCATTTCACGGGATTTATTGTAAAATGCAGTCCAGCATTTTGAAAGCGAACTCAGCAGCCAAATTGCGCACAGTGACATCCCACACAAACAGCCACAATGTGAATAATAACAAGAGGAGCAACAACAATGTGCACTTATATAGTGCGGAGTAAGGAAAACTAGCAAAGGTGTTGCCCTGCCCAGCAATTGAACCCGGGTCCTATCGCTTGTGAGGGGAGTGTTCTAACCACGACCCTACAGGATTCCATAGTTTACATTATATTCTGTGAAGAGCTTTGAGGCGTCTAGAAGACGTGGAAAGCGCTATATCAAATGCAAGGATTCTTATTGTTATTATTAAGTGGGGGAGATTTTCATAAACTTTCCGCTTTGCTCGGCACGAGGGTAATCAGACAAAGAGATATTTGCATATCTCCATTGATCTCAAGTAAATGTCATAGTGAAGTGACAAAATTGTGTGGTGGTGTTAATTTAAATATTCCGCAGTTCTACATTGTTAGCATTAGGTGCCCCCGCTCACAGCTGAAAGTGTATTGTTACCACCTAGTGGCAGATATTGGTATGGCCGGTATCCTTTTGGACAATCCTCACCAGATCTACAATGGGTGTGAATGGAAGAGATCTTGTGATGAAGAGAGCAAGGAGAGGGATTTGCCTGGCTACCAATCGACCGTGCTTATGGTCACCTCCTCCCACACCTTCGGTTTGGCACCAAATTCCCCAACAGTTAAGCGCTCCAAGATGCTTCCCGTGTGCAGCTCGCGATATAAATACACATTGTTGTTGTTGTTGACCACAGTTTCATCCTTTGCATTGTCTCAATCTGGTGTCTCTTGCTAGTACACACATGTAGATGTCAGATGTCAGGTGAGGACAGGACTGGGGCTTGGCTGTGAAGTCGCACTAAAACAACAACAAAATTATAGTTGTAGAACACCTTTCACATCGGGAGGACGTCCCAAGTCGCTGAACAGTCAGGTGTCGCGACCCGAGCAGAGTGGGAGGGCAGGGTTGGGATGAAGGAGGGCAGAGAGGTAGGATGGCAATTGAAGGCACGGTCAAAGGGAGGGGGCAAAGTGAAGGGATTGTGGATGGAGTTCCAAAGTGTAGGGGCAGAGAGGCTGAAGGCCCAGCTGCCAATGGTAGAGCGAATCAGGCCGGAGACATGGAGCAGGCCGGAACCCGTTGAACGAAGGGAGCGAACAGGTTGATAGGGTCAGTAGGTCAACGAGATAGGGGGGAGGGCAAAGCCATGGAGGGCCTTGAAATTGAGGACAGGGATCTTGAATTCAATCTCTGAGGAATGGGGAGCCAGTGGAGACGGGTGAGGGTGGGGATGATGAGGTCGTGGAGACGGGTGAGGGAGAGGACACGAGCTGCAGAGTAGGAGGCGGTTTGGGAGGTGAAGGTGCCAAGGCCATCAAGGGTGGTAGAGAGTGAGTGAGGAGGATAGGTCAGTGAAGGAGGTCAACCAGTGGAGGAGTTCAGATGACTCCATGGCTGTGGAGAGAGTTTCTTCCAAGCACGGTATAGGAAGGAAACGGGTTTGGTGGTGGAGGGAAGAGGGACTGAGGAGTTGAAAGAGATGAAGTGGTGGTCAGAGCAATGTCCAACAAATAGCAATGATGTGAATAATTGATTTTATTTGGAGTGTTAACTGGATAGTGAGTCCCGATGTGAGGCTTTACAGTCAAATGTGGATCTCTTGAGATTTTTATGTGCTCTGTAGTCTCCAAATATTGTGGATTGAAATTCCGTCTGGATTCTTTTTAAAGCGTACTGAAATTGGTAAATTCTTAAAAAGTTTATTCTAAGACCCACAGAAAACTGACTTCAAACTGATGATTCAATTCAACAATCTGCCACATGTTGAGACTCTAAATGCTATACAGAGTAAATCTAGATTCCTGCATATAGCGGTTATCACATTGTTAAGACATCTCAAGGCGCTTCACAGGATATAGTGTGGACTTTGTGTTTTGTGGATTGATATTTTTAACACCGTGACTTCCTGAGAAACTATGAATCTTTGCCTTCAACATCCCAATTGATTCGGCATTTACAGCCGTCTGGGGCAGGTTAAAATCAAACCAGGAGGTCAGGGTAGGTCAGGTTCCCGTCTCTCTTTATTACACTGCTCTGCACTTCTCTATCCATATATGGATGAGCAACACAGACACCAAAACAGAAGGGCAATAATTTGCCTTTTGCATAAATTCAGAATTAGCATAGCCACATATGGTAACCACAGAAACACGCATAAAGAAATGTTTTTACACAACTCATTTTAAAGCGCTCTGAGACGTTGCTTCGCGTGCAGGTTGCTGGTCTGGAAAAACATTTAACAATTTCTGATTATGTGAAATTCTTTCTCTAAAGGTTTGTTGGCAGAGCCTCCTTAAACGACACTGGGACACGTGACTGAAGATGGCTGAAGATGTCTAGAATCATTGAGGAGTTGGATCTCTTAAAGTGGAGTCGCTACAGTTCCAGTTGATCCAAGTTTACATCACTGGAAAGAATGCGTGACTGGCAATGCCACAGTTATTGCCCTTGTCCTTTGCCGTGTGGAAATATCCATGGTTGCCCCATTTGGCTCCCCAACTAAAGGAACAAAGAGTTAAGAGTTACAGTTCGGTAAAAATCACTTACAGTCATGGAGTCACACAAAAAAGAAATTTAAGCCTTGTAGTTGCTATGAGATTAAGGGGTGAACAGGTCCAGGGGAGGAGCGATTTAGGAAGTAGAGGTTGCAATTCAGTCTATCCAGGCTGTTCCACCAATGTTTGGAATCACATCAGATTTAATCTCATAATGTTAATCTCATACCTCCGCCTTTTCTCCACCACACCTTTACTTAGTACCCAAGTATCTGTTGATCTTCCTTTTGACCAATTCATTCGGCATCTTTGACTTTCTGGGTTCCACATTTTCACAAGCCTCCATGGGAAGAAACCTTTTCTGATCTCACTCCCAAACGACTAAGATCTAATTTTAACACCGTTGCAATGCCGAGGTAATGTAATATCCTGAGAGAGGTAAGCACTAGCAGAAGCTGTTCTGAGTGAAGGGCACAATACAAATACAAGTTGTTGTTGTTGTCTCCACCTCTGGGCAATAATGGAAAGAGATCGACATGCAATGTAAGATCACAGGAGTTAGTTCAGAAAAAGAAAATTATTTTGGCCTGTGAAACTCACCCTCATCTAAACCAATTCCTATCATTCATTTGAAAGACAGTCAAGCTTTCACATTACACGTCAACAAAACATGACCACTATATTCTTTTGGTTGCCAGTCACAGTGTCAGTGGGTCAAGATTGGAGGTCAGAGCTGAGAGGTCTATGTGTAGATCCCTGGTGCTAACCTTCGCTATGCAATGCGCTTGATTTAAAGAAAAGAGTAAAAGCTTAACTCTTACCAATATTTGGCAGAGATGGGAGTTAAATAGGACTTTAGTTTAACATATCCTGGTTGCCTCATTGTGAAAGCTCTGGGCTACTGCCCTGCATAAGGGACGCTATATAAATTCAAATTGGGGTTGTTGTTGTTATGAGACAAACCTGTTTTTAACAATCCAATATGGTTCTCCTGCTTCAGTTCCATATCCAACCACCAGTAACCCATGGTCCAGTACGGTCTTACTACACGCTTCATCGTAATAAACTCCTGTATACAACAGAAATATTAATGGGCTAAATGAAATATGACTATTGCAATTTTTTGCAAGCTTTTTGTTCTACAATCTCTACGATCCAATTGAAGAATTACCCATCCAATTTGTGATCTTAGGGACTTAAGGTGTTACTGAGGTTTAATGTGTGGTATTCTATAGTTCATGGTGGCGGAGGGGATAAGTTTTGCAGGGAAACTTGACGTGAGTCTCCTGATGTTAAATGGTGCAGATAATACTGATAATAATCTTTACTTTTGATATAGCGCCCTATCACATCATTGAGACATGTCCAACCACATCACATAATATATTGTGAAATGTAGATTTTGTGGGTAAAGATGGCAGCCACTCTGCATAGCAAAGTCCCACAAATAGCCAAGACCAAATTGACTAAGTGACCAAATTTTTTTAAAATAGGGAATTAGTACCCCCAGAAAGCTATCCACTATAGCTACATATTGCTGCTAGATAAATAGAGGCGTGTGTGTGGAGTAAAGAAACTTGCCGAAGGATTTGTCCTGCCCGAAAATCGCACCCAGGTCCTCGACTAACTACTACGCTACAGGATAGAGGAACGTATTTAGCTTGATGAACAAGACCATAAGGCAAGCCTGTGGCAACTCTGGCTTCTCACCTGATTTGTAGAACATGAATGAGGCACGACCTGCATCAAAGGTGACGCCTATCGGGCCGACGGTGGCCACCGCGGCAGCCAAATCCTTCTCCGAGTTCCTCCTGATCATCTTCAACCCCTGACAGGTGGCCACAATCTCATTCTCCTTCCTCATGCAAACTCCATCCTGCAGCATAAATACAGCCTTGTATACAAAGTCACTGAAGCCTCGAACCATATGAAAAAAGTTGTTATGAGTTGTTTGGCTCTGGAATGCATTGCCTAAAATGGTGGTGGACACTGGTTCGATAACAACTTTCAAGAGAGAAATAGATAGATATTTGGGGAGGACAAATTTGCAGGCTACGTGGAGAGAGTGAGGGAGTGGCATTAATTTGGACAGCTGTTTCATAAAGCTGACATGATTGTCCTAATACCCTCCTTTTCTGCTCTATTATTGACGTAGAGACATGATTTATACCTAATCAGAAAGATGAAGCAAAAACTATAAAGCTGAGGTGGGAGTGACATGGGCATATTTGTATCTTTGTTACTTTCAATTTTATAGTTTTTGCTACAGTTACACATGGTGGCTGTTGAGTCAAAGTGGCACTGTCACACTGTGCAACATAGAGCAGCTACGTATGTACACACACACCCAGCAGTTACAATCACACAGAGCACACACACAGCTAAGTGCCAGGAAGCAAAATACAGAATACAGATGAAGCTAAGTAGCGGCAACAACAAAATTACATTTTCAAAGCACAGAGTCCTCCCACAGGAGGCCTCCCACAGGGGTATAGCTCAAGATGAAATGTTTGTCTTTGAGCCTGCCTATGTGTCAATTTAATTTCCATATTAGATCCTTTGATTGAAAGCATAGCTGAAAAGAGAAGTGATAATATAATAATATAATGTCAGTCTAGAATCTCAGAGCACCATCATGCCTGTGCCGGCTCATTGAAAGAGTAATCCCACTAGTCCCACTGCTCCACTCTTTTCCCATCCCTACAAATATCTTCTCTTGTATATATCCAATTCTCTTTTCAAATTTATTATTCAATATGCTTCCACCACCATTTCAGGCAATGCATTCAAGATCGTAACAACTCAAAATGTTTTTAATACAATTAGCTGACAACAGTGTCCCACAAACAGTCCAATTTTATTTGGGTTATTGTTGGCCAGGACACCAGGAGAGAGAAATCCTAATCCATTTTCGAATAGTACCAAGGGAGCTTTGAAGTCCAACTGAACAGGCAGACAGGACCTCAGTTTAACGTTTCACCTGAAGGACATCATAGACTTAGATGGACTCCCAAGGCTTGAGATGGAACTTGCACCCACTGACCTCTGCCACATAGGTAACAGCGATACAGATTGAGCCAGGGTGACGCTTTGAGGTCATTGCCCCAGTCATTGACAAAACAAAAGTGCTTAAAAGGAGTGTAGGTTACCTTGCCAGTGTAGGGGTAGGATTCCTCCGAGGTGATTCCTTTCTCTTTTATGAAAAGGAGGGAAAGGCTGTTGGAGCCACCGTTACATCCGTTATTCCCGATACTCTGGCTGCAGTCCATCAGATACTGCTCACTAAGCGAGATCAGCTTCCCCGTTTTCTTAAACCACTGACCTTCCAACACCCCGGTTGTGCTGAACGCCCAGCATGAGCCACAGGCTTTCTGGTGAATAAGGAGAGTCAGTGAATTATTAATAATAATAATAATCTTTACATTTGATATAACAGCTTATCATGTCTTTGAGGTGTCTCAATATATACCATAAAGAAAATTGACTGTATATTATGTGCGACCTTGACCATTCTTTTGCCTCCACCCAGAGGACTGCTCCATCTTCCCCACCCTGCCCACCCCACCATTGGCGGTCAAGCCTTCAGCTTTTCTGCTCCCACTCTCTGGAGCTCCATCCCGGAGCCCCTCCACCTCGCCCCCTCCCTTGCCCCCTTCTTCAAGGCCCATCTCAAGACTTTCCTCTTGACCCCACCTTGAATAGTTCATTAGCCGCTAGAAATGATTCTCCGTCACCTGGTCTTTCACTCCAGTAACATAGCCTTTAGGGCGCCAGTCAACACTCTGAGGAAGGTCAGCGTTCTCATCAGCTGTAAATAGACTGATCGATTTGTTATTGTATTGCCTTGTGTTTCTCCGATTCAGCAGGTTACTGAACTCCTCAATGGTCTGGAAAGGTAAGTGATGTCGAGGTTTGTTAGTTACATTATCGCCACAGGGTGGGGGGAGGGAAGTGAAATGCATCAGGTCATGATAATATTACACTCTCACAAACAGTCGTGGATTGAGTGACTAAATTATTATTATTATTTTTAAAGGAAAAGCGATTTGCCAATCGACTAACAACTGGGATCCAACTTACTGTGAGGCAGACAGAGGCGTGTGAAGTGAAGTAAGGAAACTTGCCTGATGTTTTGCCCTGGCTGGGAATCAAACCAACTGCAAGTGTTCTAACCACTGAGCTACAGGTCTCCACAATCGATCTTCATCTCGATTCAATGGGAAAGTTTCTCAGAGTTACTGTTCACCATTTGTACTCTCACGCTTCAGGTACCTACCAGGTCTCCAAACTGATTCAACCCCACAGCAAATGTATGTTTCCCCATGAAGTATTCTGTGTTGTGCTTCTCAATGAACTGTAGGTTTTGCTCCCACACCTTCCTCCTAAATAGAGCATCTTTCTGAAAAGTAGAATGACACCATCGTCAAACCGCAACTCCTTTTAGCACAGGAAGCGTCAATCAAGAGGAATATTTTTCACCTGGAAAGTTTAGCATTTCGAAATATCTCACTAACCACATTCACCAAGAAACTGATCACAATATCCCAGGGTCCACAAGAATAATACAGCATTAGTAATCCCTGCCTAATCCTTCCCTTCAAGTGTCTCAAACAGCTTCGGTGAATTTACTCCAGAGAGCGATCACAACATATTGTGGGAAAACACAGCAGCCAGTTTCAACCCAGCAGCATCCAACAAACAGAAATGATTTTACTTTGGATTTATAGTAATATTAACATTCCTTGCATTTGATGTAATGCTTTTCACCTCTTCTAGACGTCTCAAAGATCTTCACAGAATATACTGTAAAGTGAATTGACTGTATATTTGTGGGCAAAATACAGCAATCAATTGCGCACGGCAGTGTCCCATAAACAGTCATGGATTGAAGTGACCAATTCATTATTGCTTTTGTTTTTTGGTGAGGGATTATTATCCGGCATGTGAAGTATGGAAATTTGCCCAATTTTTCTCCCTGCTGGGAATCGAACCCATATGTCTCTCTTGCAAGGCGAGTGCTCTAACCACATGTGTAACATCTACCTGAACAGGCAGATGGGGCCTCGGTTTTGCATCTCGTCAGTTGGGTATTGTTTTGTCAGGATTGAGACTCCAAAAGAAGTGATGTTATTTTTTTTAATTGGTCTTTAGAAATAACACAAATGATGAGTATAAATAACTATAACTTGAGTCTGGAAACAATGGGAGACATGAGCCATTGCCCTACCTTCTCTGGTGAAAAGCTTTGCATCTCCTGATTCTTACCTCCTGGTACTCCTTCTTGTGAAAGGATTTCCAGCTCAGCCACTCACTGTCCAATGCTGAATTGATCAGGACTGTTGAAGCTTTAGCTAAAACGGTCACCAGGAAACAGCCCGTCAGCAGAAGGGACTTCATGGCGAGTTATCTGTCAGAACAAAACATAAGGATCAGGGGAACAGTGAACATGTTACTTTGAGACGAGAGATTTTGTGCAGCCTAAAGGTCTAACTCTTAGCCCAAGCCACTGTTCATCTCCTTGCTTTGATATAACGTCTTATCATATCATTGAACTTTCTCAAAGTGCTTCACTGAATCCATTGTAAAGTGGATTGTCTGTGTATTTTATGGGCGAAAGGCACCTACAGTAAAAACAAATTCTTTATCAATAATCCTACCTTCCAGCCGTCTTGCCCTCTGGCTAATGTGGGGAGCGCACAGGTCAATATATACCAAAGTCAACAGCAGCGTCCTGTCCACCTCCAAGATGCTGCTGTAACACAAATGATTGGCAGATCTGAGTGATCAAACTAACAAATAATATCAAATATCTTGCGTCCTGTAAAGTGACCTGTTGCTCAGTAAGCAATTTATTTCTCCCCCCCACCTTTCCACACAGTATAATTGGTTGCTGACTGCAACTTATTCATTAGCTTTAAGATCAGTGCTGCTTTTTCTGTCAAAATCCAAAGCCAATTGAATGGCCCATTGCCAAGGAGGTCCGCTGTGATGCCAGAAAATTGTATTTGAGCTCATGGAGTTGAACATTCAGGGAGGGGGCAAGGTGAAGGGATTGTAGGGCAGAGAGTCTGAAGGCCCGGTCACCAATGGTGGAGTGAGTCAGGCGGGAGACATGGAGCAGGCCAGAGCCTGTTGAACGGAGAGAGCGAACAGGTTGATAAGGGGTCAGCAGGTCAGAGAGGGGTCAAGGTCATGGAGGGCCTTGAAATTGACCAACCAAGAGGGAGTTGCTGTAGTTGAGCTTAGAGGTGACAGACGTGTGTTTAAGGATTTCAGCGGCTTTTGAGATGAGGCAGTGACAGAGAAGGGAATGTTGTAGATGTGGTGGGTGCTGGACATGGCATGGATAAGGGGGAGAAAGGACAGTTCAGGGTCAAACAAGACACCCAGGTTCCAGACTGGCTTGGTTAGGTGGAGTGTGCATTCATGAACCCTGATGCTGCCAGTGCCTGATGTGCGGAGGCATTGACATGAGCCAAACAGGAGGGCCTCGGTTTTGCTTGATGTTGGAAAATTGTGGAAAATTGTCTCTCATCCAGCACATGATGTCTGACAGAAAGTCTGCAGGCAGAGAGGCAGAGTTGGGTGACATCCGCATACATGTGGAAATTTGCTCCATGTTTGCGGATGATGCCACCAAGGGGGGAGCATGTAGAGCAGCCCTTCCCAACCTTGTCCCGAGCATGACCCCATTTCAACACTGAAAATATTTGGTGACCCTAAATTAACTACTACTGTTACTGCTACTGCACTAATAAACCACCATCACAGTGCCATCTAGCTGCACCAACAGCTAGATGGCACTGTGACCCCATTTTTTTCAACCCTGATGTACAGCATGAAGAAGAGTGGACTGAGGATAGAGCCCTGAGGAACACTACCCAAAACGGTACAGGGGCTGGAAGAGAAATTATTATCAGAGACAAACTGGAGACAGTGTGAGAGATAGGACCTGAACTAGACTACCAGGTCATGCCTCCTCCTTGTCCACCGAATCCCCCATTCCACCATCTGCGGCTGTGCCTTCAGCCACTAAGCTCCGAGGCTCTGGAATTCCCTTCCTCCATTCGCTTCGCCCCCTCTTTTCCCATTTTCAGGTCAACACTAAAGACCTTTCTTTTCAACTGCTCTTTTGATCACCTGTTTCCCCTTCCCACTGACTCGGCCCCGGGATTCGTTATTGTGAAGTGCTCTGAGACGCCGTCCGACGTGGAGAGCACTATATATACAGTATATCCAAGTTGTTGTTGTCAAGGTCAGAACCTTGAAGGTAGAAATGAGAGGAGAAGTACTGGAGAAGGATTGCATGTTCCACTGTGTCGAAAGCAGCAGAAAGGTTGAGGAGGATGAGGAGACAGAGGAAGCCCTGGTCACAGATGGACAAGATGTCATTTGTGACCTTGACCAGAGCAGTTTCCATGCTGTGATCTCGTTGAAGGGGCTCATGGGGAAAGGAAAGAGCGAACCTGGGAAGCAACAACTTTTCAGGGACCTTGGAAAGAAAAGGTAGGTCAGAGATGGGCTGATAATTGGAGAGCAGGTATGCATCCAGGGAAGGTTTCTTAAGGATAGGGGTTAATGTAACTGTTTTTAGGGGCTGGGAAAGGTATTAGATGGAAGGGTGAGATTTATGGTGTCAGAGAATGCGGGGACCGGAGTGAGGAGGTAGAACGGGGAGAGTTGGGGATGGGGTAAAGAGAACAGGTGGTGGGCTTCATAGAGGATATGCTGGTGATGACAAGGAAGGGGGAGACAGGTTTGAAAGTATGGAAAGACGGATAGGTAGGGTGGGTAGGGGTTGGAGCGTGGGTGGAGATGGGGAAGGAGTGGCAGTGAGGGGGTAGAGCGAGCTGAACGAATTCCCTCGATTTTGGATGAAAGGAAATCCAGCATCTCCTCACAGTGGGAGTTAGAGGAGAGAATAGGCGAGGCTCGGGGTGGTGGATGGAGGAGCCGGTTTGTGGTGGAGAAATGAAGCCTGAGGTTTCCCTTTGCCTCCAAGATCATCTTGGAATAAAAGATGATTTGGCGGAGGCAAGAGCAGAGGAGCAGATTGTGGTGTGCTCCAACCAGATAAACCGGTGGACCGTTAGGCTAGATTTGAGCTGGGTGCGTTCCGCAGCCCGCACCTGACCCTTGAGGGAGTGGAGATGGTGAACCAAGTTGAGCTTTGTGAGTAGGAGGCAGTTTGGTAGGTGATGGGGGCAAGGGCATCAAGGGTGGTGGAAAGGGAAGTGTGGAGGAGAGTAAGTGAGGAGGATAGGTGTCAGTGAGAGAGGTCAGGCAGAGGAGGACTTCAGATGACTCCATGCCTGCAGAGAAGGATGGGGAGAGTTTCTTCTAAGGGTGGTACAGGAAGGAGGTGGGTTTGATGGCAGTGAGAAGAGGGACTGAGGAGTTGAAGGAGATGAAGTAGTAGTCAGAGCCATGTCCTACAAATAGCAACAATATGAATCATTGATTTTATTTGGTGTGTTAGCTAGACAGTGAGTCCTGATGTGAGGCTTTACAGTCAAATGTGGATCTCTTGAAATATTTATGTGCTCTATAAGCTCCAAATAGTTTGGATTCAAATTCCATCTGGATTTTTACAGTGTGCAGAAATTGGTATGAATTTGGTATGAAATTCCAAATTGGTATGAAATTCCATGAATTTTTAAGTTATTTGTTGAGATGTCTCACAGAATCTAGTGTGGACTTTGTACTTTGTATTTTGTGGATTATATTTGTAACACCGTTACTTCCCAAGAAACTATGAATCTTTGCCTTCAACATCCCAATTGATTCTGCATTTACAGCCATCTGGGGCAGGTTAAAATCAAACCAGGAGGGCAGGGCAGGTCAGGTTCCTGTCTCTCTTTATTACACTGCTCTGCATTTCTGCATCCGTATATAAATGAGCAACACAGATACCAAAACGGAAGGTCAATAATTTCCCTTTTGCATAAAATGCAGAATAACATAGCCACGGATGTAAACCACAGTACCACATTAATAAAGAAATATTTTTACACAACCCATTTTGAAATACTCTGAGACGTTGCCTCACGTGCAGGTTTCTGTATAAATGCACGTTGCTGTTGATGATGATCTAGTCTGGAAAAACATTTAACGATTTCCAATAACATGAAATTCTATCTCAAAGGTTTGTTGGCAGAGCCTCCTTAAACGACACTGGAACACAGTGAAGATGCCTAGAATCATTGAGGAGTTTGGATTTCTTAGCATGGAGTCGCTACAGTTATAGTTGATCCAAGTTTACACCACAGGATAAAGTGCATTACTGGCAATGCCACAGTTATTGCCCTTGTCCTTTGCCGTGTGGAAGTATCCATTGTTGCCCCATTTCGCTCCCCAACTAAAGGAGGAAAGAGTTAAAAGGTCAGTTACAGGTCAGTTAACATCATGAAGTCACACGAAAAAGCAATTGAAGGCTTGTTGCTGCTCTGAGATTAAGGGGTGAACGAGAGCGGGAGAGGAGCAATTTAGGAAGAATAAATTGCCATTCAGTCTGTCTCGCCTGTTCCACCAATTTGGGGGATCACAGCAGATTTGTTAATCTCATCCCTCTGCCTTTTCTCCACCACATGTGTTGACAACTTTACTTAGTACCCAAGTATCTGTCAATCTTCCTTTTGACCAATTTGTTCGGCATCTTTGACTTTCTGGGTTCCATATTTGCACAAGCCCGTGGGAAGAAACCTTTTCTGATCCCACTACCAACCGACTAAGATCCAATTTTAACACCATTGCAATGCCGAGGTAACGTAAAGTATCCTGAGAGAGGTAAGCAGTAGCAGAAGCTACTCCTAGTGAAGGGCACAATGCAAATGCTAGTTGTTGTTGTTGTCTCCATCTCTGAGCGAAAATAGAAATAAATCAACATGCAATGTAAGATCACAGGAGTTAGTTCAGAAAAAGAAAGTCCCTTTGGCCCAATTCCTAAACCAATTCCTATCATTCATTTGAAAGACAGTCAAGCTTTCACATTACACGTCAACAAAATATTTTGGCTGCCAGTCACAGTGTCAATGGGTCAAGATTGGAGGTCAGAGCTGAGAGGTCAAAGTGTACGCACTGTAGGTCCCTAGTGCTAACCTCCGCTATGCTATGCTACGCACTGGATTTAAAGAAAAGAGCATAAAAGCTTAACTCTTATCAATATTTGGCAGTAATGGGAGTTTAACATATCCTGGTTGACTCATTGTGAAACAACAACAGCAAAATTACATTTATAGAGCGTCTTTCATGTTGGGAGGACATCCCAAGGCACTGAACAATTAGGTCTGGATCCAAGCCAAGGGGTGGGGAGGGGGATGGGTGGGGGGTGGAGGAGCAAGTCAGAGTCGAAGAAGGGGAAGTACGAGAGGGGGAAGAGTTAGGAGGGGAGCAGAAGGCATGGTCGAAGAGGAAGGTCTTAAGACCGGCCTTGAAGGAGGAAAGGGAAGGAGGAAGTGAGGTGAAGGGATTGAGGCATGGAGTTCTGGGCTACTACCCTGCATAAGCGGCACTATATAAATTCAAGTTGTTGTTGTTATTATGAGACAAACCTGTTTTTAACAATCCAATATGGTTCTCCTGCTTCAGTTCCATATCCAACCACCAGTAACTCGTGGTCCATTACCGTCTTACTACACGCTTCATCATAATAAATGCCTGTAAATAGCAGAAATATTAAAGAATTACTGTGCAGAAGGAACGCATTCAGCCCTTTAATGACATTATAGGAGCCAAATGAAATATGACTCATACAATTCTCAAACTCTTTGTTCTACAATCTCTACGACCCAATTGAAGAATTTCCATTTCCAATTTGTGATCTTAAAGTCTTAAGGTGTTACTGAGGTGTAATTTGGGGTATTCTACAGTTCACGGTGGGGGAGATGGCAAATTTTGCAGGGAAACTTGATGTGCTTCTTCTGATGCAAAGAGGTGCAGTTGATACTGATAATAATCCTCACTTTTGATATAGCGCCTTATCACAACATCGTGACATGTCAAAGCACATCGCATACTGTACTGTGAAGTGTAAATTTTGTGGGTGAACATGGCAGCCACTTGTACACAGCAGTGTCCCACAAACAGCCGAGACCAAGTTGATTGAGTGACCAAATTTTTGTTCATAAGTTATTAGTACCCCTAGAAACCTATCCACCAATCAATTAACAACCGGGTTCCTACTTATTGTTAGGTAAACAGAGACGTGTATGTGGAGTAAGGAAACTTGCCGAAGGTTTTGCCTTGTCCAGGAATCGAACCCAGATTCTCTCACCTATGCTACAGAATACAGGAACGTATTTAGCTTGATGAAGGAGCACAAGGCAAGTGTAACTCTGGCTTCTCACCTGATTTGTAGAACATGAATGAGGCGCGACCTGCATCGAAGGCGATGGCTATCGGGCCGACAGTGGCCACCGCGGCGGCCAAATCCTTCTCCGAGTTCTTCTTGATCAACTTCACTCCTTGACAGGTGGCCACGCTCTCATTCTCCTTACTGGTACAAACTCCATTCTGCAACGTAGATACAGCCATAGAGTCACTGAAGCCTTGAATCGTATGAAAAAAAGTCCAGTATAACTTTTTTTGCATGTCGTTATTCGGCTCTGGAATGCATTGCCTGAAAGTGTGGTGAAAGCAACTTTCAAGAGAGTTGTTATATCTAAGTAGATAGATATTTGGGGAGGACCAATTTGTAGACTCTGTGGAGAGAACGAGTGAGTGGGATTAATTTGGACAGCTCTTTCAAAAACACAGGCATGATTAGCCGAATAGCCTCCTTCTATGCTCTATAGTTCTACGATAATCTTCTATCTTCGTCTTTATAAGTACTGTACTAATATAACGACAATGTCTGTCTGCGCTTGAAAAGGATCTCAATATCCTGATTTATACCACACCCAAAATGTCTTGTAGGTGGGAGTGACATGGGCATATTTGTATCTCCTATTGCCCATGAGTTATTATTGGTTTTGCAGTTTTTCCTGCGTTTACACCTGGTGGTTGCTGAGTCAAAGTGGCGCTGTCACATCGTGCATCACACAGCACCTACATATATACACACACACGGCAGTTGCACAGAGCACACATGGTCCCAAGCGTTGGGAACAAAATAAAGAACACTGACAAAGCTGAGCCACGGCCTCCCACGGGAGTACAGATCAAGATGAAATGTCTCTCTGTGTGTCAATCTACATTCCATATTGGATCCTTTGGTTGACAGCATAACTGCAACAAATTAATATAATATAACAATGGCTTGCCTTTCCAATTGATACAGCACTTTTCCATCTCAACAACACATCAATGTTGAGATGTCCCAAAGTACAGTGGCTGTGTATTTTGTGTGTGAATGTGGCAACCAATGTTTAGAATTAGAGAATCTCACAGCATCCTAACATGCCTGTGCTAGCTCATTGAAAGAGCAATCCCACTGATCCCACTGCTGCACTCTTTTCCCATACTCTACTAATTTTATCTGTAGCTCAGAGCACTCATTTTACAAGCGTGAGACCTGTGTTTTGAATCCAGGAAGGTCAGGGCGAAACCTTGGACAAGTTTTCATATTCCACACGCCTAATAATAATCCATCCAAAAAACCTATAATAAATTGGTCATTTCAATCCGCGACTAGTTGTGGGACACTGCTGTGCACAATTGGCTGCCACGTTTCGCCCACAAATTTGCAGTAAAATATGCACTTTACAGTACATATTGTACAAGTCTTGAGATGGGGCTTGCACCCACAAAGCTCTGCCATAGATACGAGAGCAATAGCGAATGAATCAGGCTGGCATTTTGAGGTCATCGCCCCAGTCATTGACAAAAGGAGAGTGCTTAAAGCGAGTGTAGGTTACCTTGCCAGTGTAGGGGTAGGATTCTTCCGAGTTGATTCCTTTCTCTCTTATGAAGAGGAGGGAACGGACGTTGTAGCCACCGTTACATCCATGATTCCCAGCACTCTGGCTGCAATCCATCAGATACTGCTCACTAAGCGAGATCAGCTTCCCCGTTTTCTTAAACCACTGACCTTCCAACACCCCGGTCGTGCTGAACGCCCAGCATGAGCCACAGGCTTTCTGGTGAATAAAGAGCGTCAGTGAATTGTTAATAATAATAATAATCTTTGCATTTGATATAGCACCGTATCACATCTTCAAAATTTCTCAAAGGGCTTCACAGAATATACCATAAAGTGAATTGACTGTATATTATGTGGGCGAAACGGGACCTTAACCATTGTTTTGCCTCCTCTCATCTTCCCCACCCTGCCCACCCCACCATTGGCGGTCGAGCCTTCAGTTTTTCTGTCCCCAAGCTCCGGAGCTCCGTCCTGGAGCCCCTGCACCTCACCCCCTCCCTTGCCCCCTTCTTCAAGATCCATCTCAAAACCTTCCTCTTGACCCCACCTTGAATAGTTCATTAACGGCTGGAAGTGATTCACCTGGTCTTTCACTCCAGTAACGTAGCCTTTAGGGCGCCAGTCAACACTCTGAGGAAGGTCAGCATTCTCATCAGCTGTAAATAGACTGATCGATTTGTTATCGAATTGCCTTGTGTTTCTCCGATTCAGCAGGTTACTGAACTCCTCAATGGTCTGGAAAGGTAAGGGATGTCGAGGTTTGTTAGTTACATTATCGCCACAGGGTGGGGGGAGGGAGTAAATGCATCAGGTCATGAAATCTTTTGTGATAATATCCCACACTCACAAACAGTCGTGGATTGAGTGACTAAATTATTATTATTATTTTTAAAGGAAAAGCGATTCGCCAATCGACTAACAACCCGATTCCTACTTACTGTGAGGCAGACAGAGGCGTGTGAAGTGAAGTAAGGAAACTTGCCTGATGTTTCTCCCTGGCCAGGAATCAAACCCGGGTCCTCTCGCTTGCGAGGCGAGTGCTCTAACCACTAAGCTATTGGTCTCCACAATCGATCTTCATCTTCATTCAATGGAAAGGTTTCTAAGTGTTGCTGTTCGCACACTCCCACTTCAGGTACCTACCTGGTCTCCAAACTGATTCATCCCCACAGCAAATGTATATTTCCCCATGAAGTATTCTGTGTTGTGCTTCTCAATGAACTGCAGGTTTTGCTCCCACACCATCCTCCTAAACGCAGCATCTTTCTGAAAAGTAGAATGACACAAATTACAACTCCTTTTAGCAAAGAAAACATCAATCAAGAGAAATATTTTTCGCCTGGAAAGTTTAGCATTTTTGAATATCTCACTAACCACATTCACCAAGAAACTTTCCTTATCACAATAATGTTTGGGATGTCCACCTGACGTGAAGGCGCTATACAAATGTAATTTTGTAATATTTGTGGGAAAAATGCAGCAGCGAATTGCACAAAGCAGTGTCCCACATACAGGCATGGATTGAAGGGACCAATTTATTATTGCTTTTGTTTTCAGGCATGTGGAATAAGGAAACTCGCCCAGGGTTTCTCCCTGCTAGGAATCAAACCCCACTGTCTCACTTGCAAGGCGAGTGCTCTTAACCATTGAGCTACAGGACTCCACAATCGGGAGGACTGTTGGCCAGGGCACCAGGTGAAACTCTATTCTCTTTACAAATCCAGGCAGATCAGGGTGAAACCGTGGGCAAGTTTCCTTACTCCTCAAGCCTAATAATACGTCTAAAAAAAACCACAATAATAAAAATTGGTAATTTCAATCCACGACTGTTTGTGGGGCATTGCTGTGTGCAATTGGCTGCCGCGTTTTGCCCACAAATATACACATTTTGTGAAGCGCGTTGAGATGTCAATAAGATTTGAAAAGCGCTATATCGAATGCAAGGATTATTATTATTATTATCAATGAATCCCCCACATTTTGATCCAGTGGAGAGAGTGCTACCATCCGGGCCAGGCTGAAAATTTATATGGAGAGAGCAAGAGGAGAGAGAAGAGAAGAGTAGGGGAGAAGAGGAGAGGAGAGAGTCACTCAACAGTGGATGAGCTTCTCAGCTTTGGGCTGAGCCTTGGTGTTAATGCAGAGTTTGAGACTCCAAAACAGGTAATTTTATTTATTTTAATTGGTGGACTTTTAGAAATAACACAAAGCAACAAGACTGATGAGTGTAAATAACTATAACTTGAGTCTGGAAACAACAGGAGACATGAGACATTGCCCTACTCTCTCTGGTGAAAAGCTTTGCAACCTACCTCCTGGTACTCCTTCTTGTGAAAGGATTTCCAGCTCAGCCACTCACTGTCCAATGCTGAATTGATCAGGACTGTTGAAGCTTTAGCTAAAACGGTCACCAGGAAACAGCCCATCAGCAGAAGGGACTTCATGGCGAGTTATCTGTCAGAACAAAACATAGGGATCAGGGGGGCAGTGAACACGTTATTCTGAGGCAAGAGATTTTGTGCAGCCTAAAGGTCTATCCAATGTTAATTTCCCTGCTTCCCTGCGTCTTATCACATCATTGAGATGTCTCAAAGAACTTCACAGAATCTAGGTGTAAAGTGTATTTTGTGGGTGAAAGACATCTAAAAAATAAAAAGTAAAAAACATATTTTTAAATCAATAGTCCTACCTTCCAGCTGTCTTGCCCTCTGGCTAATGTGGGGGGCGCAAGTGTCAATATATACCACCGTCAACAGCGGCGTCCTGTCCACCTCTAAGATGCTGCTGTAACACAAATGATTGGCGGGTCTGAGTGATCAAACTAACAAATAATATCAAATATCTTGCGTCCTGTAAAGTGACCTGTTGCTCAGTAAGCAATTTATTTCTCCCCCCCCTCCACCTTTCCACATAGTAACCCTGGCTGCTGACTGTAACTTATTTGTTAACTTTAGGATCAGAGCTGCTTTGGTGCAGAGTTTTTCTGTCAAAATCCAAAGCCAAATGAATGGCCCATTGCCAAGGAGGTCCGCTGTGATGCCAGAATATTGCGTTTGAGCACATGGAGTTGAACAACAAGGTAACAGAAGCCACCAAGCTGTGATTGCTGACTCTGCTATCAGCCAATGATAATAATAATAATAAACCTTGCATTTGACGTAGGGCCATATAACGCCATTGGGAGTCTCAAAACGCTTCACAGAGAATACTGTAAAGAGGATTAACTGGGTATTTTGTGGCCGAAATCCGGCAGCCAATTGCCCACTGCAATGTCCCTCACACAATCGTGCATTGAGTGACCACATTTCTTTTTGGCGGTTTGGATAGAAAGGGAGTTGAAGAATAGAAAGCAGAAGGTAGGTCCGAATTGTAACCTCTGGATCACTCTTCCTCTATCTATCTCTCCACCTTGCCCCTCCCTCCCTATTTTCAGGTCGTGCCTGAAGACCTTCCACTTCGACCATACCTACGGTCACCTCCCTGCTCTGCCCGGCTCGGGTCCATGCTCCACCACTGATGTACATACAAGTTATTGTTGAATCAATGTGTCTTCCCAGTTGGCAGAAGGTAATTAATGTTGTGCCTCAGGTTTCTGTGTTGGGGTAGCTCCTTTATATATATATATAAATGACCTCAATCTAGATAAAGCCAAGCCAATTCTTGGGTACGTTTCACAAGCCAACCAAGCGTGGTGATTCCGCGAGGAGGTGAGGTTCCTCTGTTTCATGTGTTGCAGAACAAGCGAATGCTTCATCAACCGATACGTGTTCTGATGGAGGGGTGACTGATTGACAGGAGAAGTCACCTTCTTTTAAAAATAAAATCATTCCTACATTTTTTTCACAGCACCTTTCTGGTTGGGAGGACATCTTAAAGCGCTGCACTGGATTTAGCGTAATGTGCAGCGACTGCAGCTATTTTGTAGCTTAACATGGCAGCCAATTTTGCGCACAGTGATATCCTACAAACAGCCAGGAAGTACGTGATCAATTCTTTTGGGGGGGAATGTTGATCGGGAGAGAGAAACTCCCTTCTCTTTGCTAGCACCACAGGCTCTTTGATTCCACCTGAAGAGGCAGACAATGCATGACACCCCAAGTACTGGATTGATGTTTTCACCTTAGAATATCTGGGTTTAACGTCCCACGGTGGGGCTTGAACCCTCAACCTTCTAACTCGGAGGCGAGAGTGCTACCGGCTGAGCCAGGCTGACACAGGAGGGAGGCTGGGAGCCAAGGCAGCAGGTCAAGAGGCAGGAGGTTCACGGGTAAGTACGAGTTTAGTAATGTTTCAAATTGACACAATCAGGCAGATGTTTGGTTGGCTATGTTGAGCTTGGCCTGAGTGAAGAATAAAAGATTCCTAGGAGCGAGTATCACAGAATGAAAAACCACTCAGTCCATCTATACTAGTCTTTTCTTGTGTAACTGAACTCACGATGTGGGTGATGTTGGCGAGGCTGTGAAGTACTGTAGTGTCATGGCTAGGGCACTTGCCTCGCAAGCGAGGGGACCCAGGTTCAATTCTCAGGCAGGGCAAAACCTTAAGGAAGTTTCCGTTATCTACACGCCTCTGTTGTTTAACTAGCGGAAAGTTGGTCAATTGACAGATTGCTGTCTAGCTGTAATAATCCCTTTTTTAAAAAAATAATAATTGAGTCACTCAAACAAGACTTTTTGCGATACATTAATACGCACAATTGGCTACCACGTTTGCCCACAAACTTTACAGTAAAATTCACCTTACATTCTGTGAAGTGCTTTGAGACATCTGAATGACTTGATAAGGTGCTATATCAGATGCATATTTTTGTTAAAATTATAATAAACTTTGCATTTACCAACATTGAGTGACCAACACCAACGCCTTGGGACGTCATCCCGACATGAAGTACGCTCTAAAAATCTAATTTTGTTGTTGTTTGTGGTTGTTGAGCTATTTCATAGGGTTGTGACTACCAGAACTTCACAGGCAGTTAATGGCAAGTGTAGTGACTGGTTCTGTGGGAAGATGGTAAGAACTAAGCATAACTTGAATCGAGGGAGGCAATGGTTTGGATCTGAATCTAGTAAGAAATTACCTTTTGTCAAATGTTTCCTTTTGTCCACTGCGGGGCGCTGCACCCAATGCCTGTACAAATAATAACTGATAATCCTTGCATTTGACACAGCGCCTTTTCACATATTCTAGACGTCTCAAAGCGCTTCATAGAATATACTGTAAAGTTAATTGACTATATTTGTGAGCGAAATGCAGCAGCCAATTGGGTACAGCAGTGTCCCACAAACTGTTGTGGATTTAAGTGACCAATTTATTATTGGGGGGTTTTCTTGAGGTATTATTATCAGGCGTGTGGAGTAAGGAAAGATTGCACAAGATTTTGAAGCCAGATGTCTCACATGTGAGGAAGTGCTCTAACCGCTGAGCTACAAGACTCTATATTTTGGAGGCGAAACGCGGAGGCCAGTTTCTGTGCAGCAGTATCTTCTGGGCCTTGGGACGCCCTCCTGACATGAAAGCCGTTTTATAAATGTAATTTTTTTTGTTGTCACATAAATAGCTCTAGAAGCCCCAGATTTAAACTCATACAGTCTAGGCTGACACTCCAATATAGCATTAGGGATGGCATTGCGGTTCCTTCCTTCAGATGAGACGTTAAACCAAGGTACCGTCTGCCCATCCAGGTGCTCATTAAAGATCCTGTGGTGTAACTGAAAAAGAGAGGGCAGGACTCCTAATGTACTACCCAACAAATTCCCCCAATAAAATTGGTTTCTGTGAAATTCCTGTGTGCAAACTTGGCTGCTGCATTTGCCCACAAAAATCCACACATCATCACATCACTTTACAGTATGTGAAGCACTTTGATACTGACTAAAACCTTGTTTATCTGATACCCAACCAACTGGCATACTCAACCAATTCTCCCAATTGTATTGGGGGATCCGGGACACACGCCGTATGCTCACTTTGCGCATTCGCACATATTAAACTTAGAGTTGAAATGCTTTTTTACCGATTATTTTACCGAGAGTGTTGGAATGCTTTATTGGTAAGTATCCATACAATATTCTGTTATTATTCAGTCTATTATTAACATGGTATGCTTTCAAATAAGCAAATTTTTTGTGCGGGATTTTCGGTAACTTGCCACTCGAATATCCGGCATATTTAATTAACCGGCATCGGTCAGGTCCCGTGAGTGCCGGAAAACGAAGGTTTTACTGTAGAAAAGATTATTAGTAAAAAGACAATGGCGGCTAATTGGGTTTTTCCAGCCACATGTTGAGACCGTTCAGTCACTCTACCTATGTCGGGCCTGGTTAGGTGGTTGAGAAAGAGAAATAGAGATACCGGGAATAAAAAAACAGTATTCCTGTGGTCTTGAGTTCAACCTCAGCTGAATATGCTGATTATATGGAGTCTTGTGATAACATGGGTCAGCGCAAAGCTTCCTGTTGTGGCAGAGGAACTGCTATTGACTAAAAATATGAGCTACATAAACAGGTTGGTTTGCTCATGAAACTCCTGACTGCTTTGCATGTGACTGATTGTAACCAGCCACTTCTCCCAGATACTCTGACACTAACCTGTGTCAGATGTGCTATATAAAGGCAAGTTGTTGTTGATGTTGATGTCCCACTGACAGACAGGACTCAGCCAATCTTCCAGTCATTCATTATCCTCTTGAGTAAAGAAAAACTTGTATTATCCTCAAAATTGCCCTTTACAACTGTGAACCTGAGTTCTCCCATTTTATGGTCTTAATAATAATCATCCTTGCATTTTTTAATATAATTTTTCATGTTCTCTAGATGTCTCAAAGTGCTTCATAGAATATGCTGTAAAATGAATTGACTGTATATTTGTGGGCGAAACGTAGCAGCCAATTGTGCACAGCAGTGTCCCAGCAATAAACAGCCGTGGATTGAGTGACCAAATTATTATTGTTATTTTTATTTTGAGGGATTATTATCAGGGGAGTAAGGAAATTTACCCAAGGTTTCACCCTGCTAGGAATTGAACCCAGGTCTCTCGCCTGATGGACGAGTGCACTAAAGTAAAGTACAGTCAAACTCGCAGAATTCGATCTGTATAAATAATATCATCACCTACATTGTGTATCTGCCCAAGGCTCGTTCAAGAGTTTATATTGTATGCGAGTTCAACGTAACTCATACTTTGCGTGAATCATATTAAGTATTAAGTGTGTGAAACCAACCGATATGACGTAGATGAGGTTTACCGTATTGTTGGTTGACTTACTCAACCTCATTTGAAGTTCTACGTACTTTTCTAAGATGGCAGGTCCTCAGCTCAACCTGTCATGTCCAGGCAACTCTGCAGTACAACGGAAACTGCTTGATTTACAGTAAATAGAACTTAAACTAGAATTAGAAAACGTGATCTTCTTCCTCTTTGCTTGTTTCGAGTTCCCTAAATAAAAAACTGTATTTCAGAAATAAACTTCTGTAGAGCTTAAAATGGTTACTGCTTAACAACAACAAAGCCTTTCATGTCAGGAGCCGGGGGGTTGGGATCAGGAGGGGCAGAGGGCAGGGTGGGTAGGGGTAGGAACCTTGGTAAAATTCCCTCCTCTCCCACTCCCCAGCCCAGAGTCACTCAGTGCTGAATTACCAGTGACTAACACAGCACAGAGCAGGGTTTGGAGCCTTTTTGGCCTATGTGTGACCTCTGGAACACTCCAAAGGTCCTCTCTGCCAACTGAGCTGATGAAGGTGACTTTCCCTCCCGTCCCATCCCGATCCTCTGTACCTTCACTTCCCAACCGCCCATTCCCTCCCTATCCCATCTCCTCCCAGTTTAGCAGCAAATACACAAAAGTCTCACAACATTATGGGTTAAAAAAAATCACTTTTATATTATTGAATTAATGATGCATTAGTGTTGCACATGGTGAGAGGAAGAGAATTAGGAAGGTCTCAACGGGGAAAACATCAACAACAAGCTATATTTATAAAGCACTCTCCACAGCAGGCTTAGTGTAGGTCAGTGAGATGTACATGGACTGTCTCAGAGGATTGTCACGTCCTTTCTCTGTGTCGAGGTCTCCTTTACATCGAGGCTCTCTGGCGGAGTCCCACAAGAAAGCGTCCAAAGGTATTTCATTCCCTTTAATCCAGCAAAAATGTAACAACATGGTTTAAAATTCTCCCTTTCAGTTGAGGATGCCTGGTAGTTAGGGTTAATTTTGTAGCATTTCTTAATGGATTTCTTAATTAAGAGACCTAGAAGCCCTTGATTCCAGGTCAGATCTATTTTCAGAACCTGATTCCCTGGTGTCTCAGTGATCTCCTCATTAAGAAATCTGCTCTAAAGAAATTAATTAACATTGATCCAAATAATCTCAGGAACAGGAAGTACAAAGGATTCTTCACTGGCCTTTATAGTTTCCAAGCTTTGTTTACCAAGTGAACTCACAGTATATAGGATATAATCTTCCTAAAGGCAATAACATTCTAACAATCAAGATACACTGCAAAATGTATTCCCAGATTTTGTCCAGCAAAATCTTTATATCACCGGATAGACAGCATGAGAAGCAATTCCACAGTTGTTCATCCTGTCTTTGGACATCAAAATGTAGCCTTCGTCACCCCAGCTGGTCGAGTAGCTGAAAAGTATTTATATTTTTATCAAAATAGGATTAATCCTTAAACGACATGTATTTTGTGGGAAAAACACAGCAACCAATTGCACACAGCGGTGTCCCACAAACAGTTGTGGATTGAGGGACCAAATTTTTCTAAAAAGGGATTTTTCCTCTGGAAGGTGACCTACTGATTGACCACCAATTAGGTTCCTACCTTTCTAGGTAAACAGAGGCATGTGGAATAAGGAAACTTGCCTAAGGTTTCACCCTGCCTGGCATTCAAACCCACGTCCTCTTGCTTGCGAGGTGAGTGTTCTGATTAACCCACTACAGGACTCAGTAATACAAAATATAGAAAATATTGGTAGTCAAGGACAGGGCTGGACTCAGTTATAGCTTGATGATGGAATAGGTGGATGGTTAGGAAGGATAAGTTCAAATATGCCCAACTGTCTTCATCCAATCTCCGATAACCTAATAACTTCAGAGTACCCCTGCTAGAGTTGTTGTTGTTGTAAGCCTCTTTTATATGCCTGACTGTACAGTAATATCTTATAATATAATAAGCTTTACATTTATATAGCGCGTTCCATGTCTTATCGACGTCTTATCTTACAGTAAATAGAGTGTAACATACCTGTTTTTAACAATCCAGTAATTCTTTCCGGACTTTCTTCCATATCCAACTATCAGGACAGCGTGGCTCATGGTGTAATCATTACAGTCCGGCTCATAGTAAACACCTACACAAACAGAGCCACACAGTCTATACCACGATATTAGTGTGAGATCCCAGCCCCAACCACAACCCCCACTCCGTCCAATGTTCCAGCTCTAATCTGAATTATAATAATCCTTGCATCATGTCTCAAGAGATGTCTCAAAGCTTTTTAGGAATATACAGTACTGTAAATATTTACTGAATATTTTCTGCAAAAGGCAACAGCCGATCGCACACAGCAGTATCCCACAAACAGTCGTGAATTGAGCGACCACAATTTTTGGGGTGTGGAGTAAGGAAACTTGCCCAGTGTTTTGAAACTGCCCGGGAATCGAACCCGGGTCATCTCGCTTACGAGTGCTCTAACCAATAAGCTACAGGACTCCACAAACCTTCGCTAACCAACTCATCATAGCCAAGTACAATCTTCCTTTCACCGCGACAGAGCACTCACATTATAAATGAGTACAGAGTACATTGAAACACAATATAACAGGGTTTTAACAGTTGATACTTTATACAGCCAGTTGATGACTCACCAGAATGGTAGAACTGGAAGGATGGATGGGTGGCGTCGATAGCAATAGATATAGGTCCAATTCTGGCCACAGCCACAGCTAAGGCCGTCTCATTGCCTTCGGAAACGAACATGTAATTGGTGCAATTGGTAGCTTTATACTTGGGTTTGTAACTACATGAGTCGTCCTGAATTTTGTTGAAGAAAAGCACATTTTTTTGTCAATTAAATGCTGAAATGCCATCCCGCCAGCTCAGTGACTACAGTAATTACACGTTAAAATTAAATTCATTGCGGAAATGTAGAGTCCGATGAAAGGAATGAACCTGTAGATTGCTCACAGTTATCACGTTGTAACATCTCAACCTGCGTTACAAGTAATTCTATGAGTTCCAACCAGTATGATGCCTGGCTAACACCAGCGTCCAAGACACTATCCTGTGTGAAGGGCCCTATCTAAATGCAAATCGTTATTGGCTCAGTTGGTATCACTTTTGCCTCAGACAACAAAAACAACAACAAATTTACATTTATAGAGCGCCTTTCACATCGGGTGGACATCAGAAGGTTACAAGTTCAAGCGCCAAGGAGGGTCTTTGAGCTCCCAGTCGAGGTTGACTCTCAGCTGTATTGTCATGGGTGTCGATCTTTGGATGAGACATTAAACTGAGGTCCTGTCTGCTTGTTCAGGTGGATGCTAAAGTTACCATAGCACTATTCACAAAGTGAAGGGAGATTAAGAGAAAGCTCGACTTTCACATAAGGGAGTAAGGAATGGGTGAGAGGCACATGTGGAGGATAATCTCCAGCATTGGACTGGTTGGGTCGAATGGCGTGTTTCCCTGCTGCGCATTCTGTGTAAACTTGCTGTTTGCAAGAGGATGGTGATTGGAATAGATTGTTCTAAGTCAGGAGAAGGTAGATGTTAGCAGCACAAGAGTAGGATGGGTGCAATGACCTGTTTGTGTGCAGTAAATGTGTTATGATTCTCGATGAAAACGTGACTTTATATTCAGTTACTACACCATATCGGCTCCGAGAAACAGAACAAGATTGAAAGAAATTATCAATTGGTCAGGTCGGAAAATGAAACTTACTCTTGCGGTGTAGGGATATCCATCCTCCGAATCGATTCCGTTGTTATCATACACGTACTTAAAGGCGTTCTCCATCCACCCTCCGCCACATCCGTCATTTCCTTCGTCTTTGGAGCAGTCGACCAGGTTCTGCTCGCTCAGCTGGACCAGTTTTCGAGTCTTCTTGAAGGTCTGTCCCTCCAACGCACCGGTGGAACTGAACGCCCAACACGAGCCACAAGCACCCTGTAATAAAATATATAGGTCACTCAATCCATGCTGCACGCAATTGTTTGTTGCATCTCGCCCACATAATACATAGTCAATCCAAGTTACAGTATATTCTACAAAGAGCTTTGGGACGTCTCGAAGATGCGATAAGGTGCTACATCAAATGCAAGGATGATTATATAACACACCCAGATTATATAACACACCCGCCACCCCTACCCCTCCTGATGGACGTACATATGTTAAGTTGGTCAAGTCAATTGTCACGCTGCTGGTGGATATCCCCCAATTTATCATTAACTCGAGATTCAATATGGAATCTAACCGGCAGTGATGGCGCATGTATGTATTGAACACCAGTGGGAGATTGCAAGATCTTTGAAATAATGTCCGTGAACATCAAAATGTCTCAAAGTGCTTTACAGGTAAATATAGAGACTGTGTATCTGTAGGCAAACTCGGAAGCCAGTTTGCACACATTCCCACACACAGCAAAGTCCCACAAACAGCCAGGATGACCCATTTAACTGGAGGATTGTTGGCCAAGACACCAGGAGGAACTCCCTTCTCTTATCGATAGTGTTGTTAATGTACAACTGAACAGGCGGAAGGGGCCTTGTTTTAACATCTGATCCGAAGGACAGTGTCTATGACAATGCAATGTTCCCAATCACTGTACTAGACTGAGAGCCTGGAATCTGAGCTCAAAGTCTCTGAAGTGTGGCTTCAATCCACAATCACATTTAGAGGCAGTAGTTTTAGCAATTGAGCTAATCTGACCACAAAGCAAGTTGTCTAAGCCAAATGAGTCACACCATCTGACTTGCTATTACCAAACCATCTCTCTGGAGTGCTTCACAATTGTTTTTATGGTTTACAATGGGATCTATACAGTCAATTCCCTACGAAATGCCTTGAGACGTTCTAACATTGCAGGTTCTACATCAAAGGTAAGGATTATTGTCAATATTGTATTTGATGAGATATCTGCTCCCGTTTGAATTGTTTTGATAGAAAATGATTCTTTTTTTTACCTGGTTCTTCACGGGGGTGACGTAACCCTTCTTGCGCCAGTCAATTTTCCGTGGAAGTGTCATAGACTCCGAAACATTTGAAAACCTCTTGGTCGAGGCCCTGCTTGGCGAGCGACCAAATCCATTCATCTGCCAATTGAACTCCTCAATGGTCTGAAATAGAGAGGGTGAACAATACAGGTTTGGTACAGAGTGAGACAAGGGGAGGGCAGTCACAAGATGTGACCCAGATGTTTTGGCCCATTCAATCTCAACATTTAAGCATCAATTCATTTTGTCAATAAGTCCAAAATCTTGAAAGGCCCCCAAACACCACCTAGTCTGCAAACCTGTAAAAATATTTTGGCTTAAAATCAAATTGGAAGAGAAAAGCCTAAGGCTGATATTTGTACCACCGGGCTCCAGTTTGACTATTGTCCATCTGACGTCTCCTATGTTAAGGTTCTGTCCTAGACACTTCCCTGACGTTAAACCCACGTACCATGTCCCCAAACATGTTCATACTGAGACGGAAGGAGTGTCGGCCCATTGAGTACTCCAGATTGTGATGTTCAATGAACTGGAGGTTTTTCTCCCACACCAGTCTCCGAGAGCTCTCCTCAATCTGGAACAAATCAAACGGTATCAAAACATAAATTGGCCTTGAGCCACACACAATGAACAGAATATCTATCTCAGTTTCACTGTTTCAGTGTATTCCAAGATTTCTTGAGTCCACGGTCTGTTTCCGCCCTCACCTCTGTGTACTCTCTCTGGTGAAAAGTCTTCCATTCCTCCCAAGCTTGTGTCAGAGCCTCATCGAAGGCGAGTGCAGGGCCTGAAGTCATAACCAAGACCAGAAAACTGCCCAGAAACACAAAGGTCTTCATGGTGGAGGATCTGAAAAGATGAAAAGGAGATTTCGTTTTCATTTCCTGATATCGATGCATGTTTGTTGCGTGTTCAGTCACGCATCTGAAACATGCAGAAATTTGTTATCATGCCTAAGGTTCTCCGACCCAAACAGTGGAAAATTCCAACATTCAAACCTCTTACCCCATCAATTCCTGCCACTGCAGACATATCAAAGGGGGGGTGGGTAGAGGATGAACTTTGGTGAACATTCTTTCATGAAGACAACACTCGTTGAGCGCTCTGAGACGCTACCCTGCGTGGAAGGCACTATAAAAGTGTAAGTGTTGCTGTTTAACTTGTTGTGGATCATTGCGTTCAATACAGTGCCTTTCATGTTGAGAACAACAACAGTGGCAGAGCATGATACCGAGCTGGAGCGATGTGGGAGAGTGTCCGTAAGCACGATCGAAAGCAAAGGTCTTCCGGTGAAGATGGGGGAAGAAGGGGCGACACAGAGGAATTTGAAAAACTCTCTGAGACGCGACTCCGCTTGAAAAGCACTATATAAATGCAACATATATTTTTTTTAATGGGGGGTGGGGGGGGGGGAAACGTCTCAAATCACTTCACAGAACTTGCCTTAAAGTGGAGTGACCGTGTAGGCAAACCTGTTCCAATAGTTCCAAACTTGGTGGCCAATTTCCACAGGGAAAGCCCCACAAAAAGTCACACACAAAAAAACTGAGTGCCGGGGGTTGTTGGCCAAGACCCTGGGAGAACCTCCCTTTCCTTCACAGGAGGAAAAACACTTTTTTTTTAAAGCAGCAGCAATACTCAATTTGTGTAACTAACGAAGGAAGCGCACATAAATTTAAGTAAAAATATATTTTAAATCAATCAGAGGAAAAAAAACAGGGGCTTGAATTTCCTCTTTATCTGAACACAAGCAACTTATTGTTTCACAAACCCCAAAGTAAGTTTCCTGTGCTTTATATTTAACTTCTGCAGTATATTTAACTTCTTAACTATTTGCTAACCAGATGTTCACCGATTATGGTCTCAGTTCAACAGTCTTAGAAAACGATTTATGTTTCATTTCCTGTCCCCTTTCATCTCACTCTCCAAAAAGAAAGGTAGGAAGAGAGTTTGCTTCTGAAACTATTTAATCTGTTCATTTCTATCGTGAAAGTTGTATCATTAAGGAGGATTAGTTCAAGTTGCTAAAAGCACTTGAAACTCTGTGGGGTGAGGTACTGTGGAGTGAGGTACGTCCCTGGAAAACTGTATCAAGGTGTTTTTCCAACTGTTGGCAAAGGGGCTTAGCCTCTAAGTCTCTTGTCCTAGTGCGGGTTATGGTTCTTACCTGCCCACGAGATGGTCCAGCAGTAAGGTTCACCTGATAGAATCGTCCCTCCAAGAAAGATTGCTGCTCTTAAGACTGCAGACTTGCTGACTGAGAGTCAAAAAGCAACTTCCTTCCAGTCATCTCATGTGACTGGAAAATTCCCGAGTCCAATAAAAACAAAGCAGACACACACACACACACCACTGGGCTATACAGGTACTGCACTGTCCATACTGTACACTGTAGGCTACAAAATACACAGTCAATTCACTTTACAGTATATCCTGTGAAGCGCTTTGGGACGTCTCAAAGACGTGATGAGGCGCTGTATCAAATGCAGGGATTTTTATTGTCGTTACACTGAGCATATTTAGAGCAGGGTGGCATAACACAGGAAAGATTGTCAGCCTCTCAATCCAGGGCACTTGTTTTTTTAAGAAGCCAAACGATGTTTCAATGGTTTAAATGCAATCCCGCAATCTACAACAACAGCCAAATTACATTCATGTCGGGAGGACTTTTCAAGGCGCTGAGCAGTCAGGTTGTGACCCAAGCAAGGGAGAGGGGCAAGGTAGGGGAAAGTGGCGGGAGAGAGTTAGGAGGGGAGAAAGGTGGGAGGGCAGCAGAAGGCACAGTCGAAGAGGAGGGTCTTGAGACCAGTCTTGAAGGAGGCGAGGGACCCAACCTTGGGACGTTGTCGTATTCTGTGAAGCGCTTTGAGACGTCGATAAGACATGGAAAGCGCTATATAAATGTAAGGATTTTTATTATTATTTTATTATTATAAGGAGCGAGGTGAAGGAACTGTGGGATGGAGTTCCAGAGTTCCAGAGCTGAAAGCCCATCCACCGATGGTAGGGCAGATCGGGCAGGGGACATGGAGCAGGCCAGAGCCGAACGGAGGAAGCAAGGAGATTCATAGGGGGACAGGAGGTCAGAGAGGTGGGGGGGGGGTGCAAGGCCATGAGTGGCCTTAAGGTGATGACGAGGATCTTGAATTCGATCCTCTGGGGAATGGGGAGCCAAAGGAGCCGGGTGAGGGTGGGAGTGATGTGGTCGCAGAGCTTGTGGTGCATGGGAGGACATGAGCTGCAGAGTTCTGGATGATCTGCAGCTTGTGAAGGGAAGAACCAGGAAGGCTGATGAGGAGGGAGTTTCCATAGTCAAGCCTTGAAGTGACGAATGTGTGGACAAGGGTTTGGCAGCCTGAGGGGTGAGGCAGTGAGTCTGAGTCTGGCGATGTTGCGAAGGTGGTAGAAGGCAGCACTGGTCATGGCGCAGATGTGGGCGAGGAAGGACAGTTCAGGGTCAAACAAGACGCGCAGGATCCTGACTGGCTTTGAGAGGTGGAGAGTACAGCCTTGGATGCTGATGGTGTCAGCACCTGAGGTGCGGAGGCGCTGACGCAAGCCAATCAGGAGGGCCTCAGTCTTGCTGACATTCAGCTGGAGAAAGTTGTTTTTCGTCCAGGACTCAATGTCAGACAGGCAGGCAGTCAGGACATCGGTAGTCCTGGAATTGACGGTGGAAGCAGAAAGGTAGAGTTGGGTGTCATCCGCATCCATGTGGAGATTTATCCCATGTCTGTGAATGATCTCACCGAGGGGGAGCATGTAGTGTGAAGAGGAGGAGACCAAGGACAGAGCCCTGAGGAACGCTGCATGAGACGGTGCAGGGGTTCTCCACCCTATTAAGCCCCTCTCAGGCAGAAAAATCACTGTTTGGCCTGACGTTTTTGTGAGGAAAATGGGACAATCAATTGCGCACAGTCATGAACCACAAACAGTCATGGTTTGTGTGACCAAATCTTTTTTTATTTGGTGCGGTTGATTATTACTCCCCGGAAAGCGATTTGCCAATTAACTAACAACTGGGTTCCTACTTATAGCGAGGTAAACTGAGGGGCTTAGAGACAGGAAACTTTCCTAAGGTTTCGTCCTGCCTGGGAATTGAACCTGGGTCCTGGGCGAGCGCGTTAACCACTATACTACAAGTATATGTATATGATAATATTCCCCCCAATAGAAAACACATGCGTAATTTTTTTAATATAAATCAAATGAAGACACAATTTATTTTATGAACTTCATTTTATTTTAATCACTTAGAATACACTTAAAAGTACAGAAATGCAGTTTTTGCAGGGAAGTTTCTAGAAAGCAAAAGATATCAACATAGGACAGTATTAAATCTCATCTTAAACAGCACAACCCTTCCCACACCAATTCCAAAGCCCAAATCCAACATTTGTACGTTTCCATTTATTCCTCGGGAAATATCGCAGCATAAATCACATTTTGTAACAATTATCAGTAGAAATGAATATTGTTTGATAAAAACAAAGAGTAGAGATTTGGCTCTAAGTTGATTCCACTCAACAGTGAATTTCAGAATTTACCAAATCTTTCAATGATGGGTTTAAATTTGAAGTCGGTTTTTCTCCAAGAAAGCCATAAAAACTACTTCCAAATCAAAACTGTTTAAGAAAGAACTTTCCAAACTTTCTGGGTAATAATAATGATTATCAATATTTTGTAATGCTAAAAAAACCAATAACTTGAGCCCTAGGTGGAATTTTTCTCTTGTAAGCAGTTAGTGTCAAGTATTTCAGCAATTATACTCCATCTTATTTCATGTAAAATAACAGGTGTATGTGATGAAGCGATGGGGTGATTAAAAATAAGGATTTAGATTGCAAATTCTTCAGCCTTGTTGGTTTGCATCCATCTCCTATATGTGTCTTTCTCCATTTCCCTTTAATTTATTCATTGGCATTCATACTGCTCATCTGAACTATGATTCCCTGTGGAGACCGGCTCCACAGACCCACCCACCCACCCAACCCACCCACCCATACCTGCCACCAGCCAAAGCTGGTCGAGTCACACCTGAAATCCATGGCTTCTTGCACTAAGTCCATCCCTACCCTCTCCACCAACACCAACCCTGGTTCAGTTCAAAGCTCTTGGACTGTCCCTAAAGTTTTGCCCTGGTATCAATAATGGCAAATTTTTAACATTATTATTAAATATACTTTGGACAGTCTTAATGCACATATAATACCAACCTCCAAAGTGATATTCAACATAAAATTTCAGAGCAGATTCATCTGAGAAATTGATCCAGTTCATAATCTGTTCTGGCAGCAACAACACAATATTTGCAATCACTCCCTAAATAACCTTGGGTCAACTGTTCCAATTGGTCCCCTATATAATCAACACACAATCACACTGTCATAAATGGAAACACATTTAACATTATAAAGTGAAATTTTGTTGGGAGGATCTTAACCTCGGTGCCTCCTGTCGGCACACCTCCCTTACACCAAGGGGTAGATGGGGAAGTTGGTAATGCCACAGACGTTACCCTTGTCTTTAGGCATCCAGATGTAGCCATTGTTGCCCCAGCTGTATCCAAAACTAAGTGAAAAGAAAAAGATTCATAATTGTCATTAACATTAGGGCAAACGGATCTCTCTCCCACAACATAGAACAAAAACAAAAACACATTACATGTGCAATTCACATTGGGAGTCCAGGACTTTCCAAGGAAGTGATTGGCACCCGAGCTGGGGGTTGAGAGCAGAGAGAGGCGTAAATCACACTTTGTAACAATTTGTAGGCCTAGAAGGATCACCAATGCAGCAATGAAGAGAAGGGTCTTGAGACGGGCCCTTGAAGGAGGTGTGGCAAAGGGAATGTGGGATATACTATGATATATAATATAAATGGATATATATTTTAAAAAAGCAAATGCTATTTACAATATACAGATAGCACCTTTTATGCCAGAAGGTCTCAAAGCTTTTTACAACGCTGACTGGGAATCCAAGCTATGGATGAGGGGCTGAAAAGGGGTTGGAGGAAAGAGATCAAAAGGTTATTTTAGGCCTTAAGAAGCAAGGTATGAGGTGGGCTTTAAAAGTGGGGAGAGCAGGGGCCAGTTGGACTCTTATGAGATGCAGGGCAGGCGTGGGGACAGAGTGGGTGTCATAGATCAGGCTTGGGACATCATTTAACAATTGTTGTCTTAGTTCATTAGAGCTCCTGTTATGTTGGAATCAAACATTTTTTGCAACACTCTGCTTCTGATATTAGCCAGAGAACCTCCAAGTGGGGGTCACAGGGGAATCTACCGACAATGGTACAACGTACAACGACAATGTCCCCAACACAGCACAAGATCTGGCCTGCAACCCCCCCCACCCCCCGTCCCCCCCGCCAGCCCCAATGGATTGGTCGCAGCATTAATGGGAAAAGTAATGGTTGTGGAAGCACAACTTGTAACCGTCCTCACAAGCACCGTACCTGTTTTTAACAATCCAGTAATTGTTTCCATCTTGACTGCTATAGCCCACCACCAACACGGCATGGTTGATATCGTAACTCTTACAGAGTGGCTCATTGTAAATGCCTGCAGGGAGGAACATAGTAAAGTAAATCAGCTTGCAAACAGTGGCCAGCATAGCACCAACCAAGGCAAGGCTTTGGTCTCTGGATGCAACGCCTGCTCGGTCACCGACTGTGCCTTTATAGGGAAACGATGGAGAGGATACGTCAACCACAACAACTGCATTTTATACAGTGCCCATCATATAGGGTAGTGTCCTGGAACACGCTTAACAGTGGTGGAGACTGATGCTAAGTGGGGGGAAGGGAGGAGGTGATCGTAAACTCAGTCGAGGAGGAAGGTCAATTATGATCTAAATGAGGAGAAGGAGGCAGCAAGGCGGAGAGATTGGGGAAGAGAGTTCCAAACCTTCACAGAGTATTCCATAAAATGGATTGTATATATGATTGAAACACACAACCCATATATGCACAACAGTTGTTGTGTGTTTCTTTGGGACAAACAGCTGTGTGTGTTTCTGTGGGACGTCCTACCGACGTGAAAAGCGCGCTACAAACGTAATTTTGTTGTTGTTTCCACATACGGCCCGAATCGGTCTCTCCAATCGGATTCTGGGTTTAATTCATCACAGGGACTTCCTTCCCGAACAGGAAATAATAATGGTTTCTTACCATGTCTGTAGAATTGGAAAGAAGAGTGATTGGCATCAATGGCAACAGATATCGGCCCAATCGTGGCCACAGCTTCAGCTAATTCGGTTTCGTCGTAACGCTGGACAAGCTTGTAACCACTGCAAGTAGTTGCATTATATTTGGGATCATATTTACACGGGTGTTCCTAGGACAGGAAGCAAAATTGTCATTAGAGGTGACGTAAAACAGCTCAGTAAAAACCAGAATATAATAGTCGCCTTATCATAATAATCCTTATATGCGATATGGCTCTTTTTACATTAGGGTTTAATGATATGATGATACAGTAAAACCTCACTAATCCGGCATGGTTAGGCCCATGCACCTCTCAGTTTGCTGATGTTTAGGGACTTACCTGGAAATGGCTGGTGGATTGCCCAGGTGAACACACCACGTGTGCTGTAAACACAGCGCTGAAGCCAAAACAATGCCCGAACTCCACCCGCAGGGCTGCATGGCAGAGCGGCCACACCATGAACTACAAGCAGCTGCTCCGAACTTTGGGAGATTTAGCCCGAAATCAGAGAAAAAATCAAATACTGTTGTATTTTTAAATCTTGCCGGCTTTAGGGAGTTTTGGGAAAGTCGCATTCTCGAGGTTTTACTGCAATCCTTATATTTGATGATAATAATAATTCTTGCATTTGACATAGCGCTTTTCACGTCTTACACTGTAAAGTGAATTGACTGCATATTTTGTGGGCTAAATGCAACAGCCAATTGTGTACAGCAGTGTCCTACAAACTATATCAAATACAAGTATTATTGTTATTACTACAAGGATATGGGTGAGGCTAGGGAAGGTTGGAGGATAACCCAGCCTGGACTAATTGGGCCAAATCATCTGTTTTGATGCTACAGATTCTACATAATTCTGTGTAAAATTGGCTGCTGTGTTTGCCTACAGTTACACAGTCACTACAATTATCCGAAGCACTTTCAGATGCTTATGACATTATTCATATTAAGCAAGCCATATTAATTACTGTAATACTTCACTATGTCTGCAAACTCAAGGATCCACCAAAATGGTCTTCCAAAAAGATCTGAGTTGACCAAAATTGGAGGTGGGAACATGGGAATAGGAACAGGCTAGCACTGAGCCTGTTCTGCCATTCGATCAGATCATGTCTGATCTGTACCTCAACTACTCTTTTCAATTCCAATTTCCTGCTTTCTTTCCATATCTCTTAATAACCTGACCTACCAAAAAACGACTCTGCCCACTTGAATGTTCGAGTATACTCTGAGGCACTACCCTGTGTGAGGGTCGCTACCTGAACACAAGCTGTTGTTATTGAATGAAACTTACAGTTGCAGTATATGGATAGGAATCCTCTGTGTCAATCCCATTGTTTTCGTGAATATATTTGAAGGCGTGATTCATCATCCCCCCGTTGCATCCATCATTGCCCTGTTTCTTCGAGCAGTCAACCAGGTTCTGCTCACTCAACTCGATCAGTTTTCCTGTCTTCTTGAACGTCTGTCCCTCCAATGCACCGGTGGAACTGAACGCCCAGCACGACCCACAGTGACCCTACAACATCAACACACCTTATGTCAAGAACTATGTGGAGTATCGTAAATCATCTCACCATTCAGCCTCTCTGCCTTTGGAACACCATCCCACTGTACCTTTGCCTCGCTCCCTCCCTTGCCTCCATCAAGGACCATCTCAGGGTCCTCCTCTTTGACAAGGCCATCGGTCATCCTCCTACCGCTCGCCGCCCTCCCCCCCCACCCCACCACCCCTCCTGAGCCCATCTCCCAGCTCGGGTCCAAATCCCTGTCTGTCCAGCGCCTTGGGACGTCCTCACGATGTGAAAGGTGCTATACAAATGTACGTTGTTATAGCATCTGTTATCTGTTGGGACTGTTCATTTAATATGACTCATGCAAAGTATGAGTTACATCAAACTTGCGTAGAATATTAGCTCTTCAACGGGACTCAGGCAGATGTATGATGTATTTATATAGCTCAAATTTATGTTCTACTGTATTCATTTGGGTGGGAGTGGGAAGGGGAGAAGGGGAACTGAATGAGAAAAAGAGAGAAAAATTGCCAGAATTACTGTAGGAACGATTCGCTTCACATGTCAATTGTCTTTTTACCTGGTTCTTCACTGGAGTGACGTAACCCTTATCACGCCAATCGACACTCTCTGGAAGTTTGAGGGATTTGTGTCTAGTTGATACACCTGCTGGCCTATTTAAGCGTTCCATATCAGGCTGTCGAAATCCATTCATCAATTGATGGAACTCCTCAGTTGTCTGAAATAGTTTATGACCGACATTTAACATAGTTTAATCCACAAGGAAAAAATTAATAGATTGAAAACAAAGGATCTAAAGAGCCATTATACCATTGGAGGTAATTATATCTTCAACAAAAAATAATTTGATCACTCAATCCACGACTGTTTACAGAGCCCTACTGCATGTAATTGGCTTCTGTGTTTTGCCCACAAAATACACAGTCAATTCACTTTACAGTATATTCAGTGAACTGCTTTACGATGTCTTGACGACATGATAAAGCGCTAAATCAAATGCAAGATTATTACTATTATGTTATTGCTGATTTAGTTAACATGGCATTTCAGAGTCTGTAGATTTGGGCAGGTTGTTGAATTCAGTCCTGACTTTCAACCACGTTTTCGTAGTTGGAAAAAGAATCTGCAGAAAATCAGCTTCAAAATGTAATACTTGAAAGAATCTCGATGCCCCAAAATGTTACCAGCTGAGAGTGAAGGACTCTGACTATCCACAACAACCCTCACTTCATTTCCATTCGGGCTTGTCCTGTGAGGCGCTGCGAGACATTTCCCCAATGCAAACCGCGCTGTATCAAAGCAAATTATTTTCCGCTCACCATATCACCAAAGTGATTCATTGCTAGATCGAATGAATGCTTTCCCATCGAGTAACCCAGGTTGTGAAGCTGGATGATTTTGAGGTTTTTCTCCCACACTGCCCTCCTATAACTGTCTTCCTTCTGAAAAGTAAAGCAATAGGGTCATATAGAGACCTGTCCACTCCCTCTTCCATGTCCCCTGTCCAGCACACCCTCTCCATCACCGTTTGGGCCTTCAACCTCTCTGCCCCCACTCTTTGGAAAGCTATCCCACAGTCCCTTCAGCTCACCCACTCTTTTATCTCCTGAAGAACCTCCTCTTTGACTACTCCTTCGGTCACACTCCTACCCCAACCCTCCCCGCGCGGACTCCACCCCTTCTGATCCCAACCACCAGCTCGGGTCCAAATCCTTGAGAGTCCCGCGCCTTGGGACGCCTCCCGATGTGAAAGGCGCTGTACAAATGTAATTTGTGGTTGTTGTTGTCGCCATGTGATCATCATTCCCTCCACCGCTTCCTTTTGTTCTTTTCATTCCTTACAACTCAGGCCTGATTCCAAATCCCCGGTTCCATCCGTCCCACCATCAGAGGGTGATCCTTCAGACATTCTGGAGCTTCCTCCCTGAAACCCTCCAACTCACTTCTTACCTCCCACCCTGCTATCAAACCCTCGTGCTCTTTGACTGTACTTTCAGCCACCTCCCACCCCCCCCCCCACTTCCATATGGACCATCCCGTTTGGCCTCCCATTCTGTCTCCATGAAACACTGAGATATTCTCCTACTGAAAAAACTCTGTGTCAGTGCAAGACTATTGGAGAGGGTGAAGTGGGAATCTTCGCAGTGTAACACAGAAGCCTGATAACAGAGATAATCGCAATTCCTTTATTTCAACCACTTGCCTCCATGTATTCTTTCCCATGATAGGATTTCCAGTTCACCCAGGGCTCATTGAGCAGCGGGTCAAAAACATGTGCAAAGACCAAGTTGAGGAAAGACAGCAAGACGCAAGCCCTGACAAGGCAAGTCTCCATCGCAAATTACCTAACGGAATAAAAGCAAGGGTGTCAAAAGTCAATCAATCATTTCAATTTGAAGGGATCAGTGATCCAGTTCAAGTTATTCCCTTTACTTGTGTACTTCTGATAAACCATTCACCTGTGTACATGTGTTACTCACTCTCCTGTATACTTGTGTGATACTGTCTCACCTGTATATTACTGCTCTCACCTGCGTGACAAGTTGTGATTTTTATTGAACTATCTTTCACCAAATTGAGCTAATTTTCTCACCAGACAGGAGATGTGACTCTAAGCTCTCCCTCACGCCAGTAAATGACAGCGACAATTTAGCAGCTCTCTCTCTCTCTCACTGTATCATTCTGTCAGGAAACCCAATTACAAAGACCAATGTGTCAGCATCTCAAAGATGAACTGAATAGTGATGATCCTCGTATTTGAAACAGCGCCTTTCACGTCAGGAGGACATCCCAAAGCTTCACAGGATCGAAAGCAAACAACAACCGCAACAGAATAATACCCATATAGCACCTTTCACGTCAGGAGGACGTCCCAAGGGAAAGTGACTAGAGTTTTTTTTAAGACACAAATTGATTGTGGAGTAGAATTGTGTAGATTTGTTATAATTTGGAACTGGCTGGATCACAGTGGTCTTTTGTGCTCTTATGACTTTTGACTTTCTTAAGTCTTTTGATTTTGCACAAAAAAACCAAACACTCTTATCCAATTCCTCTAGCGTGTATCAGCACTCCTGCGGCAACGATTCTCAACTGATTTCCACTTTACTATCTAATTGCAAGGCTTCCCTCCCCATCACTACTTAATCAGCCTGGCTCACGAGGGCAGTGCTCTCTCTCATTCGTTCCAGAAGATTGCAGATTCAAGTTCCATACTCCACACGCTTCCGTTTATCTAGCTGTAAATAGGGTTGTTAGTTGATTGGTGGATCGCTTCCTGGAGGGTAATAATTCCTCAAAAAAAAATAATAGTCACTCAATTCACAACTGTTTGTGGGGACACTGCCGTGCGCAATCGGCCCACAAAATATCCAGCCAATTCACTTCACAGTGTATTCGGTGAAGCACTTTGAGACATCTCAACAATGTGATAAGGCTCTGTATCAAACGCAAGGATTAACTTGATTATACAAAGCACCTGATCCTCCCACACACAGTTCATCACGTAACCAGGAAATGTAAGTTGCTTTTCCTCGTGTCTCAGCCGTTGCACTTTACGGTCCCTGTTTTGATCTTTCCAATAGCCACAATCGCAGAAAACGTGTTCAGCTGATAACGAAATTCCATTAATTCACAGAACACATCTATTGTGCCTGATCTTAGAAACAAATACCAACTCGTCTCACTCCCCCGCTCTGTCCCCACAACCTTACCATTTTTTGTTCTTTTCAAGTACTATTCCCGTTCCCTTTTGAAAATTATTACTGAATAACTTCAGTAATAAGTTCGAATCTGCTTCGGTCACCCTTTCAGGCAGTGAATTCTAGATCACCAATTAACTTGAATCTGTGTCCTCTGGTTACAGACCCACCCCAGAGGAAGGTTTCACCTTATTTTAGTCTACCAAACAGCCTCGCAAATTTTAAAAACCTCGATTAAATCTCCCCTCAAGGAGAACAATCCCAAATCTGCAAAAGAAAATGTGAAGCGAGATGCAAGAATCAACAGGCAGCATTATGAGGGTGTGTGTGTCTGTGTGTGAGGGAGGAGCCATTAAAATGAATTACAATTTTCTGCAGTTAAAAGAGTTGGCAAAGATGGTGTCAATTTAACTTGAAACCAAAAGGTCTTCACCAGCCAAAGAGGTTTCCTGCTGCACTTAAAATTTGACTTTTATTTAGTCATTGAATCCCCCAATGAATTACCCTTAGCGTTTCTGTAACGATGAAACAGAACTGTATATATATCTCTCTATAGTATTAACTGTAACAGTTTCTCTACAGGTGCAGCGACTGATGGGATTTAACCAGTGCAAGCCATTTCCAAACCCTCTGGAATCTCTCTTTCTGATTTTTTTTAGCAAACGTTTAGCAAAACTTTGAAAACTTTTTTTTTGCTGTGTACTTGAGCCTCGACGGGACAGCAGGAAGGGAAGGATCCATGTGGGGTGGGTCATGTTCAACTCACTGAATGATACATATCTAATAACTCTTTCATCCCTGAGCCCTGAGAATCAATCAGAATCCCCCACCCACATATTATTCCTTACCTTTCTCAAGTGTCTTCTCTCCTGGTATAACAAGAGCCACCGACCCCCCAACCCCTGAAACAAGTCTGAAACTGATCAGGAAATGGCAACCCAGCTTTCTTAATCAGACTCCACCCAATGATATAACTTCATGTGACCTGTTCAGATTTTTTTTTGTTTAGATGCATTTTCACATCCTCTTTCCACTTTAATTCCCCTTTCCATATACATTACAGTATTGGCAGATCTCCCAATTGATACTGGTAACTTCCTGCTTTGAGATTCGTTGTTCTTTCGTTTTGATTAGAATAAGAATCGTTGCATTTGATTCTGGCGCCTTAACACGCCTTCACAGAATGTGCCGTGAAGTGAATTGACCGTATAATGTGTTGCATTTTAACTGAGCTCACCCTCACCAAGCTCCGCGACCACATCACGCCCACCCTCGCCCGGCTCCATCGGCTCCCCACCCCACCCGCCAGAGGATCGAATTCAAGATCCTCATCCTCACTTGCATTGCCATTCATGGCCTTGCCCCCGCCACCCCCCCCCCACCCACCTCTCCAACCAGCTGTCCCCTACGAACCTCCCCGCTCTCCATTCAGCGGGCTCCAGCCTGCTCTATGTCCCCTGCCTGACCCGCCCTACCATCGGTGGGCAGGCTTTCACCCTCTCTGCCCCCACACTCTGGAACTCCATCCTACAGTCCCTTTGCCTCGCTCCCTCCCTCGCCTCCTTCACAGCCGGTCTTAAGACCCTCCTCTTCGACCGTGCCTTCTGCTGCCCTCCCAACTCTCTCCCTCCCCTCCTAACTCTCTCCCACCATTCCCCCCTACCCTGCCCCTCTCCCTTGCTTGGGTCCCGACCTGACTGTTCAGCGCTTTGGGACGTCCTCCCGACGTGAAAGGCGCTCTATGAATGTAGTTTTGTTGTTGTTTGTTGTTGCTCTTGTTGTTCGATTAGTGTCGTGAGATCTTTACCAAGCAGCCGGGTCCATGGGTTAAACATCTCCTCCCACTGGTGCGTCAGAGTGATGGCAGAGGTGGAATTTTATCCAGACATGGGACTCGAACCCACAACCTTCTGATCCAGAGGCAAAAATAGCACCAACTGCATGCAAAGCATGACACAGTCACATTTGGTCAGGCAACACTGACATACAACTAATCCTTGCAATTGATATAGTGCCTTGAGTCACATCTTCGAAATGACTCAAAGCGAGCGCTTCTCAGAGCAAACTCAGTGCCTTCCCGACGTGAAAGGCGCTCTACAATTGTGATTTTGTTGTTGTAATGTGAATTGACCATATGTTTTGAGGGCAAAGCGGAATCCGAACCTGTTGCTTTCCTGCATCGTGCATCATTCCCATTTCTCAACTGCAGTGACAGAAGTGAAACTCTGCATCTTAAGAAATTCAATCATATGATTCAGCATTGTGGCGGGCAACTTCTGTCTCTCGTGCGGTCAAACGCTCAAAGAGAACATTTTCTACTCGTGGATCGTTACACGAATTTGAATTGGAAAAGCGTGACTTGTCACATTTGTCCTCCCACCGTCCCCAACCATTTTTTGGGGGTAAAGTAACAGCGGATAAAGTATGAAATAGACGTGATAATAAAACTAAATGTTCCTGTGTTGCAACGTCCTTACAATAACGCTTGCATTTGATGTAGCGCCTGATCACACCATTGAGACATCTCAAAGCAGCTTCATGGGATTTTACTGTGAAATATATTTGGAGGCAAACGCAGCAGCCAATTTGTAGACAAACACCCATGATGTGAATGACCAATTTTCATTTTCATAGATTCATAGATTCATAGAATTTTACGGCACAAAAGGAGGCCATTCGGCCCATCTAGTCTGTGCCGGCTCTTTAAAAAGAGCGATTCAATCCCACTGCCCTGCCCGCTCCCCATAGCCTAATAGACCTGTTCTCCCTAAATAAAGATCTAATTCCCTTTTAAAAGTTGTTATCGAATCAGCCTCCACCACCTTTTCAGTCAATGCATTCCAGATTCGAACAACTCGCTGAGTGAAAAAATTTCTCCTCAGCTCCCCTCTACTTCGCCTTGAAACTATTTTAAATCTGTGACCACGAGTCACAGATTCACCCACGAGTGGAAATAGTTTTTCTCTATTTGCCCTGTCGAAACCCCTCATGATCTTATAAACCTCTATTAGGTCTCCCCTCAATCTTCTCTGCTCCAGAGAGAATAACCCTAGCCTATCTAGCCTCTCCTCATAGCTGAAGTCCCTCAATCCTGGCACCATCCTAGTAAATCTTCGCTGCACCCTTTCATCTGCCATGTGTCTGCCCACTTTACCAATTTGTCTATATCCTCTTGCAGATGGCTACTATCCTCCTCACTGTTTACTATTCTCCCTAACTTAGTGTCATCTGCAAACTTGGAAACTGTACTCCGTACACCCAAGTCCAGATCATTGATGTAGATTACAAACAGCAATGGTCCCAAAACCGATCCCTGTGGCACACCACTGCTTACTTCCCTCCAATCTGAAAAACAGCCGCTCACTACAACTCTCTGCTTTCTGTCTCGCAGCCAGTTGTGGATCCACGCTGCCACTGTCCCTTTTACGCCATGGGCCTTTAATTTCATAATAAGTCTCTCATGTGGCACTTTGTCAAATGCCTTTTGAAAGTCCATGTAAACTACATCAACTGCGCTACCATTATCCACCCATTCCGTTACCTCATCAAAAAATTCTATCAGATTTGTAAGGCAAGATTTGCCTTTAACAAATCCATGTTGACTGTCCTTTATTAGCCTATATCTTTCTAAGTGAAGATCTACCTTGTCCCTGATTATGGACTCTAGAAGTTTGCCCACTACCGACGTTAGACTGACTGGTCTGTAGTTACCAGGCTTGTCCTTCTGCCCCTTTTTATACAAGGGAGTATCATTAGCTATCCTCCAGTCCTCTGGCACGACCCCTGTGTCCAAGGAAGATTGAAAGATCGTGGCCAGAGTCCCTGCTATTTGCTCCCGTGCCTCACTTAGTAACCTAGGGTGCATCCCATCCGGACCAGGTGACTTATCCACCTTGAGCAACGTCAACCTTTTTAGAACTTCCTCTCTGGTTATAATTATTCTATCCATTTCTCCTACCCTCTCCTCTAATACCATGGCATTGGCTGTATCCTTTTCTTTTGTGAAGACAGAGGCAAAGTACTCATTCAGTACATCAGCCATGCCCTCTGCCTCCACAATGAGATTTCCTCCTAGGTCCTTAATTGGCCCCACCCTATCCTTGACCAACCTTTTACTCTTAATATGTTGGTAAAAAACCTTAGGGTTCCCCTTAATCTTACTCGCTAATTCTTTTTCATGCAGTCTCTTTGCCCCTCTAACTTCCTTTTTTAGTTCTATCCTACACTTCCTATATTCTGCTTGGTTCCCTTCTGAATTTTGAGCTTGACACTTATCATAAGCCTCTTTTTTTTAATTTTGGCCCCGATTTCCTTAGTCATCCAGGGAGGTTTGGATGCCTTACATTTCAAAAGGATCTGTGGGGATGCTTTTGACCTGTGCCTGAACTATCTCCTCTTTGAACGCTGCCCATTGCTCGTTAGTTGTCTTACCTGCCAATTTTTCTTTCTAATCCACCTTGGCTAGGTCCCACCTCAACTCAACTTGGGCGATGGTTGGACAGGACACTGCTCATTTGGGCGACGGTTGGACAGGACACTGAAAATAAACTCTTTACCAATAGTTATTTGTGAGTTGTTTCATGTCTGAATTAACTCTGATTCCAGGCAGATAGGACTGCAATTTCGCATCTCATCCAAAGCACTGCACTTCCAACAACGCGACACACCACCAGCACGGCATTGGATGCATTCTGTGAGCTCAAAGTCTCGACGTGAGACTCATAGTCTTCAAACTCGGAGATAAGAGTTCTACCAACTGAGCTTTATTTGATAAAAGTTGATTGTTTGATTCACTTAATGGCTGTCTGCGGGACTTTGCTGTACACAAATTGGTTGCTGTGTTCGCCTACAAATACATAGTTTGAGCTCAAAGTCCCAACATGGGGCTTGAACGTTCGAACATGAGAATTGCTAGATGAAAGGAGAACAGTTAACCATTCATCATCCTGGCGGTCACATGCACATGTCACGCACCAAACTATATTCTGTATCCCGAGATATTATTTCCTGAAATAAAGATATGTTATTTGATTTTGGAAGAATCAACACTTTCTGCTTCTGCCGTCCGTCTCACAAGACATTGGAGGCAGAAAACGTAATCCACAAATTTCAGTTGACTCAGAGATTATTGACTCACAGGCAAACCAACTGAGCCAGAGACATTGCATAACAGAAACATTGAACTTGCAGGGTTGGTCAGAGCTTAATAGATGTAGGGGCACCAATGTTACACAGTGAGGCTCAGATGTGCTCACAATAGCTCATGTGTCCCTATCTTATGGAAATCAAATGCCACTTCGCTATCACACCTAATTTGGATAATTCTTGCATGCGGTTGTCCCTGAGCATGAGACTTTAAACTGAGGTCCTGTCTGCCTGTTTAGATACTGGGTCATTATTATTCAAAAAAGGGACTTTCTCCCGGTTTCCCGACCAACAATCCCCACCCCCCACCCCACTCAATAAAGATTTATCATTCGCTAATAATAATAATAATAATTATTGTATTTTATATAGCGCTTTTCACATCTTCTAGATGTCTCAAAGCTCTTCACAGACTGTACTGTAAAGTGGGCCAAACGCGGCAGCCAATTGCGCACAGCAGCGTCCCCACAAACACATTGAAATGACCAATTTTATCATTGTGGTTTTTTTGGGAGGGATTATTATTAGGCGTGTATGTGGAGTAAGGAAACTCGCCCCGAGGTTTCGCCCTGACCTGCCTGGATTCGAACGCAGGTCTCACGCTTGTCAGGCGAGCGCTCTAACCACTGAGCTACGGAACTCCTTCGTAGCTGTTTGTTGGACACTATTGCTTTGTTGTCTACCTCTTCGACCGTGCCCACTGTCACCTCCCCTCTCCCCGGCTCGGTGTCGTGCTCTGCCACTGTCAAGCGCTCTGGGACGCTACCCTGTGTACGTGCAAACTGTTGTTGTTGTTGTGTGCAAATTGACTGTATACAAAATACGCAAATGTTGTCTTTTTAGGTGATATCCTGCGAAGCGCTGTGAGACGCCTTCCCGTTCTTGCTAAATTAAAAGCAAGGGCGATTCTCATCTTTATGCGTGGAACAGAGAGTGTTTAAAGGGGGAAGTCGAACGAGATCTATCTTGACTCATCGCTCTTAATGTCAAAAAATTATGAGTCAGCAGTGAGCGAATGTTTCCACGAGATTTGATTTCAGGTCTGATTCCAGTCATACCGCTACCTACAGGGCTCTAGTTCAGGCCTGACGTGGAATGCTGTGCGTGGGTTCTGCTCACTGTGATGTGTGGGGCTCCCCAGCACTCGAGGCGACGCACCCCGACCGCTATCTGGGTCACCTCACATCTGTCACACTCGTGTCACAACCGCTCTGGAACATTAAACCGCGTAAAGTGTGCGATACAAATGCAAGTCGTTCTTGTGATAAAGTCTGTCTCTCTAGGATTCGTTTACAACCACCTGATCACCCAGCAAATAACAGGCCAATATAATAAAATTCAAATCACCTCCAGATTTTTTTCTGCCTGCCTGCCTGCCTTTCTGTCTGGCAGCCTGCCTGTCTGTCTGCCTGCCTGTCTGTCTGTCTGTCTGCCTGCCTGCCTGCCTGCCTGCCTGCCTGCCTGCCTGTCTGCCTGTCTGCCTGTCTGTCTGTCTGCCTGCCTGCCTGCCTGCCTGTCTGTCTGCCTGCCTGCCTGTCTGTCTGTCTGTCTGTCTGTCTGCCTGCCTGCCTGCCTGCCTGCCTGTCTGTCTGTCTGTCTGTCTGTCTGTCTGTCTGTCTGTCTGCCTGTCTGCCTGTCTGCCTTTCTGTCTGGCAGCCTGCCTGTCTGCCTGTCTGCCTTCCTGTGTGCCTGTCTGTCTGTCTGTTTGTCTGTTTTTTAAAAGCTGAAGAACAATCTGACTCGATTACTGAGGGAGCAGAGGCCAATGCAGAGGAGAACATCAAGGATATTAATAATCATTATTCTTTATTATAATATTCTTTAATAAAAACATAGAAACTCTCATCATATTGGCGGCACAGGAACATTCTAACAGAACCCGATGTTATGTCGTTAAGACCTTAAAGAGAAAAATTGATCCAAACTACAGAATATGTCATCAACAACAATAAAATTACGTTTGTCTAGTGCCTTGGCATCAGAAACAGTGGACCATAGATTGTCAGTGTGTCCAGCCCTAGTGCAATCAGAGTATCCAATTAGACATATTAATATTTGCTGGACAATTTATAAAACATTTTGACTTTGATGTCAAGTCCAATTGGTGTGGACGTCAAACAGAAGAAAGTGACATCGAGAAACAGCAGGAGAAGCTCACATTTTCTCATCCTCCGCTCTCATTCTCATTTTGAATGCGAGATCTTTAACTGGATAGGTGACACACAGGACCTCGGTGTAACGTCCCATCCGAAGGACATCTCGAGGTGACACTTGAACCAAACTTATTACGTAGAATATAATAATAATAATAATAATAATCCTTGCGTTTGATAAAGCGCTTTTCACATCTTCCAGACGTCTTAAAGCGCTTCACGGAATACATGGTAAAGTGAATTGACTGTATATTGTGGGCGAGACGCGGCAACCGATTGCGCACAGCAGCGTCCCTCCCCACAAACAGCCGTGGATTGAAATGACCAATTTATTATTGGGTTTTTGTGATGGATTATTAAGCCTGTGGAATAAGGAAACTTGCCCAAGATTTCACCCTGTTTGGAATTAAACCCAGGCCAAGTGTAAGGCGAGTGCTCTAACCGCTGAGCTGCAGGACTCCACAATGTACAGAACAGAAACAGGTCATTTGGGCCCAACTATTCTATGCTGGCGTCTCCTCCTCTCCTTTCTCAACTAACCCTATCCGCGTAACCTTCTATTCCAGGCTTCAAGTTACCTTCATGTACTTATCTAGTTTCCCCTTAAATGCTCCTGCGCTTTCGCCTCAACTACTCACTGTGGTGACACACACTCCACGTTCCCACCTCTCTCTCAAGGTAAAGATGTTTCATCTGATTTCCCTATTTGATTTATTGGTGACTATTTTCTACCGATTGCCCCTGGTTTTGGTCTCCCCCACAAGTGGAAGCATCTTCACCCTGTGTCCACCCTACAAACCGTTCAGAACTTTAATGACCTCCATTAGGTCGACACCAACTTGCCCTTAGACAGCGCCCTCCACACAGGCTCGCGACTCTGAGCGATTAAAGGGTGAAGGGCATCCCTTACTCTGCTCTTTTTAAGAGACAAGAGACCAAGCTTGTTCAGCCTTTCCCAACAGGTATTAACCCAGTGATCTCCAGCGGCCTCCTGATGTGAAAGGCGCTGTGCAAGTGTAATGTTGTTGTTTTAGAGGAATGAGTTATAATTAACGAGCAAACATTAGACAAGCTAGCTTGATACAGGCGTGTCCGCACGTGGACATTTTGCTGCCATGATTTCCCCCTCTCCCCCGCCCCCCCCCGACAATGCCTGTTTCACTATGTCTAGAAGACGTGAAAAGCGCGATGTCAAATGCAAAGATTATTATTATCAATAATTAGGTAAAACAGGGAATAAGGAAAACATTCAAGGGGGATGTTCAGCTGTCCCCGATACTTTCAATCACATCCTTTCCTCTCTAACAAAAAAATGCTTTTGCTTGTTGCCGACGATCTGTGAAAGATCATTTCACAACCTGAGGTGCTGACTTGCATTGGAGCCAGTGATCCAGCCAGAGACTGTCAGCCACTCAGCCAGTCAGTCACAGTCAGTCAGCCACAGACATAACAACAAAATGACATGTGTATAGTGCCTTTCATGTCGGGAGGCGCTCGACAGTGTGTCAGACCTGAGCTGGGGTCAGGGACAGGGACGGGGAGGGTGGAGGGAAGGAAGGGGGGAGGTGACCAATGGTCAAGGAGCATCTTGAGAGGGGACTTGATGGAGGTCGGGGTGGGGGGGGAGAAAGGCGGAGGGACTGCGGGAGGTTGGGGGCAGAGTGGCCGAAAGCTCGCCCGCAAAGGGTGGGGAGGGGGGGACGTGGAGCAGGCCGGAGTCTGCTGAGCGAAGGGATCGGACAGGTTTGTAGGCCAGCCAGCCAGCCAGTCTCTCAAACAGTCAGCCAGTCAGTCTGTCTGTCTCTCAGTCAGTCAGTCTCTCAGACAGACAGTCTCTCAGACAGACAGTCTCTCAGACAGACAGTCTTGCTGCATTCCTCAGAGTGAAATCTCACATTGTGTGTGTGTGTGTGGGTGGGGGGGGGTGACATAGCAGCCCCTGACCAGCAGGCGGCAGTAGGGGGACAGAGCAAACACACTGGGGGAGAGACTATGGAAGGTGAGGATTATTTACTGATTAACCAAAAAGAGGAATAAATATCTCTGTGTGTGTGTGTGTGTGGGGGGGGGGGGGGGGGGGGAGGAGGGGGTTTTGTTACGTTATTCGGTTACATTTGTATCCATTTTGTGTGTGACGGGGATACAATGTATCCATTTGATTCGGGTTTTAAAAAAAACACACTTGCGATGGCCGGGAATCGAACCCGGGTCAACTGCTTGGAAGGCAGCTATGCTCACCACTATACCACCATCGCGCAGCCGAGAGAAGCCGCCTCCACCCGCCCCTCATACCCTCAGCGTCACGGCGGCCGTGTCACTGACTGTGAGTTACTGACTGAACCCACTTTACACGGCGGCGCATCACAGCCACTGCCGCCGCTAACAGTCAGTCAGTCAGTCAGGGCTACAGCAGAGACCCGGGCGGGTGAGTGGGCGGGTTGTGATGGGGCGCAGGGAGAGGGAGAGTCAGGGGCTTGGGGGGGGGGGGAGGGTGGGGAGGGAGGGGAGGTTGAGAGGGGGAGGGGAGTGGGAGTGGGGGGGAGGTTGGGAGGGGAGGGGAATGTGAGAGTGGAGGGGGAGGGAGGGGAGGTTGGAGGAGAGTGTGGGAGTGAGGAGGTTGGGAGGGGAGGGGAGTGGGGGGGAGGAGGTTGGGAGGGGTGGGGAATTTGAGAGGGGGGAGGCAGGGGGAGGGGAGGGAGGGCAGTGGGGGGGAGGGAGGGCAGTGGGGGGGAGGGAGGGGAGTTTCCTCGACCCCTGTTGCGATAGCGACTCGTCTGTTCCTGACTCCACAACATAATAATAATAATAATATTAATATGAAAGCGCGGCCACCGATGGGGGGGGGGGGGGGGGGGGGTGGACGCGGAGCTGAGCGGATGGACAGACGGACGGGGTGATAGGGAGACAGCAGGTCGGAGGGATGGGCGGGGGCAGGGCCGTGAATGGCCTCGAAGGTGAGGATGGGAATCTTGAATTGGATCCTCTGGGTGACGGGAGCCAGTGGGGGGGGGGTGGGGGCAGTGGGGGGGCAGTGGGGGGGGGGGCAGTGGGGGGGCAGTGAGGGGGCAGTGGGGGGGGGGGGCAGTGAGGGGGCAGTGGGGGGGGCGCAGTGGGGGGGGGGGGCAGTGAGGGGGCAGTGGGGGGGGGGGCAGTGAGGGGGCAGTGGGGGGGCAGTGGGGGGGGGGGGCAGTGAGGGGGGGGGGCAGTGGGGGGGGGGCGCAGTGGGGGGGGGGGGGCAGTGGGGGGGTGGGGGTGACGTGGCCGCGGAGCCTGGCGCGGGGGAGAACACACAGCCTGTGAAGGGAGGAGCGGGGGCGGCCCCAGTGGGGATTGATCCCGAGGCTTCTCCAGGGCCTCGGGAGTCCTCACCCCACATGAAAAGCGCGAAACAAAATATCATTTATATTGTATTCTCTTCAGTAAATCACTTGGGAATGTTTTACTATCCTGGGAAAGGAGGACACTCCCTCCCTCTGGGTTTAAATCCAATGATAGGAGGGGACATTCCACGACAACAACAACAACAGAATTCCAGTTGTAGAGCATGTTTCACGTCAGGAGGACGTCCCAAGGCAGGGTTGGGATGAGGGAGGGGGGGGCAGGAGGGCAACTGAAGCCACGGATGAAGAGGAGGGTCTTGAGATCGGCCTTGAAGGAGGCGAAGGGATTGTGGGATTGAGTCCCAAAGCTTAGGGGCAGAGAGGCCAACAGCCCGGCCGCCGAGGGTGGGGGTGCGTTGGGCAGACGACATGGAGCCGGGTGGTCGGGGGGTCCGGCAAATCCTCATGTTTTTGTTTTTTTGACTCATTCAGGAATTATTAAAAGGGTTTGTCTGGCACTGATGAGTGAGTGGGACACACTTTGTTTCGGTCAGTGTGATACATGAGGAAATCCATCACCCGGCTAAGATCCAAACCAAACACTACAGTATTCCATGATATATAGATGTGACACGTGTGCACACACACACACACACACGATAAAGCCACAGCAATACAATAACAATATGTATTTTATATAAATATAAAAATATGAACCTCAAAGATGTGTGAGAAAACTGCCAAGTAGATGGATAGATGTAATAATGCCTCTATTTCATCCACATACATGCAGTCAATTCACTTGACAGTATATTCTGTGAAGCCCTTTGAGATGTCTAGAAGACTTGAAAAGCACTATATCGAATACAAGGATTATTATTATTATTTGATATAGAGCTCATAACACCATTGAGGTTTTGTATCTCAAAGTGCTTTGCCTGGCTTACAGCACAGAATAGTATTTGCATTTTGTAGGTTGAAAGAGACACACTGTGTCACACACACAATACACGTGACAGAGAAAGTCGAAAACTGATTTCAATAAAACACACAATTGAAGTTTTTCTCTTAAAAAACTTTATTACAAATGTTAAGTGTATCAAACAGATCTTTTTATTGACTATTTTAAAACAACAGGGTTACAAAATGTCAATACATTCTCTGGTTAACACAGCTATCGCGCTTTGGTCTCGGTAGACAAATGATAAAACCAGTCTTCTATAAACGGATTAAAAAAAACACAAACGAGAGGATACAGTAAAGAATGGTGTTTGAATACATGCAATGTTTTCGTAAACCACAATGCCGTCGCCCCTGAATATCCCAAGCGACTGCGAACTGTGAAACCGCGTCAACGGCAGCTCAGCTGTTAAATTGCCCACTCAGTTGAGATATGCTGACTTCGATGAGCAGAAAAGTCTTTCCATTGTGATAAGCTTCGCATGCATTAAGTATAATTCTTGAACACATTAACGATGGTTCTGGCTACACAGCTTGGGTTTTCTGTATAACAATTCCTGATGAATTTAGCTGCACAAAGGTTCATAATCCTACCAAACGAGTTCCCACATTTGGTGGTGGGATCCTACACATACATATGAATATACATCCTGAACACACACACATATATATAGTTCATACAACAGAGAAATGGGGTTGGGAAAAAAAAGGGACATCTGGACAGGCGAAAAGTCTCCATTACTCAGTGGGGAGTTTTCTAAGAGACATTCCCATTAGACTAAATTCAGCCTTGGGTTTGCAGAATTATTATGGAAGCCAAAATGTGTTTTGTGGTATTATAAATGAACCAGCGAGCATGAGGTGCTGGGGAGTAAGGCTTCAGCCTACAGAGATCACTCCACTCACATTCCCTCCAAGGAAGAGAATTACAAGGACCTAAAATCACTGGATCATCAGCACCTTGCAGTGGCAAAGGGATGATTGCAAGAGACTAACAGCTCAGAGTAGTGTGTGTGCACTTGTACACCGAAGGCGATTTAAAGCATTTCTTTTAAAGCTGTTCCCAAATCACACCGATTTTCAGTGTATCAATGTGACTCAACCACTGATGACGAGCCTCAGAAATTCCTTTCTAAGTTCAATTGGGTGCAATTGGGTTCCCAAATAATTTGATCTGTGCCGTTTTTTAAAAAGTGAAACACCTTCAAATAAAAACAAGCCGGTCAGAATTGGTGTTCAGATCCAGATCCAGAATTAACCATCAGAAAAAAGGATTGTTAAGACTCAAGAATCGTTTTATTAACATAAAACCAATTTGTTCGTGGAATGCATACTGAAGTTAATTTAGTAAGTACCCTTGCTAAATTTCTTCCAGGAATAGAAGTTAATTCCAGTCTGACCCAATCTCCGTGTTCAAGCAGATGATGAAATGGTCCCAAGACCTTACTCTGGCCTGAGAATAGCCAAAGGTTCTGATAAGAGTACTATTACATGTTAATAAACAAGACTTACGACAGACACCATGTAAATCAGTACTGGAAGCAATTAAACCATACGGTGGTCAATATTGATCGGATACAAATTCACCTGCATAACTCATATATTGGGCACAGAAAATGAACACCACCTTAGCTTTACGGTCTGAACATAAATGGAATGATAGCAAACAGTTAATTGTCAGCTACCCACTATTACTGTAGGTCTAGCATTTGACATTGAAGTCCTAATATTCTCAGTGTTTTGTACAAACAATAAATTAATTGATCCCACTTTCATTTCACGTTGGATGGTCAAATCTCCAAATACAAAAAAATTCCCCATTTCCTGACTTCAGATCTTTGTGGAGTCTTTTTTGAAGCTTAACAAATATGGCATTTAAATAAGTCTCAATGGTAATACATGGATATTAAAGCATTATACAGTATTATTGCTATATCAAGTCTCACACAAACATACTATACACTGAAGTCTTTACACGGTACAATTGACCGAATACACTTTTTGTTCCCTTAATCATGACATTCATCCTGAAACAGTGCATTTATAATGCAATTCATGAGCATTTAGTGTTTTAGTGAAAAATAATAAAAGCATGAATCAAAACACGTTTACTGTCAACAGAAGAAGATATAATTTATACGTTAAGACTTGGAAATGGGCACACCAGATCGGATAAGAGCAAATGCCAATATCAAAAGTGCTGCAGGTTGAAAAGCTACAGTGTGTTGAGACCTCTAGCCTTGGCTCCTCTCTGAATAGGGAGAGGTCTATTACTCATACACCATGTATATACATGACCCTCCAACACACAAGGCTAAATAAGAGGATACAGTCAAGCCTCAGATGGGCCGAGAACTGAGAAATCATTTCACCTCAGTTCAACAACAACTTGTATTTATATAGCTTCCCTCCTGCAGGATTGCACCCCAGAGCATTCTGATCTGCGCCACTGTCAAGCGCTCTGGAACGCTAGCCTGCGCGAGGGGCGATATATAAACTTCTTGTTGAGCTCAAGTTCCTTAATGGATAGCAAGGCAGCTGACTACTGGTGACTCTGTTTGAAATGGTTCATTAAATTTTTTTCAAAGCAGATGAATGAAGTGTCTTAGCAAGAGCAAATAGTGGCTGAGTTTCCAATACTGGGGAGGGCGGGGGGGCTAATCAATCTCACTCTGATGTTAGTGTTTGAGAAGTCCATATAAACAAGCCACCCAATTCATATGTTAATACGTTGAAGGTTTATCCCAACCTAACCTTTAACATTTTAAACCTGTTAAAACTTTAAAAAAAAAAAAATTGGTGCATGTGATTGCCATGTCTAACACACACAATAAACGCCTATCTGAGCATTTTCAAATGAACGGGGTTGATATTGCTAATATAATAGTAATAAAAACAGCAGCACTTAATTTTGCTGGTGCAAACACTGGGCTTGAGGGGCTGAATGCACAGCAGGTCAAGAGTCCAAACATAAAAGAATGCTGCCCACCCAAGCTAGTAGGACTCATTAAAAACATGACCTGAATCTAAAAACATCATCAAATTTAAGTGGCCCACGTTTTATATTGCATTCCAAACTTATCTGCCCTCCCCCCGCCCTCACCCGCCAGGCAAAATAAAATATATATATTTTTAAAATCCATAAGCGGATTTGAAGCTGAAATTTATTCATTTGTCATTTGAAAGAAAAACAGAGAGAGCTGGTAAAACTCAGCAGGTCAGGCAGCATCTATGGTCTCTGTCGAAGGGTCCTGGACCCGAAACGTTGACTTGCTTTCCTTCCTCCATAGATGCTGCCTGACCTGCTCAGTTTTCCGAGCTCTCTCCGTTTTTTGTGTTTTTGTTCATTTGTCATTTGATGCTCTCTCTCCTCTCAGGGAAACACCATTGCCACAAGGTCAGGTTTCGCAGGTTAGACGTCAAATAATTTAGATCGATTTCTATCGAGTTTGACCAGTTGAAAGCCTGACGCAGTTCTTTTGAAAGGCAACATTGCAAATGCCCAATTGTCATGTGAATGCCACCAGGAGAATTCATTCACTTACGAGGGAACCACACCAAAAAGGACAAATTAAGCCATTGTGACTGCATTTAATACTAAGCAGTACAACTGGTACCATTTCAGCTGCAGATCCAAAGCTAAGATATGGGTGGGTAACTAAATCATTATCATTGCATTTAACAATATACCAAATTTTGTCCTTTGACCACTCTATACCTCTTGCTACCGAATGCATTCTGCAAAGTTTAAGCAGAGAAAGTGCTCATCTGATATCATAAAAAATAATAAATTGGTCACATCAAGACACTGCTGCGCGCAATTGGTTGCCGCGTTTCACCCAGAAATATACAGTCAATTCACTTTACATTGTATTCTGCCAAGTGCTTTGAGACGTCTAGAAGACATGAACAGCACTATATCAGATGCAAGGATTATTATTAGTAGTATTAGTAGTAGTTGTAGAAATCATCTGACATGGAAGTGATTGCACAGGGTTGAGCTGTGACGTCTCCAGTGACCGACAAGTGGCCTCTAGACCAGAAGCTGAAATATTAGCATCACACCAAGAGGAAAAATGGTCCTAACACTAATTTCTCCTAAAAGGTAAGACTTTTGCGTTTTCTTTTTGAAAATCCTATGTTTCGTTAATCGAACCTTCCTCCTTGAAAATAATACGTCCGACTCTAGTATCAGATATTAAAGGGGAACCAGTTGGCAAACTGTGCAGGTTTGGAGCTACTCTTCAAACCATTGAGACGTCCATCTCAAACAGAGCGGAAACTCAAAGGTTAAGTATAAGGAGAGGGAAGCAGAGATGTGGAGCAGGACTGTAGATAATGGAATGTTTGGTCCATTGGGAAGAGCATTTAACACATGAAGAGGCTTTTTTTTTTAAAGATTGGAATCTCAGTGGCATTTGTGGCAAGAGATTCCCCCCACAAAACCCCCACCCTCCAAAAAAATTATTATAACTGCGCCGTTGGGAAACTTAAAAGTTGGACACAGTTAAGACAACGGCTAAAAAGATCTTGGGAAGTTCAGTGTGGTTTCCCGGCCTCGAACAGGGATTTCCAAACAACGGCCACTAACATATCCCCCCAAATCGGCCATTGTCGGCCACCCCTCTCGGCACTCGCTCCTGCTCCACCGATTTGAGGAGCTCCTCCACCCACTTCAGTTCTGCGGCTAACGCATTGTAACGCGTCTCCAGCTTGGAGTACTTCCTCTTGAGGATGTTGGTGGAGAGCATGGTCGACTTAACCTCGTCCTGGGCCTGTTTTCGCAGAGTCTCTGTCTTGCGCATCTCACTCTTTATCTGCCCCAGGTCCTGGCTGATGCTGTCATTCTCCTCCTTGTACCAGGACTCCTTCTCGTCGTAGATCGAAATGAGTGCGTCGATGTCCTCCTTGAAGGATTTCTTGTTTCTCACCAGCTCCTGAATGCTGTCTTCCACTGCGTTGATTTCCTCAAGGACCTTTGAGAATCTCTCAAAGTTGACGTAGCTATTGTTTGGAGGCATGCTCGAGTGCGACTTGATGGTGTACTCTTTCAGGCGTGTCGTCTTCAGCCTACGCCGCTCGGGCTTCCTCCCCTGGTCTTCCTTTCGGACATTCCTTCGCTTGATCACCTTTGAGGGAAAAGTGCAGATGAAAGCAATGAGATCCAATTCTGTCCGAAAGGTTTTAAGCAATCTTTCACAAAAATGGAATTGTATATTTGCTTGAAAAGAAAACATCCGCAGTAGCTAGGGGGAAGGAGAGGGTGGGGGTAGGATGGGTTGCATAACTCTTTCAAAGAGCTGACACCGAATGTCCTCCTTCTGTGATGTGGAATTCTATAATAATGGAGCCTTTGGAAGTCACAATGTGGACAATATAGAAACACAATCCATTGCACACTACTCTGTTAATCTCTATAATCTCATCCTAGGGAAAGTATTTCCCCACAAGGAGAAGAGTCTAGTTTGTCTCACCCACCTTCACGAGTGTTAGCAAGGTATTACACAGGTGTTACGCTAGTTCCACAAATGAATGACAGCTGCCATAGTGAACTAATGTAGGAATTTAATAAAATATCTGAACAAAATTACCTTAATCCATGGGTGCTGTAAACTGTCATCAATGGTCATTCTCTTCCTAAAATTGCAAATAAGCAAATTAGCCCTGAAACCGTACAGGTAAAGACAACAAGTTTCCCACAATACTTATTCTTGTGTTTGCTTTCTTCTCCATTCTTCCTTTATTTTTTAAACCTAACTCTTCCAAAAGTGTCTAGTCACCACACCTCCCCAACCCCCCCACACACAGCCTCATTCCTTGGTGTCCCAACATCTCTGTAAGCACTTTGAAACATTACCCGGGGTAACAGGACCTATTCAAATACAAGCTGTTGTTTATGTGACCTTTGCCAGCTGGGAGTAGAGAGGCAGTCTATGCCACCACTTTATTGGCAAGCAAAGAGGTTTTAGTCAGTCCATATTTATCATGCTTTCAGATGACTCGAAGATGTGATCAGTTGCTATATCAAATGAAAGCATCACTACTATAATATTATTATTAAGTTTCACAATTAAGGAAACAGCTCTGTCTAGTGGTGTAACTGGGAATGAGCAACAGCCATTCACTGTAGCGCCATCTAGTGGTACAACCTGAGAACTGAAACATTGGAAACAAATCAGTTCAAATCACTGGTAGCCTTGCAAGTGTTTAAGGTGATAGTTTAAGCATTTCAGCTCGAGTTATCTGCCCACTCTGATACGTTTACTATGATAGATTTTCACTAGCTTTGTCCTTCGCTTCCTCTGGAATTCCATATTCCATAGTCCCTCCACCTCGTCCCCTCACTTATCTCCTTCAAGACCCTCCTCTTCGACCGTGCCTTTGGTCACCCTCCTACCCCTTCCTGATCCCAACCATCAACTCGGGTGATGATCCCTGATTCTCCGGCACCTTGGTAAGTCCTCCTGATGTTACAGATGCTATACAGATGTAATTTTGTTATTGATTTTGCTTACTTTGGGTCTTTGACTAGGAGTCTGCGGATGAAGTCCTTGGCCAGCTCGCTGGTGTTGATGAAATACTCCTCATCAAAATCATAGTTCACACCAGAAATGTTTGTCAACGTTTCTTGTTTCGTTTCACCCAGAAACGGCGAAGCTCCACTCAACCTGTTGGTGTTGAGGGGTGGGGGGGGGAGAGACGTAATACATTCATAACATTAAAGCTCCTCTCAGCAGCAAAGATCGTGCAAATAGGTTTATGTGGGAGGGAAATCCACAGAAATGGCTCAATTTTAAGGTACCAAAAACATTACAACAACAACAAAATTACACTTATATAGCACCTTTCACATCGGGTGGATGTCCCAAAATGCTGAACAGTCAGGTCAGGATCTGAGCGGGGGGTTGGGGGGGGGGGGGGCGGGGAGGGTTGGGATAGGGAGAAGGGTAAAGAGACTAGGAGAGGGGAAAGGTTAGAAGGGGAGCCGAAAGTGCGATTGAAGAGGAAGATCTTGAGACCGGCTTGAAGGAGGAAAGGGAGGAAGTAAGGTGGAGGGGCTGCAGGATGGAGTTTCATAATGTGGGGGCAGAGACGTTCAGTGATGGTCCAACATTACATCTTTGACTCAAATTATCTGAACAAGATGGGCTTCCTGTACTGTAAGTTTCTGAAGAGGATTTGCACATACATTTACTCTCTGAGCTGCACAGACCAGGGAGGGCCCACGCCCAATGTCTGATGGGTTGTAAAGCTGAGGAGAGTTTACTAATGGGCTCAGTAGCCCAGGTCAGGGGCGAGCTACAGGAGGGTGACTTATGCCCACAGAACAATAGCCCTGCAGAAGTAAAATAAAGGAGTGACACACCTCCAGCAACGGAGCAAGTAGAGAAGGGGAGAGAAACAAGTTTGAAATATGATGGGAGGTTGTCTCAACTCATAACAGCATTTGGGGAAATAATGCATTGAAGGCACGTGTGCATTGTTTCAGCCCAACGCAAACCAATTGTCACAGGGAGGAATAAACGCTACACTTGCACACACAAACTTATCCACAGCCAAGTCTCGACTGTGGTTTCAAACTAAAACTTTCTGATTCAATGATCATGTTAGGACTAGCAAAGTAGTTGAGAACGAGGCAAATCTTAAGATTTAACCAGATAAATTAGCAACATACAGCAAACATAGTTTAGTTACAACACCCTTTAAAGGTAACAGGAATGTTCAATATCATGACCATACTTACAGAATGTAGGTAATCACACCAATACTCCTGAAATAGAATGGAAAGGAACAGTGGTGAAATTCACATTAAACCATAATATTATTACACTGCTCAGTATGTCAGCATGACCTGGGTATAACTCAATGTTGCTTCAATTGACCGGTCATTTGTCCAGGAACAGCAACAACACAAACATTAAACCATCTGGGTCAACTCTCTCTGGAGAGTTTCCTGTTCAAACATAGATCCGGGTTGTGCCGGTGAAGGGTTTAAAGGCTGCGGCAATGGCTGCCTACTTACCACATGTCTGCTTCTAAACCCAGGGGCTCGTAGTTCACTATTTCGGGAGCTGAAAGGAAAAGACAAAGTGGGGGTTGGTGGAGGGTCAGTGTGTTATTCTCTTCAAAACAAGAAATAAAGGGAACAATAAAAGCTATCCAATTCCACTTCCAGTTGACCTAATGAGCATAGGCACAGTATTGGTATGTAGCCTCTCTCAACTCTTTGAAGACACGTCTCAAAATGTGCCTGTTTGATAGTGCTGTCACCCTTTCCTTCCGCTCTCTACATCTTTGCCCCCTACCCCCAGCTCGGGTGCCCAGCCAGGAATCTGAAGCACTTTGGGACGCCCTCCCAATATGTCCATGCAAATGATGAATTGTATTGCATGGACACCAAAAGGTGACCGGTTCCAATTCCAATTGTACGAATATTGGATTAAGGTTGGCTGTGATGCCTCATGGTCAATAGCCTGTTGGTCCTCAATAGAATTCAAAGGGTCTTGAGGAAAGTGGTTGCGTTACGTGCTGGTGCTTGGAAACTGGAAGTGACAAACCGATTCCATCAGAAAATCCATGGAAGTCACTACACGTGAACTCACCAGATCACGACTTGTGAATCAAGGTATCCCAAAGATAGATTATACGTCTTTCTAGGAGCAATGCAAAGCAAAGCGCCGTTTCAAACCCACAGACAAACAAAGGGCACTTGGGTGAGGAGCTCGAGAGCAAGTCAACAAACAATAATGGAAACTAACGCAGAACGGACCTTGATCCTGCACAGCCTCACTGTCTCAGACTGTTAGCATTGCATGAACACACACGTCATAATGGGGGAAAATCAGTGCAACCAAACCATCTGAAAATGGATGGTTTGATCCAGCCATGCATCCCACTGTGTGTGTGCTGGTTCCTTGAAAGACTAATTCATTCAATCAGTTAGTTAGCTTCTCCCCACACCCAGCCCACATCCACTTTCCATCACTCTGCAAAATTACTTGGGAGAACACACATTACTGCTCCATACACACCTACAAACTCTGGGGTTCCGAAGATGTTCTTAAACTCGTTCCCATCCTCGATTTTGTGCGCGATGCCGAAATCAATCAGCTTGATGCGAGGATTGGGCACATTTTTGTCCAGGAGCATGATGTTTTCAGGCTGAGAAAGGAAAACAAAGCACTGAGAAGCTGCAGGTATCTGGTGCATGATACAAACATTATTATTATAATCTCTGCATTTGATAAAGCGCCTCAACACGTTGTTGAGACGTCTCAAAGCATTTCACATTTAAAGTGAATTGATTGTATATTCTGTGGGCAAAAATCCTATCTATGTTTAACAACAATAACGAAATTACACTTGTATAGCGCCTTTCGCGTCAGGAGGACGTCCCAAGGCGCTAGACAATCATTGTTTCACATTAAACCACTGACCGAACTGAGTGACTATGTCTGAAAGCTCTGTACCTTCAAGTCAAAGTGAGCAATTTTCTTTGAATGCAGGTAGTGAACCCCGTCCAGGATCTGTTTGAGAAACTCTGTGGCCTCCTCCTCGGTCAGTGACTCCTTCTCCGCCAGGAAATCAAACAGCTCGCCTCCCGACACCAGCTCGAGGATAAGGATCACGTCCGTCTTGTTCTCGAAGATGTCGTGCAGGGTGATGATGTTGGGGTGCTGGATTACCCGCAGGATATTCACCTCCCGCTCGATCTCCTCCAGGCTCACCCCACGTCGGCTGGACGATAGGCGTCGCTTCTTGATGAACTTGGCCGCGTACTCAACCCTCGAGCTTTTCTCTAGGCATTTCCTCACAATAGCAAACTGGCCACTGAGAGAGACAGAGTGAGATACATACACACACAGTTAAACAGAAAAGACTTACAATCACCTTAATTAACAGATACTGTATATCCTCAACAATGCCACCTGGAATGCACTGCCTGAAACAGTGGTGGAAGCAGCTTCAATAGTAGCTTTCAAAAGGGAATTGGAGATGTACTTCAAAAGGAAAAATTTGTACGTTAATGGTGTAAAGTGGGGCAGTGGCACTATTTGGTAGCCTTTCAATGATTTGACACTGGCACGATGGGCCGAATAGCCTCCTGCTGCAAGATTTGTCTTGGAGGGGGGGACAGAAAATATCCACATAAATATGATCCTGTGCAAAGAAAGCTTTACATTTAAAGCAGTTCGATGTTCCCCAACAGGCAACAATATATTTGTGCCTCATGTGACAAATTGAGCTCATTTTTCAGTTCCTTCCAAAACCTTGCTGGATGTCTGTAGGTCCAGCGGGTTAGTCGGTAGTTTACGCATTTCTAAAGCACATCTCTGCCCCATTACATTTAAAATAAACTGGCCTCGTTTCATGATGGTTTGAGAACAAAATGTGTGATTCAAGGCTTCCTCTCTTCTCCCACAAAAACTCTACCACACAACAATGAGGAAGGAAGCAGCCAAAATCTGAATAATCCTGAAGGGGATGAAACATACAATACAAACAACACAGCAAACATCAGGCAGCCAGTGGGGAGGTGGGGGGATGGGGGTAGGGAGAGCTGGGAAAGGTAGAGAGGAGGATGGGAGTGTTTAAAGAATGTGCAGTTTGAGAAATGCATTTTTGTTTTCTAGAAATTCCCCCCGCAACTATGTAAAGATGTTTATGTATGCCATTACTTTAGCATTTGCAATGTAATCACAGTAAACACATCCTGCAGGAAACATTTGTCCTTATAAAGGCACTGGTTGGATTTCAGTCGACAATGCAATGAATGACTCATTGAGTAAGAATGGCCCAGACTCCAATAATTTCACAGAGCTCGCCTGAAGCTAGGGACTGGTAAACCGGACAGAAGCCTCTGTTAACTGGCAGTGACGACAAGATTGGAAGAATGCCAATCATCCACTGAATTAACGAGACAGCTGTTTCATATGAAACTTAAGACTGTAGATACTTAAGACACCCTATGTACAGTCAAGCTAATGTACTTAGCAGCTAGTTCATCAAAACGTACACAGTCCACAAACACAAATAGACCATATTACAGCAAAGGCATTGATCCTGCAGGTCTGTCTAAAATTGGAACCCACGGGTTAAATTGTAACCCACGGTGTGTTATGAGCTTGACAGATGAGGGCAGTTCTGGGCATTTTCACTTTGTTATACATTTGCGCTGAGTGAGTTTGATGCTCACGTTTTATTTTGGACGTGTCCTAAACCAAGCTTCACATCTGTAGGTCCAGATGTGTCACAGTTGGTAGTTTGCACATTGCTAAAACACTCACACCTCTTCAGTCAGTGCTGAGTGTGATGCGAGTGCCACAATCACCCGGCAAGGGACAGTCAGTCATCAGCTGGACACAAGCTGAGACTCAGTTGTGATGCCCCCAGTGTCTCTGGTTAAGTAACACACTCACGAACACTGCAATATTCTCTTTGAAAAAGTTCTGGGGTACTGACACCACCCCTATAGAACGTTGCCCCATCTTGATTGGGTTAGAGAAAGATATCACATTTTATATTTGATTATATTTAGAAGTTCCTTTATAAGGTAAAATCTTTCCTGCAGAATGCACTTCCCCGATTTAATTGCACGTGCGAAACCGATCACATACAGAAAAATCTTCGTATACTAACACGATTAGTTCTCGGAGACCAATATCACTGCTAGTGATCCACGAAGACAAAAGTAATTAAGCCGTGTTATCTCACCTGCCCAGCTCTTCGCCCATCTCATAGTACTTCTCCACATTGTCTTGCTTGAAAACTGCCATGGCGTCTTCCATTGGATCCAGTAACTTCTCCGGCTTCGAAAAAATATCAATTCACGCCGTTTGCCCCAGGAGAATTCCTCCCATTTCAGCAGTCAATCTGGAAGGGAAACAGGCAAAACAACGTAACTCAGGCTGAGAAACAAAGGGAAGCATACTCTGACACAGACTACTGCACTAGGAAAACATTTTTTATATGACCTTTCTTATATGACCTTGTATATAACCTTACTTACCTAAACTTCTGAGGAAGGTGTACTTTAAAGAGGCTGGGAGACTACAAACTGAGCACTGCAAAGAGCAGAACAGACTGAATGAAGTGCTAAGCCCGGGGTTGCAAGACAAACCTATGAGCATGCGTCAGAGCAACGAGCGAATAACCACTCAGTCATCAGGGGGCCCTCCTCAAGCTCTTCCATTTAACAAACTACAATGCGACTGAAACCAGCTCACTTGAGAACAACACCTCCCCCACTCGTTTCTTCACCACCACATTCCTGTCACCAGCACAGGATTTGGCTTGAGGCTTTTATATCTTCAGCTGAAGCGCGTGCAAAATGTTCTCACACCCTTTATCATCTGTGTTCACTGTGTTAACTGTCTGCAGTTTCATCAAAATCTGCTTTGTTTCATGAACCGACTCCCATCACACACTAAACTATGCAGCAAAAGCACGGAGCATGTTCACAGTAATCCCTGTTGCTGCCTCCACGTCCCTACTGCTGTCCATATCCAATTTGCTGAACGTGTAATGCCTAATAAAACTACAGACGAGCTTCATGAAAGGACAGCATAGAATTCGCGGCATAGAAACGACAACGTAGGAAGCTACATGGTCCATCGCATTTGTCCGATCCTTGCACTCGCTCCTCCCCCCACTTGAATCCCAATTCTCTGTTCTTTCCGTATATCCATTTATTTTGCTCCTCTCTGCAAATATTTATCCAGTTTCCTTTTATATATTGCATTGCTATTATCGTCTGTAACCACTTGCGGCGAACACTTCACTGTTCTAATAATGCACCACATGAACTATATCTAACTCAACACTCCCAGTGACACTCCCAAATTCAGGCAGTTGTTACCGATTTATCAAAGATTCTGTATTTCCTAAACAAATGCAGACCATAGATTATCCAACCAGTATAATCGTATCGTAAATATGAGCTTCCAGCAAAGAACTGAGTTACTCTCTTCTCTTGCACTGGAGGGACACATCACAATATAAAGACTGTCTTACCATTGGATAGCAAGAGATGGGTTGCTGCTGCTAATTTGTCGTGAATGTATTCACTGCACCAAGCCCACCGCACCTCAGCTTTCGCTTGATGTGGTTTGTGAAAATAAGGTCACTAAAGAGCAAGAGGCAATGAGCAAGAGGCTGAGAAGAACAGAAAACAAAAATGCAAAATACTGCAGATGCTGGATATCTGAAACAAAAACAGAAATCGCTGGGGCCATTCAGCAGGTCAGGCAGCATCTATGGAGAAAGGAAAGTCAGTCAACGTTTCGGATCCACGACTCTTAAGTCAGAACTGCATCCTGACGAAAGGTCGTGGACCCGAAACATTGACTCACTTTTCCTTTCTCCATAGACGCTGCCTGACCTGCTGAGTGTTCCCAGGTAATTCTGTAGCTGAAAGAACATATTGGTCCATTGAGTCAATAGTCAAACCTATTCTGCACTAGTAAATCTGTACAATTTAGCCACCACATATATCAACTTCTAAAAGAGAGGTAGACATTTATTTGGGGAGGACAGGTTTGCGCGGTTTTAGAGAAAGAGTTGGGGAGTGGAAGTGAATTGCTCTTTTTAAAGAGCCGGCACAGACTTGATGGGCCAAATGGCCTCCTTTTGTCCCGTAAGATTCTATGATAATATAATAATAATCCTTGCATTTGATACAGCGCTTTTCACATCTTATCGACGTCTCAAAGCGCTTCACAGAATATACTGTAAAGTGAATTGACTGTATATTTGTGGGCGAAACGCGGCAGCCAATTGCGCACAACATTGTTCCACAAACAGTCATGGATTGAAAATGACCAATTTTAATTATTCTGTTTTTGGAGATCATTATAAAGTACTGTATACAGTCAATTAACTTGACAGTATTTTCTATTAAGCACTTTCAGACAGACATCTTGAAGATATGATAAGGCGCTATATCAAATGCAAGTATTACTATAAAATAGCCTTCTGAATCCAGTCGATGGATCTTCATTTCTCAGACTCAGACAGGAGTTCCTGCTGTATACAGCCTATGGAATTTCTGCAGTCTCACACCACATGCATGTTGCATATCCAGTTTCTGGGTGTCACATACCAGCACGCAAATGATCCGAGACAGGAATGTCTGAACACCCAGGTGAAACAGAATTTGCGCAAGGTTTTGTAAGTAGCTCGGTGCATACAGACTATTTAAGGAAATTTCTAAGTTTTTTTTTGTAAAAAAGATAATTTTCAAAGGTATTGAAAGTTAAAACTAACTCATAATATCATAGCTCTCTCTCTCTCACATACACACACACACACAGAAATCTGCGGCCTGAATCTTATCCAACACAAGCTCATCAGCCACATCCTCACTTAGCTCCACTCAGGAGGCAAGCCCTGAGCCATGCTAACCCTGCTCTCTGGAAAAATCCATCCCAGAATCCGTCCACTTTACGCTTTTCCTCCGATACCTTCAAAACAAGCCATGAGACCCTATGTCTTTGGCCCAGCCTACGCCATACCCCTAAAGCTCAGGCTCCAACTCAGCTGTGTGAAACACTCTGAGACAACCTCCCCACATGAAAGGCGTAATATAAATGTAAATTGTTGCAATGAAAATCAATGCCTTAGCTACATTTCAATGAAACATCCAGTAAATGAACTTGTGTCCTAGTTTCTGTATGAACTCTATGTTGGTTACCATTCTGAGGAAGTATCTGCTCATTTTCGTGAACTGTGCTTACACCACGAAGCAAGAGATTATTTCACCTTTTAATTACTGGCTGCTGTATCCATCAAATGCTCCATTCAATACTATATCTGCTGTAGGTGCATTCCAAGGCCACATCACTCACAGCCACACCCAAACATAAACCAAACCTTTTGTCCCAAAGCAATTTCAGACTCTTGACAGCTGCGAGTTTAAAATTTGGATCCATTGGATAATTATGTATTTAATAATATAATGGTTTGAAACATAACTGAAGATTACACACCCGAAAGATCTATCAACAGTTTTGTCGACTACTTAATAGAAATAATCCTTGCATTTGATACATCACCTTTTCTCGTCTTCTGGACATTCAAAGCGCTTCACAGAATATACTGTAAAGTGAATTGACTGAATGTTTGTGGGTGAAACACGGCAGCCAATTGCGCTCAGTATCCCACAAACAGTCGTGGATTGAGCGATCAAATAATTCTGTTGCAAAATATATTTTCTCCCTCTCGTCTCCTTCCACTTTCTCCTGACAGAATTAGCTACAACAAAATTACATTTGTATACAAGTATTAGGTACTGGAGTGAGAGTGGATTGTGCCAAGTGGCTGACCGTTGCAATAGAAATGCAAGTGAAACGATCAATTCAAACTCCATTCAGATGTGAATTTGTGGCTCAGTTTTGACATTGGGAAAAAAACAACTAGCATTAATGAGCAGAAACGCAATCACATGAGCACAAAGCTCTTAACAAATCCTCTGCCTCCCAGCCTCATGTCATGAGAGCTAGAGTGATATGTGTAAAACTTGCTCTCATTCCTTTCGTCCACTGCTGAATGCTGTATTGCGTAACATCCAGAAGCATAAACGAGAACATAACTAAACTATGATGTGTCCCAGACTTCCTTCTACCCCCGTGAATCCATTCACAGCTCTTGACAGGAAATTAATATTCAGGCTTCACATCCAAACTAGTCTTCAGTCCTGGATGAGAGATGCCTGCTACTGTTCGAATCTCCGACTGCAAGCAAGAATCTCTCTCCCCTCACTGTCACACAATGTGCATTATAAAGGAGTTTTCGCGCTAAAAATTGTCTTTGAATTTCATAGCATAAGATTAATATGCACCAGTTGACAATCTATAAACGATGAGACGAGTCATAACAACAACCACAACAAAATTACATTTTTAGGGAGCATTTCACTTCGGGAGGACGACCCAAGGCGATAAATTGAATTTGGATGAAGACAAGAGTCTAGGTCAGGTTAGCTGGGCTCACAGTTATTGTACAGGGTCTCCGAGCCCCCTAGGCTCTTTGTATATACGCGCGCGGAAAACACATACAAATGAAAGGACACCTACAAAAAGTAGCCCACCATCCCTCTCCCAGCAGAGGTCACCAGCCACAACACGGTGCCACACAAACAACATTTCCCCGGATTAAAGATCAACTGTGTGTGTGAGACAACCAGCAACATTACCGCAGGGAGGGAGGGAGGGAGCCTCTGTGTCAGCGACCCCCAGGCAGATAGATATGTGAGGACACAAGGAGAGCTCGGTGACTACAGAGCTCCCAATACATTGCCAGTGACAAGGCTTTCTTCTCCCCTCCCACCCCCTGCTCCCTTCCTTCCCTCTCCTTCTCTTGCCTTCCCCTCCCTCCCCTCGCCATTGCCCTGTGTCTCTCCCTCCCCACCCCCCCACACAGCCTCCATTGTTTGACTGGAAGGTGACAAGGTTATTGCCCTGGCAGGGGCCTGGGGGGTGGTATAAAGCCTCCCTGGTGGGAGGGAGGGGTGGGAGGTGAAGGGGGTTTAATTTAACCTGCCATGCACAGCTCTCTCTCTCTCACATTCACACTCACTGTCTCACGCCCTCACTCCCACCTTCTCTCTCTCTCTCACACTCACTGTCACACTCACCCGCCATTCCCCCGGGCCGGCCACGCAGGAACTGACGTCATTCCCCACCGCAGTCCCGCCCCCTCAGCCGGCCACCTCACCTGATTGGCTCCCGTCTCACCGGCCAGTGCACCTCTTATTGGCCGCTCCTCACGTCGATCATCCGGATGACATCATGTGCGGCGCCTCAAGCCCCGCCCTCTCCCTGGATGGCTGGGTTGATCACTCTCACTGTAGCCCTGAATAGGTTGGTCCAGTCTCTTAATTTGTCTTATTACCTCATAATAATAATCCTTTTATTTGATGTAGCGCGTCTTCTAGACGGAATATATTGTAAATACATAAATACTGTATATATTTCTGAGCGAAACGCGGCAGCCGACTGCGCACAGCAGTGTCCCACAAACATTCGTGGTTTGAAATGACCAATTTCATTATTGTTTTTTTTTCCGGACGGATTATTATTAGGCGTGTGGAGTAAGGTAACTTGCCCAAGGTTTCGCCCTGACCTGCCTGAATGGGGTTGTTCAGTGTCTAATTTGTTTTATTAGTTAATAATAGTAATAATAATCCTTGCATTTGGTATAAAACTTGATCAAATGCAAGTACAGTATTATTATTATCATCAGACCAGAACAATATCTCAAAGCGCGTTAGCAATTTTTGTGAAATAATAATAATTTCTTTATGCAGAGTTGTATGAATGTGGAACTTGATACCGGACTTGAGGCAAATAGCATAGATGTATTTATGGGGTAGCTAGACAGGTGGATGAGGGAGAAAGGAATAGATGGTCATGATTGTAGGCTTAGTTGAGGAAAGGGCAGGAGGTTTGTAGGCAGCATAAACACCGGCATAGACCAGTTGGGCCGAATGGCCTGTTTCTGTGCTGTATATTCTATATGCTGTATATTTGATAAAAGTGCTTTTCATGTCTTCTAGACTTCTCAAAGTGCTTCACAGCATAGACTATAAAGTGAATCGACTATATTTGTGGGAAAAACGCAACAGCCAACTGCACACAAGAGTATCCTGCAAAGTCATGGATTAAAATGACCAATTTAGTATTTATTTTCTTGAGGGCTTACTCAAATGTGAAGTAAGGAAGCGTGCCCAAGTTTTTATCCTGCCTGGAATCAAACCCAGGTCTCTTGCTTGGAAGGCAAATGCTCTAACCACTGAGCTACAGGACTCCACGAATGGAGCGATAGTGTATTTTGTGAGTGACCAATTTTATTAGGGAAGTGTCATGAGATCTTTAGCATCCACTTGGCAAGCAGGTTTCATATCAAATACATGGATTTTGCAGGTATTTGATATGAAATCTGTACTCAGCATCCTATGTAGAATGCCCTGGCAGCAAGCTCCCACTTGTTCCATCTCGAAGAATAATGGCACAAATGCAAAGAGCTGCACTTCCTTTCCTCATTAATTTTATTCAGAACTTTTATTTAGGAAGATTTGACTATCTACAAAGGTAAGACTGGATGTGTTGCATCTTTTTCTGTGGCGGCGAGGTATTTGAGAAGGTGCCCAATGGTATGTTTGAATCATGAAGGAGTTCAAGAATAAGGCTGTTTCTACTTATTGGCAAGTCCATAACAGGAGACATAAGTTGCAAGACAGCTACCTGCAGAACTAAACTTGTTTAGTTTAGCACAATCAACTTTACACAAAAAGCTGTGATAATGTGAAGCTCAAACGTTGGAAGCTACGGCTAGAAAGCATCCATGGATTCAAAAGGAACTCAAATGTCTACGTTAGGAAGGGATTAGAGCAAGCAGACTAGAAATATCAGCATCTTTTTAGCCTAAAGTGTACAATCCAGGTGATACTCAAGTGGCAGTTTCATATATTAACCTGAGTAGGTCAATATATTAAATGACTGCCATTTAAATAGCAGCAACAAATGCGAGAGGTATATGAAAATCTGTAGAATTGCAGGCCAACAGGAGTAGAAGTTTGATTCTTTTCAGTTACCTATAGATGCTACTCAACTTGACTCGGGAATTCTACTGTTATTCAAGCCAAAAAGAATGAAAAGGGACACGGGGCAGACCCATCAAGTTTATTCCTCCCGAACAGCTTCACTCATATACTCGTCCCTATGCCAAAATACTCTACACTACACCTTACAAAACAATCCTGGCTGGGTTCCTCACTTCCCTCTGAAAGATATGAACAAGAGCCCTACAGGTCTATTTGTTCAGTCAGTAAATATTCACGTGATGTTCTATCTGCCCCCAAGCATCCATTTCTATTATACAATTGGTGAAACGTCAACAAATTTGTTATTTTCTAATTTAAGCTCTGCACGTCGGCATTTTAAAGAACCTCCTTAAGATTCTCTCCAAACAAAAATAAGTTTGATTCCATGTGCACCTTCTCATAAGATTAACCATGTCACCGAATCCTTTGCTATCCTTTTCTAAGCGCGCTCTAACATCCTTTTGAAGGATGTAAGCCTCTAAATTCTTCTTTTGTAGTAATGGCCACTCTAGTCTACGTATTTATATTCATAAAGCACACATATTTATGTACATTAATATAATTAAGAGTCTGTAGGAATCTAGGACACTGCCGATGACAGACCAGCCAGCCTGAATGGTCAACTCAGAGGGTAAGACTCTCACTGGGGAAGTCTTGCCACTTGGTTCTCATTAAGCCAAATGTCTAACTGACAGGGTAGTAACACATTCAGACCGATTTTGACACTTAAGCATAGTGATGTGTAGACTTCTGCGTGTAGCATACTAAAGACCTGTGCAGATACAGGAATGTATCCTGTACATTTTAATAGCATGGCAATTTAGAACTATACGGGATAATAAGCAGAGCCTAACTACAAGGGTGGGGGGAGTGGCCATAAGCACGATCAAAGAGGAAGGTTTTCAGGAGGGACTTAAAAAAGGTGGAGGGGGCAAGGTGGAGGGACTGAGGGGGTGTTCCAGATGCCTATCAACGCTTAAACTTATTTTGCTCCACAGTTTGTTTCCATAAGGGGGAAAATCTCAAAGGGGGAGGAAATAAGAGGACAAATTCAGGTCCCAGTAATAGCTGAGAGATTAACTAACCAAGCCTTCCTCACATACTAAATGATCAAAGTCTCTACTTTGCAGCATCTAAAAAGACATTCAGGATGTTGAAGGAAAATGTTTACTTGAGTTCTACCCAAAGGGACTTGTATCCGAAATTAAATCCCAAGGGATGCCAAAAAAAGTTAGGTAAAACTGAAAGCGGAGTACACAATTGCAATCATATAAAGTTTATTATTCAGATACCAATACAACCTACTGCATTTTGTCTCTCGCAAGGCTAGGTAAGTCACAAGCAAATCACTTCCATTGTGCTGCAAACTCCTGCATTCTCAATTACTCTTTACAACAATTCTTTTTGCACTAAAATTGCAGTGTGCATGTTATACCAGGATAGTGTTTCTTTCTTAAAGTGCCCACAATGAAAGCCCTCGGTTGGAACGCGCCACGTAAATAAAGCACAATATGTTTAGACTTGAGTACTGACAGAATCTCAGACCCGGCAACAACTGAATGAAAATGAATGAAATGTATAGCTAAGCATGGCACAAAGATGGGCCTCAATGCAATAAAGAGAAACCCGGTTATGAGGTAAACCTTCAGTTTTTAATTTACACCACTATGTCCATTTCTTTTTACAGTGAATCTCACCGCAGGGCTACAATACATCACCATGTCCAATCTGGCGATGTTAAATTCACTAAATAGTTCAGAGAAGTCAACACTGTGTCGGCCAGATGTTTCCAATGATGCAGTACAGGGTGGGTGGGAGAACACCTTACAACTTGTCCAGGAAGTTGTCCAGGGCCGGGATACCTTCCTTCAGACCCTTGCGCTTGCGGGTCTCGGTCACAACCTGGCAAGGGCGGGAGGTGGTGTCGAAGGGGTCGCCAGGCAAAATCTGCCAGTGGTCAAAGACGCATTGAGGGAAAGCCTGGCCACCGGTGTTAGATCTCAGGTCGGCCGTGAAACCTGTTCAGTAAATTTTAAAAAAAAGTTAGGATGCTACCTTCAGCAGTACAAGATTCCCAAAGCGTTGGGAGCTCAAACTTCTTAAAAGATAAATACTTCTAGCTGAGTAAATCAGTGCTCACGAGAAAAACAACTCAGCCTAGTTCAATGTAAGACAGCAAACAATGTCAAAAGATAGGGAGAAGAATTGACACAAAGAAGCAATGCAAATCACTCACCAAATGACTCATTTACAGGCAAGTAGGCCTTGACAACAAACATGGGTGTGCCAGCAACATGAGACTCCTCAAACACATGACCGCGCTTCCTGTTCAGTACACCGTAGATACCACCAACCACCTGCTCTGGACACTGTAACAACAAAGCACTCTTATTAGGTTAGGAATTCAGGACAGAAAAACAAGCAACACTTCCTAACAAGGCTGCAAAGAAGTGGAATTTTACACAAAGGAAACCACAAAAACCATTGTAAACATCAGATAAGGTTGCTTAGAACAGTAGGCCTATTTAACATTCATTTCAATTCCAATTAATTTTATCTTGTAAACCAGTCCAGTCTATTTTATTATATATTTATTATAATATGTTTGCTAAGTTTGTTTTAAGAATTAGGAGCTGGAGTAGGCCATTCAGCCCCGAGCCTGCCCCGCCATTTGATAAAATCATGGCAGATCTTCTGACCTAACTCTAATTACCTGCCCTAATCCCTTAATCAAAAAAAATCTGTCAGTCTCAGCCTTGAAAATGTTCAAAGACTGAGCATCTACAGCTTTTTTTAATAACCTCTGAGTGAAGAAATGTTTCCTCAACTCTGTTCTAAAAGGCTGACCCTTAATTTTAAGATTATGACCCCTGGTTATAGATTCTCCTACCAGGGGAAACAGTCCCTCAGTGTCTACTTTATCTAGCCCTTTAAGAATATTATATGTTTCAATAAGATCTCCCCTAATTCTTCTGTACTATAGAGAATACAGTCCTAGTTTATTCAACCTATCCTCATAGATCAGATCAGTCCCCTCATCTCAGGAACTAGTGAATCTACGCTGCACCCCCTCTAAGGCAAGTATATCTTTTATTAAATAAGGAGACCAAAACTGCACACAATGCTCTAGGTGCGGTCTCATATTGCAGCAAGACTTCCCTACTCTTAAACTCTAAACCTTTCACAGTGAACGCTAACATGTCGTTTGCCTTCTTAGTTGCTTGCTATAAAGTAACTTTTTGAGACTGGTGTAAAAGGACACCCAAATCCCTTTGTACACTAACACTATCTAACCTCTCTCCGTCTGGAAAATATTTTTGTTTTTTATTTTTGCTACCTAGGTGAATAATTTCATACTTCCCCACATTAAATTCCATCTGCCACCTACTCGCCCACTCCCCTAGCCTATCTATATCCCGTTGCAAACTTTTTGCATCAACACACAGCTGACTCTCCTACCTAGTTTAGTGTCATCCGCGAATTTAGACACATTACATTCAATGTCCTCGTCTAGATCATTGATGTAAATTGTAAATAGCTGAGGTCCAAGCACTGATCCTTGTGGTACTCCACTAGTTACATCCTGCCAATTTGAGAATTACCCATTTATCCCTACTCTCTGTTTTCTACCTGCTAGCAACTCTTCTATCCATGCTAATATTTCCTATTAATCCAGAGGACCTTGATTTTGTGCAATAGCCTTTTGTGTGGCACTTTATCAAATGCCTTCTTAAAATCTAAATATACCACATCTTCCGGTTCCCCCCTACTCAACCTGCTAGATACATCCTCAAAAAACTCTAAAAGATTAACTAAGCACAACTTCCCTTTTGTAAAGCCATGTTGACTCTGCCTAATCTTGTTATGGTCTTCCAGGTTTCCCATACTGACGTCTTTAATTAAGGACTCAAGAATTTTCCCTACCACTGATGTCAGAATAACTGGTCTATAGTTCTCCATGTTTTCTCTCATACCCTTCTTAAATAGTGGAGTTACGTTTGCAATCTTCCAATCAATGGGAACTTTTCCAGGTTCCAGAGAATTTTGGAAGATTATAGACAAGCCATCCACTATCGCAGTAGCCACCTCCTTTAAAACTCTAGGATACAGGATTTATCGGTTTTAAGACCTGACAATTTACCTAAAACCATTTCTTTACTAATATTGATCTCCCTGAGCTGCTCACTAACATTGTTTTCTTGGTTCCCCTCTATTCTTGGTAGGTCTTTACTGTCTTCTATGATGAAGACAGTAGCAAAGTACTTGTTTAACAACTCTGCCATGTCTGTCTCCTATTATAATTCCCGGTCTCTGCCTGTAACAGACCCACATTCACCCTTGATAGCCTTTTCCTCTTTGTTTGCAGTCAAACTTTTGCAGTCTGTCTTTATGTTCCTCGCTAGTTTGCCCTCATATTCGATTTTCTCCCTCTTGATCAATTTTTTGGTTCTCCTTTGTTGATCCCTAAAGCTCTCCTAATCCTCGGGTTTACTACTCACCTTAGCTGTTTTATAGGTTTTTTCTTTTAACTTTATATTTTCGCTAACTGCTCTAGTTAGCCATGATTGGACCACCTTTCCCATGACATTCTTATTCCTCAAAGGAATACGTGCTTGTTGGGAATTTTGCACTATCTCCTTGAATGTCTGCCATTGCTGCTTTACTGTCAAATCCTCAAGTCTAATTTCCCAGTGTATCTTGGCTAAATCCTCTCTCACACCAACAAAGTTGGCTCTATATAAATGCAGGACCTTTGCTTCGGACTTAATTACTTCTCTAACTTAATGTTAAATTCTATATATGCTATATATTATGATCACTTTGCCCTTGAGGAGCCTTAAGTTCCAGTTTCTCGATCAGTCTTGTTTCATTAAACAAAACAAGGTCTAATATGGTCTGTTCCCTGGTTGGCTCCTCGGCATACTGATCTAGAAAATTATCTCTAATGCATTCTATAAATTTTTCCTCTATCTTACTTTTCCCAATTTTGTTGTCCCAGTCTATATGCAGATTAAAATCACCCACAATTAGTGTATTTCCTTTGCTATATGCTCCACTAATTTCCTGGTTTATACCTTGAGCGAACTTTGACTGCTGTTTAGGGGTCTATAAACTATTCCTAGTTTTCTTCCCCTTATTGTCACGTACCTCTACCCATACTGACACTACATCCTGCTTTTCCTCTCCACTGTTTTTATCCCATCCTTTATTAGCAGGGCCACACTCCCCCTCCTCATTTACCATATTGCCTATCCTTCCTATATACCACGTCCTGGAATGTTTAGCTCTCACCCTTGATCACCCTGTAACCATGTCTCGGTGATGGCTACTAGATCACACCGGTTTGTCTCTATTTGTGCATTTCATTCATCTATCTTGTTTTGAATGCATTCAGATATAGTGCCCTTAATTCTGACTTCCAGCTATTAGTCCTGTTCACCAGTACCCTATCAATGTGCTCCTTTTCCCTGCTTGACACATTCTGCTCTAGTCCCTTGTTAATCCGCTCTCCCACTTTCCTTGATCCTAATTTTAACTGTGATGGACTATCCCTGACTATGTTTTTACCTCCCTCACACCCTTAATAGTTTGAAGCCCTTTCAACCTCCCTATTTATTCACGTAGCCAGGACATTTGTCCCAGATAAAATATATTTGTTTATGTGGAACACCTCTCGTGGCAAAATCAGAAGAAGCTAATGCAATACCTGGATCTCAACCAGATAGATGGGCTCCATGAGGCGAGGCGCGGCAGTCAGCATACTGGCGTACAGACACCTCCTGGCAGTGGGGATGATTTGGCCACCACCGCGGTGAATAGCATCAGTGTGCAAAGTAACGTCGTGAATATCAAACCGCACACCACGCAAGTTCTCATCGCACAGAGCGCCCTGAAAAGCAAAGACAGGAGGAGAAAGTTATATACTGTGATCAACAACTCATCCAAAGCACTTCATTACTCATTTCAAAAATAACTGCAAAAATGTTTTGGTTTAAGCTATAATTTTATAGAGTAAATCAAGTATAATGATTGTTAATACAAGCAATAAACTCACCAACCACCTAAGGCAAGTATCACACTAATTACTCAATGTCAAACATGGTAATGTCCTCTCTACTCCCATCAATTGAGACCAACCACAAGAGATAGGACGAATCCTGACCAAATAATATTTATAGAGCCCCATCACGTCGCTGGGACGCATTAAAGCGCTTCATAGAATATTTAGATGGAAAGGTTGCTCACCTCTTTGGTTGCCCACTGGAATCCAGCCACAACGCTGTCCTTGATTTCATTCAGATACTGAACTCCCTTGGTGACATCAACTAGGAGGTTGGGGCCTGTGCCATCGGGTCCAAAGCACCAGATCTTACGAGCTTCGGCGACCTCCCATTCGTATTTCTCAACCAGATACCTGGCTCGCTGTTTGAGCTCTTGGCGGGAAGCAACATCCCCCTTGTCGATGTCTTCAGCCAGACCCTCGTTTAGTGGACGAGCCCTCATGTACAATCTGTTGTGTTTGTTTGGAGATTTGGACAAGCAGGTCTGGTTGGACTCTTCGCAAACAGTCTCACGATAAGACACAACAGGGTCGGATTTCTTTAAAAAAAAGTCATATATATATTTTGTTAAAGTTTAGAAACGACACCATAATAGTTCCAGGAACAAGCAAAACCACGCTCGATGCAATGTGAACCAAACAAGCTTACCTTAAGGGGGATGCAAGCGTGGTCTTCCTCAAGATCTTTCAGGCAGATTTCTAAATGAAGTTCTCCAGCACCAGCAATGATGTGTTCACCAGACTCCTCGATGATGCACTAGAAAGGCCACAAAAGCTGGGTAATGAAAGTGCCCGTTTACCCAAATAAACGTATTTTGCAGCATTTTACAATTACACCGCAAAGCTTTTTAGATCTTGGCAATTTGGTGGGGGTGAGGGGAAGAAGTGTTCAAAAAGTCAAAATACTTAAAACACAGCCACGGAGTGATTTTCTGTTGAGAACCTACCTGCACCATTGGGTCAGACTTGGCGAGACGCTTCAGCCCTTCAACCAACTTGGGCAGATCAGATGGATTCTTAGCTTCAACAGCAACACGCACGACAGGACTAACACTGAATTTCATCACTCTCAAGTTGTGAGCTTGGTCGTAAGTGCTAATGGTACCAGTCTTCACCAGATACTGGTCAACGCCAACCAGACCCACAATGTTTCCACAAGGGACGTCATCAATAGGTTCCACGTAACGACCCATCATCAGAATAGTTCTGAAATGAAAATGAGTTGGCAATGAACAAGAAGCTGGGAGATGCTGTCAGATTTACAGCTGAACATGGATGCTACGCTAAAGCTACGCAAACTCTTTAGTGGCAAAAAGATTAAAACTGGACACAAAGGGTCACAACTACAACGCTTAAGATGGAATAAATTCAATAAGAGGCTTTGCAGGGAAGGGAGCGAAAATTGAACCAAAGCGCACGTTAATTACATCGCTAAGATTAAAAATACACACCTCTGGATAGGCTTTAGGTAAAGATCCTCCTTCTTGCCTGGGGTGTAGTTGGGTCCCATGATTCGGACCTTGAGGCCAGTGGAGACAACACCGGAGAAGACACGTCCAAAGGCATAGAATCTGCCCTTATCGGTGGTGGGCACCATCTTAGAGATGTACATCATTAGTGGCGCCTTGGAATCACAGTTCTTGATACCTAAAACCCAGAACGTAGGGTAAAACAACTTTCCCCTGAAAAGGCTACATAACAAACCTGAGTACAGGTAGACCCCGCTTACCAAACACCCGGTTACCGAAACGTCACTACAGCTATGGTTTCTTTTTGTACCACTTCTCCGCTTAACAAAGGCTGCTTTCGCTATAATGAATGTTTACACACATTTTAAATCTCGCGGACTTCTCGTGTGCAGCTTCTCATGCGCAGCTTCTCTCCAGCAACGCACAATCAGACTTTAGAGTGCCCCAGTTAAGCAGTGCAGCCCCTTCCATATGGGAGGAGCGAGCTTATGTGGCAGGATGCTTTGTGGATTCAATAACAGAAGTCGAAATGGGGGGGTGGTAGAGGGATAAAGAGGAGGGGGGGGGGGATAGAGAGATGGGGGGGAAGGGGGAGAGAGGGAGGGGAAATAGAGACGAGGGGGGGGGGGGGATAGAGAGATGGGGGGAAGGGGGAGAGAGGGAGGGGAAATAGAGACGAGGGGGGGGGGGGGGGATAGAGATAGAGAGGAGGGAGGACGGAGAGATGGGGGAGGGGATAGATAAAAAGGAGGGGGGGGAAATAGAGAGATAGAAAGGAGGGGGTGCAGAGAGATGGGGGGGGGGATAGAGAGGGAGTGGAGGGGGGATAGAGGGGAGGTGGGATAGAGGAGGGGGGATAGAGAGGAAGGGGAGATACAGGAGGGGGGGGGAGGGTAGAGATAGCGATGGAGGTGGAGATAGAGAGGAGGGGGTTAGAGAGAGAAAGAGGGGAGGAAGAAAGAAGCGCTTCACGTTTCCTGAAATGCTTGGGCCCAGGTTGCGATATTTCGGTGTGGTGTCTATGAAGACCGGGCCTGGAGCCGGTAGGATTGGTGTTTTTACTCTTGCAATTTTTTGTCACATTCCTTATTCTGGAACTCCAGACTTTCGGCAGCTCAACCTGTACACCGAAAATGTTAGCGCTAGGAACTACTAGGAACTAAACTGATGTTAGCGGGGAGGCTCGGGCCGGGGCAGCGTTTTGGCTGCGGCCAAATACAATAATACAGTTACTCTCGCTTAATGAAATTTTTGCTCAACAAAGTGTTTTAAAGTCCCTAACCCCTTCGTTAAGCGGGGTCTACCTGTACCATATTTGACAGCAGGGGAAATTAATTCTCGCTGACAGGAAGGGAAATTACTTCCCCTGGCTAGTGCTTGGAAGCGTTCAGTTGAAGTGTTTCAGTTAAACCTACCCATGGCAGCTTCATCATCAAGGGGTCCCTCGTACAGAAGCTCACAGCGATATCTCTGTGCGGTGACTGGAGATGGCAGGTGAATGGTGATCATCTGCAGCAGAGCATCACCTGCAGGCAACCAACGACGCATCACAGCCTGTGTACGGGAACAGAGCAGTAGTCAGACTCTCGAGTATCAATAGCACAAACAACTACAATACAGCACTAAGAAAGCTTCCCACTGCAGCAACATCTTCTCATGGGAAACAGGTATTAATTTTCTCCCAGATAACCTTGGCGCTGAAATCTTAATAGACAAAAGCTAAAGACATTATCATTAGTTCAAAATATTATTTGGGTGAAAAACCAGTTTTACCCTGATCCGCAGTAGTTAAATCGCATGACTTGCCTTCAGCAGTGGCTTGCCCTCCTTCGACTTATCTTCAGTGTCCAGTTTAATGTCCAGTTTCTCAATCAGCTTTGCAGTCTCTTCTTTCTTAAAATTCATGATGGCATCAAAGACCTGAGAAAAGAAACGAGGATCATCCATCAGAACTGATCTACAATGTGTTCGTGCCCATTCTTCAAACGCTCATGCCGACTCTTACGGATTCTACAAGCGATACTTGACAGCAATTCTCCTGTAAAGAAGATCAGCAAGTATCCATCTTACTTAGGAAAGTCATATATGATACCAGAATCTATTCTGAGCTTTGGGCCATCAGTCATCAGTTTTCATCACCAATATCAGGTCAAAGTGAAGAAAATGTTTGATCATCACGTTCAGCTCGACATAACCCCCACCTGCCATTGTTCACAAGTTACAAAAGCAGAAATCAAATGCAAACATTATTATTACAATTATTTTACCTTAAAGATGGGATCCAGGACAAGTTGTACGAAGGTCCTTGGCAGTTTCTTGCCGTCAGCATTGGTCATAGATTTGCTGAATTTACCACCAGCGGTATCGAAATACCTGTAATGGACAAAATAGTAAACAAAATCCATAAATAGTCCTACGCGAACCTTTGAGTTTATGTAGATGATAGAGCTCAACTATCGCTAGTATGTGCATTCTGAAACACAGGAATCACTTAATGCTGTGAAAGCACTTCACAGCGAAAAGGTGCCATGCCAGGTACAAGGATGATCTGAATCCAGCCATTTGAGAAACACTAAACTTCACGCAAGTCTGATCTGTAAATATCATATAATCGACCGCTCAAGTCACACATCTGCACAAGTCCAGTTAAAGTATTTATATTCTATCCAAGTTTGGTATACTGATATAAAATGTCTGGTCATGACTAATATGACTTGTATAATGTCTACTGTACTCTTCATAAAACAAAGAAAAATGAACAGATCTCACTCAGATAATCACTGATCAGCTATGGCAGAGGCATGACAGCGGGTAAATGGCCCATTCAATAGCCGACAAACAAACAAAACCACAATTACTCTGTACAATACATGGCACTGGAGTCTCACCTATCACCCCACAGCTTCTTCATCATATCCTCTACTTTCTTGACATGCTCATCTGGTGGAAGGACAGTTTCGCCCTTGGCGGAAAATTTGGCAACGTACATCTCTGCAAACTGTTTTAGGGTGAAAGCCCAACCATGGAGACCAGAACCAAAGCCAACTGTGCCGCACACTGGGTCAACCTGAGAAGACAAAAAAGGTCCGGTGTGAAAATGTTGTGAGTGAGCCAGTTCCTGAAATATTCATCATTGATCACAAGGCCAGAAACACCCCAGTTCTGATTGCTAATCTCCATTAGAGATGATGCAAACATTTGTAACCCTGGAGGACAAGGAGAGCGGGAAAAACAACAGCCTGATCCTAATTGTGGGGCATCAACAGATTCACGCTCAACTTCGATGAGCCTCCCAACAAAAGAAAGAAATAACCCACCAACTACTTGTCTAAGCTTATTCAGGGCAAGCACGAGAGGTCCTCAAAGCCGCCAGCTAAAATAACTAATCTCCTCACCACTATGAAAATCAATGAATCATTTAAGGAGTGTACCTCTCTTACCCACCCTACCCCGAATCATATAGCTATTTCACAACAAAATGTACGACCAACTTACTTGACAGTATATTACGAGGAGCGCTTGGAGACGTGCTCCTGACTTGAAAGGCACTACACAAATGTAGTTTTGTTGTTGTCTTAACAATCTGTTAAGGCGCAATATCAAAAAGCAAGGATTATTATTATTACTAATTCCTTACCATGATGTTTCCCATGGGGCCATGCTCATCTTCACCATAGGTCGAGATGATGACATTGACGTTCTCCACAATGCGCTGGAACGTCTGGTACAGCGCTTCAGGATTGAGCTGCAGCTCGAGTAGCGCTCGATCCATTTTATTCATCATCAGCACGGGACGGATACGCTCAGCAATGGCCTGACGAAGCACAGTCTCTGTCTGTACACACACCCCTGTGAACAACAGCCATTATTCCAGGGATGCACTTGCACTGGTCAAAGTTATTTGATTTTTTTTAAAAAAGCTAAACCATCGAATTGTATGCCTATTTAAGTACTAACGCTCAATGTAATTCACAGCGAAGATCCTGACCGATTTAGGAACTAGGGCAGAACAATGACTGGCAATATAATAATGGGATCACGGTTCCTTTTCGATAACTATCCAGTCACAACCCCGCTGGAAGATGTATATAGAGATGTTGACTGTGACTTTTCTCTCTCTTTTATGAACACTCCATACTTTTGGGGGAAAAGGACAGAAGAGAAAAAAAGAAATGGTAAATAAGGCCTCGTTGGATCTGATCTGTGAGGATCAAAAGCGAGTCATGACCACTTGGGAGAAAGCACCAGAGGTCAACTTGCACCAAAATATGAAGTCATGGGACATCTCTCTTACAATTACAGCTTTCCCCAGTACAACAACAACAACAAATCAAATTCTGAACCAGAGAAACATTTGCCATTTGTGGCAACAGCCGTGACCAGGATTATTCAGTGACATGATTTCTTGAATAATCAAGTATAGGTGACAATCTGGGCTCTCGAATTCTAATTGAACCGAGTGAGTGAAATTTTATTTGACCTCAATCGGTTTGCTTAGCGGATCCTAAAATATTGTAACCCGCAATAATGCGACTGACAGTTGTTGGCAACAAAATAACAACAGTCACGTCACTGGAAACTCTGGAGCCGAGTGGATCAGAGGTCAAATTCCAGCCCTTAGCAATATTGATATAGTACTCTCAAGGGGAACTTCCGTTCTCAACCAGATTCCTCACTTCCCCAACTGGCTGGGAATCCAAAGCAAGAATACAGGCTTCAGTTTTAATAGTAGAGCACACCAGCGCTTCAAGACTGTGAGGATCATCATCATCATAGAAGCTACAATACCTACAAAGGTCCACCTTTGGCGGTGAGAACGGTACTAAGCAGGGAATTTCCAGCAGGATGTTTCAATGATAATAATCATCCTTGCATTTGATTATGGCACTTTTCATATCCTCTAGGCATCTTAAAGCGCTTCACAGAATATAGTGTAATGTGAATTGACTGTATATTTGTGGGCGAAACACAGCAGCCACGGATTGAGTGACCAATTTATTGTTGTTTTTTTGAGGGATTATTATCAGTCATGTGGAATAAGGAAACTTGCCCAAGGTTTCTTCCTGAATGGAATTGAACCCAGGTCGCTCACTTGTAAGGCAAGTGCTATAACTACTGAGCTACAGGACTGCATGGAACCCTGGAATGGAATCTGGGACGAAAAGCCACCACAAAACAGATTTGGAACTTAGCAGGACATACAAGATTAAACAACTGGAATCTAGGCCACAATACACCTATGGTTGAACGCGTGGCTTTCACGACCTGGGACAAGGAAACAGAACTGTGGCTGACAAGTAGTCTTAAAAATATACAACATCGCTTTTACCCATCCCTTCTAAAATCTGATCAATGACTGAAGACTTCTGAGGTGAACCCAGATAAGTTGTTGAATCAAATGCCAAATATTTTTATATTATTTGGGCGATAACAGTCTTTAAATTCTACTGAACAGTGTACTTACCAGAGACACAGTCAACCACCACCAGAGCACCGTCAGTCACACGCAGAGCAGCTGTCACTTCGGAGGAGAAGTCAACGTGTCCAGGTGAGTCAATCAAGTTGATGAGAAAGCCGCTGCCATCCTTGCACTGCTTAATGAAGGACAAATCCAGCTCTTTGAGCTCGTAGTACAGGGAGATGGCACTGCACAATAAACAAACAATCAATTTAATTCAAACCCCCATATCCATATGATGAATCACCGAACATGCCTTTCACAGTTTGCTGTACATTAACTGTGGGATCAGTTAGCACTAGCGTTGAAAGGAAATCCAATTTAACGTGAAACCTGGCTCCTCCAAAGTCTCAATACAAAACCAATTGATCCCTGCATTCCTAACCCAGAGAGTGAAATATGATGACTTTCAGGTTCTGCTGATTATTTGGTAGTTCATTGGAAGTTTAGCATCAGGATATGATTGCTCAGCCGCAAAAGGCGAGCTTGCCCACAGAGCATCACACATGACACAAAATGATCATTGAAGATACTTAGAAGACTCCCAACACTTTTGGAAATAGCAACTTTGGCATGAGTCACTGATTCACAGGAGCAAGGTAAATTATGACCAAGCTTTATTAAATCAAAAGGGTCTTGATCAATTTTTCACCACGAGCATCCTGTCATTACACACTTTGTTGATCCTGTCAGGGAGGCATTAAAAGCTCACAATATCTGCTCAGGTGACGCAAACACGAATAGCTGAGCCAAAGAACAATCAGGGAAAAAATGTTCGATATTCAAAAGGCAACAAGAATAGCTGATTTCCTTACGTGGACTTGATGGTGATGCATCTTTCTTGTTCGTCCTTTCGCGTGTCTGTGAATCTGGTTTCACCTGCACGGGAAGAGGCAATGATCCCGGCCTTAGACACCAAAGAGTCAGTCAAGGTGGATTTGCCATGGTCAACATGAGCAATCACAGACATGTTACGGATGTTGGACTTTTTGTCCATGATTGTACGGATCTGGTCTACTGTGAAGTTCACCTGGAAAAGAGCATTAATGTCAGGGCATTGTTGACTGCAGGACAGAAAACAGCAAATCAACAAACATGGCAGCAATTAAGCTCCATAGCAAAGTCACACAAAATATAACACTGCAGTGATTTCTGCCTTCAAAACCAACACATCACTTAAAGACTTGACAATGGTTTAGCTCACCCGATGCTAAACAATACTATTATATTACTGACCATTACATGACAGCGGGTTGTATTTGCACACCATTTTCAATGATTGCAGTTTGAAAAGCCTTTTGTAAACCTGCCTGCACAGTCTATTATGGCATAAAATGCACAATGCGCAGAATCCCTGTGCAGAAGGGATCCACACTTGCAAAGATCACCAAGCACACACGACTGATGCCAGAAAATCCAGATTACATAACATTGTACAAAGCCCCACCCCAAAGAAAAAAAGAACATACGCCATAAAGCATTGTCGTAACACATTGCTGCGAATGTTGGGAGGATGTGGGGGGAGTAACGGAGCACAATAAATAAGATAATACAGGAGATAGTGACCAGAAACAGGTGGCCGTCCCTTGCTGATTCATTCCCATCCTTAACCCCCGCTTTCTTAACCTCTTCCTGGGATTTACTGTCGCCACCCCCACCCCCCTGAACATTGTGAACTGGTCGTGTCAGTGCAGATCCGATGACGTCTCCTGTGAGTTGCGCAACCTGCCAAATGGAGGGTTGCTTTTTTTTTGAGGGGGGGGGGGGAGGGGGGAGAGTGAGAGTGTGTGTGTATGACACATAAAGAGATGGGCAATCAGGCAAAATACCAGAGGGCAATAGAACCAACTAGAGACAGACTGATGCCAATACCCTAGCCATGACATATGTGAAATGGAGGGGGGGAGAAGGGAATGGAATAGAATGGGACAGAGGTGGAGGGAGGGAATAAGAAATAAAAGAGGGCGAATTTAATTAACCCCCAGGTTGGCACGTAATGAAGAGGAGCTGCACAATAAAATAAAATGGCTACAGAGGCAGGGCAGGCAGGCACACAACACAGCAGCGGAACCCCACAGGAACCGCCCTGGGTGCTGGCGGCGCTGCCCTGTATCAGCTGCGGCAGCTCCACGTGGCAGACAGAGGCCGGCAACATGACACGGTCACCGGGCAAATCCGAGGCTGTTATTGGGAACCGAAAACAAGTCTCGGGCGGGGAGGGAGGCGGAGAAGGAAAGCCGGTTGAAGTCTCCACCCCCTCCCGGGAGGGAGGGGGGGGGGGGGGGGGTCGTCTCTGCGCCGCGTTGGCTGCGGATGTTTTTTTTTAAAACGTCACCTCGAGCGGAGCGGCCTTGGACTTCTCCTTCCCTCAGCCTCTGGTAGATTCAAGAGCCGGCCGGTGTCTGCCGGACCTGGGCCTCACGATCTCTCCTTCCCCACCATATCCTCCTCCCGACAACCGTATCCACGGTAACTCCCTCCCTTTCTCCTCTCTCTCTCTATATATATATTAGGCCATATACAAGGCTCCGGTCCGGCATAACCCCTTTGTCCCCTGCCGCGGCCTATGAACCGAGGCTCGATCGCGATCATCGGCTCCCCCGGCGGGCAAACAAAGCTCAATATCCCGGTAAGAAATTAGCCCGGACTCTCCCTCGCACGATGCGAGTCGCAGATGACCGGGGTGGCTTACCATTTTGCCGGATTGCGGTGGATTGGCTTGTGTCTCGGGTAGCCGTTTCTAACCGCCTCTCAGGACGGGAGGATGGAAAAGGAACGCCGACGTCAGCGTCAGGCCTTTTACCGCCGCCTGAGAGTCACGTGTCCCGCGGTTTGGGGGTGGAGTGGAGTCCTCCTAGTGACAGCGCCCCCAGCAGGTGGACAGCCTCACGCCTGTGTCTCTGTCTCCAGTGAATAATCCTTGCGTTTGATATAGCGCCTTTTCACGTCTTCTGGACTGCGTCTCAAAGCGCTTTACAGAATATACAGTGAAGTCAATTGACTGTATATTTCTTGGGCGAAACTCGGCAGCCAATTGCGCACAGCAGCCTCCCCCAAAACACCTTGAGTGGCCAAATTATTATTGTGTTTTTAAAAATAAGTCTCTTGCTTAAGAGGCAAATGTTCTAACCACTGAGCTACAGGACTCCACAATTCTCTCACTCACCTCCTGTGAACCCTGCAATCTCAAGCCCTTGGGGTAAGGTGGTCCTAGCTGCAGCAGGAAAGCTTACCAGGCAGTGCTTCAGATAGCAAGCTAAGCTTTTTTTTCCCCCTAAAAAAAACCTGGTTGGACTCCCACAAGTTACCCACAATAACAACTTGCATTTATGTAGCGCCTTTCACGGTTGGGTAGCGTCCCAGGGCACTTCAGTGGCGTAGTCTGACATCGAGCCGGGGGAGATGACTGTAAGCACGATCAAAAAGGTCTTTAGATTGTTTACCCAAACGCAGACTCTTGGGTCCTGAAAGCCTTGGAGTTTAACCAACCTGCCCCTAATACTTTCCAGAATTAGGTTAGCAGAATTAATTTATCCAGTCAGAGAGTGTATTCCATCCCAACAAATAATTCTGGGACTTCCATTTATAGGTGGGATGCATGGAAACTCCGGTTTGGGTACTCGTGAGGATGGCAATGGATTTCTGCATCTATCAGACATGTAATTATTGAATTTAATATAGTGCCTTACCACATCTTTGAGCCATCTCAAGGTGCAAATGAGGCAAAAAGCTTTCTTTCTCACTGGAGATGTTGAGCTGCTATTTCGTCTGACTGCATTCAGTACTTGAGTTCTGTAGGATTAAAACACTTACAAATCTCAATTTTCTGAAAGCAAGTGAACAGCGCAAATGATAAATTAGTTAAGGCTGAACATACTTTCTGAAATGAGTTGTTCAGCAAAAAGTCTGGCCCTGGGAGCCAGTTTGTGGGATAATGAAAACAAGATGTTATTTATAAAACTTGTCTACATTCAAAAACCTCAACTAATATATTGGACATATAAAGGAAACAGGTTCAACAAGATGCTATTCTTTGGACAAAAATAGTACACTGTCTCTCTTAAACAATAACCTTGTACTCATCAATTCTAAACCCATTGAATTGAAGCAAGCATGAACGTTGGCAATTTGAAGGTAAAACCCAATGTCTATTCTTGGTTTTGAATTTGAGGTATATAGAGGTCTCATCTTTGTAAATTTCAAGGCATTAAGATGTCAGAAAATATATCCTTGAAGAGAATAAAATTATTAGTTGATGAATAGGTTGTAATATTTTTATTATCTACTAAAAAGTGCATTGTATTTATGTTGAAAAACCAATCCCAGCAGTCTTTCCACACATTTTACCAGCAGGTGCTAAATGGTAAGGTTATATATAGTACATTAGCCTTGAAATATTTGAACAAGGGATCTGAATTTTGTTTTTCACTATTTTTAAACTTCTGTGCAACAAATACTCCTTTTGAAAAAGTATACAAAAGTTACTGCTAAAAACCCTTTGGGAATTTTACATTTCTGGATTTAAAAAAGCTTCAATGGTTTGCAGGGATTTTCTATCAAACATGTCTTTGTGTTGCTGTATTGTAATTTCAACAGCAGTCTGCTGCATCAACATTTATAGTTTAAAGAAGAGTCTGAAAGGCCTTTTGTAAACCATGGATGGGCAAATTTTTTAAAACAAAAAGTTATGGGTAAGGAATTTGCTTAGAAATTTGAATGACTCTTTGATTAAATCCTTATTTTCAACACTCAAATACCTTCACAAGATTTATTTTATGTTGATTTATTTATTTTATTTATTCCATCTAGTGATTTTTTTTCCCCCCCAACCCCTCAAGTACAACCATCAATGTTACTGATCCAAATCTCTCATTTGATTTACAGACGGCAGGATGAACAGAAATACTGGGGATGAAACAGTGAGGCAAAGACAATGCAATTGCAAAGTAACTTTGGTTGACAATATTACCATTTCAAACAATTATAGGAGAAGTAACAGAGTATGGCTCTGAAGCAACAGTACCATTTGGTACGAAAACCACAATTTGGTACGAACCTTTGCTGTTCCTTTCAGATGAGTCTTCAGAAAGCTAGAAATTCAATTTAATGCAATGCACACCTAGATAACTGAACCAGAAATCATTAAAAGATACACCTCCCTTTCACAATACATTAAATTACAAACCGTGGAAGTCATTTAAAGACAAACATCCACTCTGCGCAACCGTTTGGTTTTCAAATTTTGAGATATTGAATTGCAGCATCATGACCATAAGAAATATTTAAAGACAAGCCTTAAATAACAAAGAGCGACTCTGTACAAATCTGTACAACATTAACTTCAAAAGAAAGAAAAATCTATTGAATCAATGACAGGAGCTATGATACTAGCTCAACTAGCTTATCGCATTGCTGACATTTGCACTTGGTTTCCACCAAATTAAACTTTCTCGTCTTGTGGTAAAAAAAATACTGATCAGAAAGAGCTGCCTCTTTCTGCATAACGTAAGTGCTTCACCTAGCAGATGGCCAAAGGAACAAGATCAGAAGCCAAATGTTGGCCTGTCACATCCTGACCGAAAATAGGGTGGATAGAGGGAGGAAAAAAGACAAGAGGGACGAAACCTATAATGGTAAAATAAATAAGGCCATAGTACTTAGTAGCTTCTATGTAGAAATAAGAAAGAAAATCTTAGGACAAGTTAAAGGAATTAAATGGCTTTTCCTAATCTTATATTCTTCAATTTCTTTGCTTCAGCAAATTCATCCATGCCCTTCCCTGACAGGGAAGGAGAGGTAATATACTCAAAACTATGGCTGAGAGGTTTATAAGTGCAAGGGTCCGACTCCTCTCACACCAGAGCACAGCATATTAAGCGCCTTAACATTTGCTCCTACAACTCCAAAGCCTTAGCACATGTTGAGAATTGCATATGCAAGTCATTGGATGGTTGAACACTCTTAAATAACACTTGTTCCAACACTACATTTTTTAGAAAAGTACATCCGAGAATTATGACCAACGCCTTTCTTCTTGCCTCTAACTTTCATTGAACTTCCTCATCATTTCAACAGTGAGTGCTGCGATCACTGAGAGGATTGAAGAGTCAGACAAAGACTATCGAATGGACTGGTGGGTAAAGGCACAAGACTGTACAGTTTTGATTCTCTCATTAACAAAAGCAGCATTTGAAGTCCCACAATTGACCTTACTGCTGTTGGGCTGGGTAATGTGAAAAAAGCAAAAATCATTAAGAGTTCCCAGTGCCAATCAGTATGAAATGAATGAAGCCTGCTTGAAAATGAATCTATCTCATTCATGGTGCCCTCCCTGATCACACAGGCTTCTGGCAATTATGATTAATCACTATCTAGCATCACACCCAGTGAACAGCAATTTGGGGTAATGTGCCTAGGTCTTGTGGAATCCAAGTTAGTGCATTCCAATGGGAAGCAGAGGAAAATACTTTTATATCACTGTTGGAAAGTTTTTGGAAAAAATAAATTAATTGAAGAAAAAAAAGCCAAGATGAAGTTGGCCTTTTTTTAAAAAAAAAGAGAGGTAATAATGGCAAGAATCCTCTAACAGATCAACAAAGATGCAGTTCCAGAAAGGAACCCGTTGGGAGACCAGAACAAAGCAATTAATCATTTGACATTTTTAAATTTGCAGAATGTAGTAATGGCAAAACCCTTCATCTGAGTTCTTACACGTTTGCCTGTCAATTACTAGATTTGCAGAACATGACCAGTTGCTAAGGAGGCACTGATCTGCAACACATTGCCTGCAGTTCTCCGGATAGGTTCCCAAACTACACATTAGTCCTTCACATCAGTTTCTAGGAGCATTCCCATGTTAGGAGTGCTGCTTCTCTGAAGAGATCATGTTCTCTATTGTACCAATGGTTTTAGGACCATTCCTCCCAACGTAAAAAGCGCTCCATAATGTCCTTTTGTTGTTGTTTGTTGTAGGAGGTAGATGTGGCTGGAGGGGCTCCAAGGAACTAAAGTCTGCAACCACAGAGGTAGACTTCTTTCAGCAGGTCTTCGACAAACTCAACATGTCCTGCATTCTTAGCAAACTCTCTCCAGCGTTCACAGCAACATTCTTTTTGGGGTAGTCTATTTTCACCTGATCAACAGTCGACAGTCAGGTCAATAATGTCCACGTCACTCTCGTAGTTCACAGGATTAGGTAATATACTGTCAGTATCTGAAAATGGAAAATTGAAATCAGACAGACATGAAAATCACCTGTGTAGAAGTCAGTCATTAATCACTAAAGTAATCAGAAATATACATCACAGGAGACTATTGGGTACACATCAAATCGCAGAGGAAGGTATTTAATCTATCCCTCTGCCTTTAACTCCACCCCAGTACTTTTACAAATATGTTTCCCATTCTAAGTGAAGAGGTCAAAGCTGATTGTTAAAATGGCCATGGGAGTTAAACAAGGCGACTTCTGATCTTGGCAATGCTTGATACTGCTTGGGAAAAATGTCTGATTTGACGTTACATGCTTTACTTGGATTTTGCAAACCAAAATCAGTTAGGAAAGGATTTCACCACCTTGTGAATCACTACTATCCATAAATGGTGAAGTACAAAGTTAAAAAGGATGTGAGACAAACCTTCTAATTCAACTAATGAATATTTGAGGCCACAATTCCTCTGTAGTTGTTTCTCAGGCTTCATTGAAGACCAACTTCCATCCTTCCTGAATTGAACTTCAGTGGCATCTTGACATTTCTCCAGAATATCTAAGAATAGTCTGAAAAACAATCAATTTACAGGTTTATTTCTCACGTTTGGTTCCTAACACAATCTAGTCTTTTTATTCACACTTTCATCACCACTAAGAGATGTCTGAAATGCTTTTCTCAGTAGTTTCCCTCGCTCCATCCTCCAAACTAAATCAATCAGGAATCCACAACAAAAATCATATCCCATTCATATAACAAGCCTAAAGCCTTCCTGAGAAGTTGAGCATAAATGACCAATTCTATATACAGTATAAAGAAAAGATACTCACTGGTCTACAAATAACAGTTCAAAAGGAGCTGGCTTGTCACACACAGGGCATATCCATGTAGGTTTTTTCTCGTTCATTTGAATGTAGAGGGCTGCGTCAAAGCACTGTAAATGTGTGCATGTAATACCCCGACAGGGCACTGAAAGGCGCATCTTGCCCAGCTGTTGAAGAATAAAATTGGAAATTTAAAACAAACCATGTTTTGTTATACAATCTAGCTTATTATTAACAAGACCTTCAGACAAATTAGTTAATATATAATATTAAGGCCCAAGGTTTCACCTTCCGGGAATCAAACCCAGGTCACTCACTTATGTGACAAGAGCTCTAATCACTGTACAATGGTCTCTGTCATTATCCCATCAAGACTATTATAGTTAATGCTCATTCAATACTTATTATAATTAGAATGGTTGTCAGCATTCAATCTATATCGAATATCTCCACTCTCCCCAATTCCACAGAGAATTGAAGATTCATATAGGACTTGCTTTCAAATCAGCGAAGAAGCAAACTAAATTACATTAGACAGTCTTGAAGTGTCTTCTATCGTTTTTTGATCCAGTGGATTTCTATTAATACCTAAAGGATCTAACTATTGGGCTGATTGTGGAAGTAAAAAATGAGAAGGTAATCAAGGCACTATAACAAAAACACTTGATCCAATTTCTTTTTCAACAGCACAAATTATTTTCTCACCAGATCACAGACCAACAGCTTGCTTTCAAGCCTCTCATCAATGCTATTTTGTGGTGAAGGCAAGGAATGGGGCCTTTTGTGAGACAAACATATGACCTCCATTCACTCACTTTCCACAACTGTGTGGCCGATATCAAACAATGGGCAATATGGTCCTGCTTTTTTTGCAATATAATGTGTTTTACAATTTTAATAACAATGCTTGCATTTGAAATAGTGCCTTTGAGTCATCTCAAAGCGCTTCGCAGAATATACTGTAAAGTGAATTAACTATATATTTTGTGGGTAAAACGTAGCAGCAGTGTCCAACAAACTGAGTGACCAATTTTTTTTGAAGGAATTATTACCCAATCAACTAACCTCCAGATTCCTACAAACTACAGTAAAAGCCGGCACTCTCGGGACCTGGCCAATGCCGGTTAAAGTGCGTGCCGGATATTCTGCTGAAAATACACACAATTCTTAATTCTGCATTTCTCCAGATAAATTCCGGTTAATCGAATGTGGACTTTTTTTTTTGAGGTGCCGGTTATATGGAAGTTACGGTTGATAGGGGCACAGATAACCAGGCTTTTATTGTACTAGGTAAACAGAGGCGGGTGGAGGAAGGAAATGTTGCCCAATGTTTCGAACCAGGTCTTTCACTTGTGAGGCAAATGTTCTAACCACTGAGCTACAGGACTCCATGTGCATCTGTATTGATATGAATTCCCCAGTACAATTGTAGCTGTTTAAGCGGAAAAATACTTCACCTATTTAAGTTAAGTAAAACAATAAATGTGGAACACATTCCTCAATATTATCTGTTATGAAAGGATTCAGTGACATTATACCTACTTACACTACACATCAGAGAAACCCGGAGGCCAGTGGTGGTAATGTCGTTTTCAGGCTCCAATCGAAGCTTTTTTTTAACTTGAATAAAAAAAGAACCATTATCAAAATGATACAACTAATATTATCACATCAACTTACCAGCAATACAGATAAGCTTCTGTTATGCATAAAGGAAAACCACAGTGGAAAGCTGAAAATTTCTAATCTTAAAATACACTGAAAAACATTTATTGTCATTTATATTACAATACTTAGGGCAAAATCTTCCAACTTCTGAGGTGCAAACAAGCATATGGAAATATCTCCCATGATTTCTTCCAGCTAAAACAACCTGGAGAAAGTTTGATCAATAGTTTCCGTCAGTTAAATCTTTATTTAAATGAAAATTGAATTTTTCTTTTTTAGGTTAAAAAAACTCTCAGAACTATTTGTTAACAAAATATGATAACCAATCATTGTATGTTAAAACTCACATTATCAACATAGTCAGGATTCCTGCTCCCAAATGCTCTCCAGAGAGCGATGTGTGAAGTGGACATGGAAGCCGACAGAATTGGGATAACTGTAAAGTAGGGTCCGTCGATATGGAAATTTTCCGATATCGATATATCGGGTTGCCCATATCGACATATACCAATATATCGATATGGCGGGTTTTTTTTGTCCTGCGCATGCGCGCGCATTCGGATATCGACAAGGTAAGTTGAAAAAGTCCGTATTATATCGATATATACCGATATCGACGGAAACGATATATCGATTTTCTCTCTCGATATATATCGATATATTTTGAATTCTGATACCGGCATATCGATATGAAAATTATATCGGATATAAACGATATATCGCCGGACCCTACCGTAAAGCCACTCTGTACCAATTAAGCCGTGTTCAAACAAGCTGCCAACATTCATGATCAACAATCATATGCATAAACCCTGGAGTGAGATCCTGCAGGCCAGTTATGAAATCCATAACCCAATCAAAGGAACAGTCAAACAACTTTTAGGAGAAAATTGGTTGGGAAGAATAGCTACTTACTTAATTCTCTGGAAACATCAGCAGGTATTGTTTCATTTACTCGAAGCTTGTGTAATAATTCTGCTGTTGTCTGTTGCCTTACCAGGTACAGTACTACAGAGTACCTCTACAAAGAATAGTGAAAATAGTTATATTTAACAGGCAATTCACATAGAAAGCTAAAGTAAGAATGTTCACCGGCTGAAATAAAGTTTACATGAGACAGTAAAAGTTTGCTTATCCAGCACCCTCGGGACCTGGCAAATGCCTGTTAAAACTCGTGCCGGATATTTGGCCGAAAACGAAAAAAAATTAATACTTTTTTTTAAAATAATGCATTTTTCTGGATAAATTCCGGTTAATCGAATGAGGACCTTTTTTGAGGTGCCGGTTATACAGAAGTTACGCTTGATCGGGTCACGGATAAACAGGCTTTTACTGTATATGTAGATGAAGCTTTGTTGAATTTGCATAGACATAGCATACAAGAACCAGCATACAAGAGCAATGGCTCCAACTTAATCCCCCACCAAAAACAGAGAATTACAATTGTGAACATTGCTACACCCAGTCCCCTGGGTCTAAAATCTCAGAGCCCTTATTAAGAGCAAAGCACTAAAAGACTAACTTATGGGATGTCAGGTTGATGTAATTTGCTGCTCTTTGCAAGTTTTCCCTGGCAAAGTGACCTCATTGCCATTTCCTGTGCTTATCAGCAGCGACCTGGAAATCAGCTATGTTTTAGCTTGGAACGCTAACCTGCCAGTGCCAGAACCCAGATATGTTACATTTCCGATTAGCATGCATTTAATTCTGCACAAATGCTATACCAGAAAGTGCTATAATGAGGTTTCTGCATGTGGTTCTGTATAAATGTTCACACTTTAATAAAGTGACTCAGGATAGATTGTTTTGATAAGCCGTTTTAGATTCATGCTAAAATGTAAACTATTTACAGTAAAAGCCTGTTTATCCGGTACCCGATCAACCGTAACTTCCGTGTAACCAGCAGCGCAAAAAAAAGGTCCGCATTCGATTAACCAGAATTTATCCGGAAAAATGCATTAAAAAAAAGTTTCGTTTTTTGTTTTTGTTTTCGGCCGAATATCTGGCAGGCGCTTTAACTGGTATTGGCCAGGTCCCGAGGGTGCCGGATAAATGGGCTTTTACTGTATCAGGATTGAGCTGTACTAAGAACACATATGTCTCTTAGCATGGAAGTTCTGAAACCAGCATGAAAGGTATCCATTAATGGGGGGGAAAAAATACTAATCATAACTGCTTACATTGTGTTTATAAGCTTTACCTTGGCAAAATTTCCCCAAAAGACAGTTAAGTCGTTGGTTGCATCTGATGTCAAGTTGAGCAGTGACGTAATGTCGATAGGTCGACACGGCTTTTTTGGTTCTACGCCGGGCTTATTCGATGAAAAATAACTCTTTTAAAATAAACATGCACAAGAAGGTTACACTTTGAGTCAATTCAATGTCAAGCGATAGATCAAGTATCCCTCCCAAATGTTTTTAGGCTGTAGTAGCACATCTTTAAACTTATTCCGAAGGTAAAATTAAATCACAAACAATCAGCAGCATTTTTACTGCTTACAAAATTGGTTGCTCTGCGATGAACATTCTGGTTTTGCCGTATCAGTTTATCGCTGCAAAAATAAATGCAAGCTGTGCAAAGTAGCTTCTGCATACAAATAAATCCTTAAAGTTCCAGCAATATTCAACAGGTGATTTACTGTTTGTGCTAATTACTATTTGGCTTCTGAACAGGTCAGTTATTAATAGACAAAATGAAACTTAAGATTGTAGCAGTCTTGTCAGTTTTTCTGGAAGTAATACTTTGGAAGTGAAAGATGTGGACCCATATCTCAGTTACATATCCGTATCAGCTGAAGTGATATAAATCACAAGTTGTTGTTGAAGAAGAATTATGGAGGACTTGGGGTAGGGGGCAAGAGAAAGGACACCTACCCACAAAGCTGCTTATGACAACATGTTGGGATTCAATGTTCCAGAGATAGGCTTATAAATATGCAACAAAGGTTAATGATGTTGATGACCTGACAGACAACTAATTGGGCTAGCATCAGTGTTTCAAAGCATTGTCAGCCAATTTTGGTTCATTTGGGGGGATTTGGGTGAGGAGCATGGAGGCCACAACTCAATCCTATCAGAAGCGACTGTTTGTGTGACTGTTTCACTGTCTGGGGAATTCTTCCTGATGTGAAAGGTGCTCTATAAATGTCATTTTGTTGTTGCTGTTGTGGGATACTGCTGTGTGTAATTACAGTGAAACTTCGATAAATCGACATTCCGAAAACCAGCAACTCCCTCAAACTGGCAAGATTTCAAAATACAACAGTACTAATACTGTTTTTCCCCCGCCAAAGTCGGCAAATCTTCCGAAGTTCAAAGCGGCTGCTTGTAGTTCACAGCGTGCCCGCTCTGTCAGGTGGCGCTGTGGGTGGAGTTCGGGTATTTTTTCCACTTTACTGCTGTGTATTCGATGGCACTTCCCCAGCCATTTCTAGGGTAGGTTTCTAAATACCAGTAAACTACGAAATCCAGGAAGTAAGTGGGCCCAACCGTGTCAGATTATCAAGGTTTTACTGTATCTACCAAGTATCACCCACAAATATACAGTCAATTCACTATACAGTATATTCTGTGAAGTGCTACGAGACATCTCAAAAATGTGAAATGCACCATATCAAATGCAAGGATCATTACATTACACTATAAGCAAATACAACAAAATTACATTTGTTCCATGCCATCTACAAGATATTTGAAAATATATGTGGCTCTCTATAGCATTCTCACATTAATGAATTATAATGAAATATTGCATTGAACATTGGGCAGGAACAATCAGCCAGATAATGTATGCTGATTAGCAGTTTTCTATGTACACATGCCAGTGCCTGCAAGACTTGTATTGGCTATGTGTTCTACTCGTTCACACTTCCAAGACTGTATCCTTGGAGACCGATAAGCAATTTGTATATGTTGTTATGTACAAGGAGGTGTATGCAGTGCAAAACACATTTTTAACTCAGCAAAAGTAATAGAAGCTCCTGTGTTTGAGCAGGGTCTCCAAGAAGCACAAAATGTTTATACAGCATATATTGCACAAAGTTAAAATAAAATGTCCATCATGTCAGTGAAACCACATCCTTCAATGACCTACATTGGCCGATTAACAGGATCTGATAAAAAAATAACCATTTCAGGAGAACCATGTGGATCACATGTCCAGTGACTCAATAACGTTAGATTCTCTACTGTTAGATATATAATTTGCTGGTCACTTATACAACCTACCAAACAAGTTACACTTGATCAAAGTAAGAACTATCTCTTCTTTGCCCAGCCAAGGTTACTGGACAGTAGGGAACGGCGATATGGGAATTTTCCGGATATGGATATATCGGTTGGCTCATATCGAGATATACTGAAATACCGATATTTTCAGTTTTTTCGTACTGCGCATGTGCGCGCGCATCGGAGTGCGCGCGCATTCTATGTGCGTGCGCATTCGGGGCCTATCTTCTCAGGAGGTAAATATCTTTCTCTCTCTGTGTCTCTCACTCTCTCCATCTCTGTGTCTCTCTATGTCTCTCTCCTCTCTCACATCCCCCCCATCTCTATCTATCTGTATATTATCACATCCACCCCGTCTCTCCCCCCCCACCCCCCGCCGTCCCTCTCTCGCACCCCCCACCCCCGTCGTCTCTCTCCCCCACCACCCCCCCAGCCGTCTCTTTCTCCCTCCCTCCCCCCCGCCGTCTCTCTCTCCCTCCCCCCCAGCCGTCTCTCTCCCCCTCCCACCAGCCGTCTCTCTCCCCCTCTCCTCCCCCCCCCACCCGCTCTCTCTCCCTCCCCCCCCAGCCGTCTCTCTCCCCCTCCCCTCAGCAGTCTCTCTCCCCCTCTCCTCCCCCCCCCCGCCGTCTCTCTCTCCCCCCAAAGCCGTCTCTCTCCCCCTCCCCCCAGCCGTCTCTCTCCCCCTCACCCCCCCCCCCCAGCAGTCTCTCTCCCCCTCACCCCCCCCCACCCACAACCGTCTCTCTCCCCCCACCCCTTGCATACCTGTATATTGTATTCGAGGACTATGAATACAAGATGGCGGCTTTGCACCTCGGTCTGTGCATTGTGTATAGAGATGAGCATTCTGGGTCTTGTAGTTGATTGTGCTCGCATCCCGATTTTTTACCTCGATATACCGTTTTTCGATATATCGGTATTTTTAAAATGTCTATATCGGCATATCGACATGAAAATCATATCGGGTTTTAGCGATATACCGATATATCGCCGTTCCCTACTGGACAGCAATCAACAATGAAAGACTGGGATGATTTCCTCTCCCTACCACCAAGGAGAATTCTAACCCTGGCTGATAAAGGCTACAATTATCCAATTCAAATATACTTCTATTGACTGCTTAAGTCTGATGTCAAATTGAAACATTATTTTATCTACTCTAGATGTACAATAAGTAGTAGTTTACCGTAAAAGGACACACTCTTTTATTTGCTAAGACTGACAGGTGGGGAGGATATTGATCTTCTTCTATAAATTCGGTATCCGTGTGGCAAATCCTGAAAATTGGAAGAAAAAAAAAACACGGTTTAGAATTTCCTACCTCGGCTTCCAGGATTAGCTGTCTTTCCTTCGGGAAAGGCCAGGTCATAAACTTTGCTGCTTCTACTCTGTTCAGACAGTATGAAGTACCCTTCATGTGAAGGAATTTTCCCTTCTCCTGTATTGTATGATATTGTTTAGTAACAGTTTGGGCAAAAATTGATGAAAGTAATCTATGTGGAAAAATAATCCAGTTGGATAGTTGAGTGTCAGTCCAGACTAGGAACTCCAAAGCGTGCCTCCTGAAGCAAGGCTAAATCTTCACCACCAGAAGTAATGGGTCACAGAAACTGAATGCTTGCTATTGTTCTTATTGTAATAAACTACTGAGCATAATATTTCCTATTCTGATGAAGCTTTGTTGCGGGAAAGGGAGGAAAATAGATAACGAGTCAAGTAAAATCTGACCTATGCTTCAAAAATGTAATCTATTCCCACTGAAACAATTCTCTCCCCACTTTAACACACAAAAATGCAAGTTTTTCCTCCATAAATCAGTTCACAAAATGCGCCAATTCTCTTTCATTAACAAGGCTGCAATGTTTGTGTTGCTTGATAGATCATAGCACCCGGGCAGCAGAGCAGTGGAGAAGAAAGGAAATTTAAGAGAACAATAATTCAAGGCTCCTGCCCCTAGTAGCTTAAGCACAAGAACATGTCCCTTTGCCCGAACATGTGGGATTTAAAAAAAACATAAGTCATATTTATAACACTGGGAAATAATATTTAGGTCGTTAGGCTTGCTTTAAAAATCAAAAATGTCCTAGCTACTTTTGTATACAGGATCAACTGCAGCACAATTAAGCTGTACAACTACTGCTCCTCCCCAGCTCAATTTTATCACCAAAATGCTGAGCTCAGCCAATTCTATATAGAATGAGATTTAAATGTGCACATTATACAAATTAATGCACCGCTGGGTTCAGGCTTTATGTTTAAATCGAAGAAGCAACTGCAAAACAAAATTCTATGCTTTTCTTGCAGACTGCCTATAATTTGAATTGGATCATATGTTTTTCAAAAAATACTCTACTCTTCATGGCATTTCCTTTGGAGTACATAGCGCTGAATTCAGCAACACTGGGTTGTAGTTCCAGCTTAGACCACAGGATGCCCACCTGTCCTCATCCAATAACCGCCATGATGATAATTTCAAAGCCTTTGGGAGAAAAATAAAAATAAAACAAAAAAAACACTCGATTCTCCTGATCCACCCCATCCCAAAAGTGAAATAGAGTCAACAAAATCATTAGTTTTATATTTTCTAATCAACAACAACTTGCATTTATATAGCGCCGTCCACTCCAGACGGTATCTCAGAGCGGTTCACAATAGTGGAGCCCGGGACCGAGCCAGGGGGAGGGAGAAGGCGACCATGGGAGCGGTTCAATAGGGTGGGTCAGGGAGATGGAATGGTGGTGGTGGTGGGAGACAAGGGTCAGGAGGATGAGGCTGCCAGGTGGATGTTACTGACTTTGGTGGTAAGGAAGTCCATGACCCCTTCGCACTTGGCATGACGTTTGAGGATTATTGAGGGGGCACACTGAGGAGGTGTGGAAAAAGGGACCACTTGACAGCAATTGTCACAATCAGGTGTTTTTGGACCCCAAACTGTCAGCAATTATCACCAATTGACAGCAATTATTGTAAAGCACTTTGAGACTATGATATACGACAAAAAAAAACTATAAATTCCATTTGTCTTGACAGTGAGCAAATTCATTGCAGCTTCAGTTAGTGATGGTTTATTAGTTGGGTGTTTTCTAAATCAGATTCTGTAAAATTAAATACAAACCTCTCACCCGATATATTTAAAGACACTTAATGTTTGAGATTTTAATTTTAGTACAGTATACCCTATGCTGTACCTACACAGTACTGTACCCTATATTGTATATATACTGTATATACTTGAAGTGCTCTGAGACACCGTCTGGCGTGGAGGGCGCTATATAAATCAAAGTTGTTGTTGTACACCAAAAAACTTACATTATTTACAATTGTAGCTGGAGTATAAAGTTCAAATTCACTACCCTGAGAAGGCTGAACATTCAAATCCCAGTCTGTGCTGGGTTAGTTAATCTCATCTGGGACACATTTGGGCTGGAGAGGGAAATTATCCACTAAGAGTCCTATTTCAGATTGCCTGTAGTAGCCTCAAATGAGGTCAGTCGTTCAGAATATCTGCCCCCACATCTGGAACTCCATCCCGCAGTGCCTCCTCCTCACCTCCTCACTCTCTTAACTCCTTCAAGTCATGTCCTCTACCTCTATACCTTGGACCCCAGCTCGGGTCCAAAAACACCTGTTTGTCCAGTGACCTGGGACATCTATACAAGTGCAAATTTTTGCTATTAACTTTATTAATATGTTTTAAAATCTAAGATGAGCACATAGATTCAAACAGCCAATTCACTTTCCAATATATTCTGTAAAGCACGTTGAGACATTTCAACAACGTGATAAAGTGCTATATCAAATGCAAGTATTATTATAAGAGATGTTGAGTGAGGACATAGCTGAACTCAGTTGTGATGCCTCCTGCAGCCAAATAGTATGCCAAAGCATAAAATATGAATAATGTCCACTTAAGTGAGGTACCAGTGATGACCAATGCCTTAGATGGGAACAGAAACTGGTGCAGATAAAAAATACATTGTAAAAATAAAGCTCAAAAGTACTTTTGTAAAACACGTACCTTAACTGTACTTGAACTGCCTGCACACCACACTTTGAAATTCTTGAAGGAAATAAGGAGTTAGATTTCATAGTATATTCCAAAAAATCTTCAAAAACACATTTAATGCTTTTCCGTGAGTAATAATTCCTTCATTAAAAAAAACTAATAAATTGGTCACTCAATTTACAATTGTTTGTGGGACATTTCTGAGTGCAATTTGGCTGCCTCGTTTCACCAACAAAATATTCACTTTACAATATATTCTGTAAAGTACTTTGAGATGTCTGAAAGACATAAGGCACTACAATATATCAAATGCAAGGATTATTGCATTTGATATATTAAATGTAATATATGTTAATATATGATTACATTTGATATATTAAATTTAATATACTGTATATTAAAATAGAAACTTGGGCAAGTTTCCTTATTCCACCTAATAATAATCACTCCCACCCCCCCAAACAATTAGTCAGTTCAATCCACAACTGTTTATGGGATACTGCTGTGCGCAATTGTCTGCCGCGTTTCCCACAAGTTTACAGTCAATTTACTTTACAGTATTTTCTTGAAGCGCTTTGAGATGTCTAGAAGACCTGAAAAGTGCTATATCAAATGCAAGGATTAATATTATTACTATTCATCAAGCGTGTCCATCTTTATGAAAGAAGCAAATGCACATCAGGAAATGCTGAGTTCATTCACAGAGGCCCACACAGAAAGAAACAACAACAACGATAACAAAATTGCATTTGTATAGCGCCTTTCACATCGGGAGGACGTACCAAGGCACAGGATCAATTGTTGCAGGTTGAAAATTAAATAGCTTTGGATGCCAAATAGCAGCATTTCTGTAATTAGATTAGCAATAGTTGTAGAATCTAGCAATTTACACATTTCATCTCTTCATCTCCAATGATTTAAACACACCCAGAAAAGAACTGTCTGAAGGTAAGAATAGTTGCTAGCATGGAATTTAGAACAGTTATGGGAGACAAAATAGCCAGGAGCCATCAGCAACATTTATTTTGTTTTTGTTGCACTTTTGGTGAAATTACCTTATCGTAAAATTTTCCTTCTTTGGCCACAAGGCGCAGATGCCTCCAAAATAATCATGTCAATAATCTACTTAGAATGTTATGAGTATAGTGAAGTAATGATAATATGAAAAGAATGCTAGTGTAAAATGTGTCAGTAAAGAGGCTGGGTTTTGGTGATGGGTTTTCAAACACCCGGCTGACCAAAAAAAAGCAAACCCTCTAGAATATGTTCTGATACTAATCTGCTTCAATTTTGTGAAGCAGCATTCTAGTCACGAAATAACATTTTAAGCAGTTGAACTAGAATATTTGGAGGTACACTTACCCGCAGAAAATCTGTTGAATATGTTTTTCAGTTAATGTAAAACTGAAATGATTCTCTTGAATCCTCTCATTGTTGCTTGGGACTGGAGGAAAAGATCAGAGGTTATTTTCATAATTAAGCATGAGCAAAGTTATCCATTCACTCTAAAGACACAAACTGTTCCAGATTGTAAACTTAATGCACTCCCTTCTAAAGTGCATGTCTGAAAAGCTAACATTTTATCCTGATATCTATTCAGGAAATACATAGCATACAATAACAAAATTATATTATAGAGCATACCTATTTAGAGCATATAATATTTTAAAACAAAGTTTAGTGTAAAATGAGGTGACTGTTGTATGCAAATAATTTTTATTTGCTGCTCATTTGGCCTGGCCTACCATGTCTATGCTGGCTTTTTGAAACAGCTATTAATTCAGTCCCATTTTATCCCCATATCCCTTCAAATTACTCCTTTTAGACATCTAGTTCTCACTTGAAAGCACATATGGATCTAGACTGGACTACATTTAGAATAGCTAAATATTAGAATTGCTAAATAAATAGCTATTATTTTGCCTTTAAAATTATAGTTTTGGTGAAATGATCGGTTCATTTACATTGGCTAAATCGGTGAATAAGGTTATAACATATTTTGTCTTCAAAAGATGCAATTTAGAGCATGGTCAGAACAATGTCAGAACTGATTGAAGGAATAAAAATTATTTGCATACAACAGTCACCTCATTTTACACTAAATCCTTCGAAGTCCTTTGAGTTATATTCTTTGGATATGAAAGATGCTATAGCAAATTGTAATTATTAAAGATACTATGATGCAGCAAATACTGTAGTTCACAAGTTTGTCAGATAAATACTTCAAAATTCTGAAATATCAACTGACTATTTTAAAGCAAATACACATGTTGCCTTGCTATATCTTAATTTCAGATTGATTTGAATCCTGGGCAAAGCAGGAAGCAACACGTATTCCTCACTTGAATCCAGTTTATGCAGGTTTCTACATACAGTATTTTTATTTTGAGCAGTTACTGGTCTCGCTGTAGTGAGTATAAATTGTAGAAAATCCACTAAAAAGAGTGAATGGTGGTCATCAACAATGGCTATTTTCCTTAACAACCATTTGTCCTGACAAAAGGAAATAAGGAACACAAATTAACTGTTTCACAAGTCAATAAAAATATGACAAATTGATCAGATGCTTGGTCAAATAATAAATAGGGTAGTATTTATTACTACCCTATTTAGGTAGTAATAAACTACATTGGTGGTCCATGTGAGAGAGAGGAGACACAGTCAGAAAAGTCAGAAAAAATGGTTCACATATTTTTAGGTCAATAGAGAAACTATAATTATATTATAATTACTATTAGCTATAATTACTTCAAGAAAGAAATTGCAACACACCAAATGAACAAAAATCAGTTAAATTGCAGGTCTCTGACCAAACAAATAGTTGTGCAAACTAACATTAAACTCTAGGAGTATCTGAAACACCAGATTGTACAGCAACTCATCAAGGTCCATTTTATATTAAATTGATCTTTCATAATCACACTTAACTTGGGCTCAGATAAAAATTTAAAAGACAACACCTTTTTTTTATTGGAGTAAGAAACCTTCATTTTTATTGGAGCTAGAAAAATTCTCAGAATTATTTTGATAAATTTACATGGATGCAATTAACTGTAAAATGATAAATCTATGATACACAACTTGTCAAATCCAGGACACAAAGGGTGTTGGGTAAATCAAAAGATTTATATTTTTAAATTTGCAAGCAAGATATTAATCCTACCTAGATTAGCAGGCTTCATCACTTCATCTAATATCTGGTAGAAAGGCAGAATTGTTAGTCTCACTCTGGATTTTGCATTATCTTTTCCTGTTTGACAAACTGTAACTGATGTTCTGGCATTCAAGGCTGCTTCTGAAGAATGTAAAGGAAATGTTGGAGCGGTCACAACCTGCTGACAGGATGTATTCACGGTCCTTGTACTGTGGCGAAAAACATGCAACTCCTGGATCTTCTTAAAAACCTCCGGTGTGCAGTTGGTCCTTACCAGTTGCAATGCCCTCGAGACCAATTCATGTTTTAGCCCACTTTTAATGCGTCCTGCAAACCCCAAGAGTGCCTGAAGCTCAGATACCCTGAAACTCTGTATCATATTCTGGGGAAAAAGAAACCAAAATGAATTAATAAATTGAATCAATTCTTTGCATATTGAAGTTAAACATGAATCAGTAGTATAGTAATAATAAATAAGAATAATCCTTGCATTTGATATAGCACTTTTCACATCTTCTAGACGACTCAAAGTGCTTCACAGAATATTCTGGAAAGTGAATTGACTATATATATATATATATGAGCGAAACGCAACAGCCAATTGCACACAGTGGTGTCCCACAAACACTGATGGATTGAGTGACAATTTTTTTTTGAGGATTATTAGGCATGTGGAATAAGGAAATTTCACAAGGTTTCGCCCTGCCTGGATCGAACTCAGGTCTCTCATTTTTGAGGCGAGTCCTCTGACCACTGAGCTATAGGACTCCAATAGTTGGGAATGGACTATAAAATCATGTTAGATCAAGTGCAGTCATCAGTCCACTCTGAGCAAGGATGAGAGAGCGTGATAATAGGCTTATGGATCTTGGCTAAACAAAGTACATGAGCTGCAGAGTTCTGGATAGTCCGCAGCCTTTGTAGGGAAAAGGCTGGGGAATCCAATAAGCAAGGTGTTAGTACAGTCAAGTGCGAATGTGCTAAAGCTTAGATTAGGGTTTCAGTGGCCTTTGGGAAAGAGGTAGTGGCGGATTCAGGCAATGTTATAGAAGGAAGGAAAACTAAATGGATAAGAGCACAAATGTGGGATTTAAAGGGTAGCTGGAAGTCAAACAAGACATTAGTAACAAAAACAACTTGGATTATATAGTGCCTTGCACGCCAGACGGCGTCACAGAGCATTTCACATCGAGGTGCAGCATTAGCTCCACGAGATAAAGAGTACACAACAGTGCAGGTTGATGTTGTCAGCCCAAGGAGAGAACGCCAAGCAGGAGAGCCTCCGTCTTCGCTACATTTAATTGAAGTATTTGATATGCAATTCGGACTGTGAACTGCAGCTTACTAGAATTATTTATTTCTGCAACACAGTAATTGTAGCCATGGTACCAAAATGCACGGGCTACTGTGCTATAAAAATTGGACACTACTTCATAGATTATCCAGTGAAGTGCTTTGTGACATCTTAATGACGCAAAGCAGGCACTATAGCTAGTGCCAAGATTACAGGTATTATTATATTAGTTTATGGCAGTTTGTAAGATATCGCTGTGCAGAAAACAGCTGCAGCATTTATCTGCAAATATAGTCAATGCACTTTGCCGTGCAGTCCTGTGAAGTGCTTTGGACATCTCGACAACATAAGGCACCATATATCATATGCAAAAGCACCATTACTCCACTCCCTATTGTATACTCCATCTAAGAGGTACCGGGTAACCAGCAGTCTATCCCACCAAATTCAATGCTACACACACAGAAGAGCATGCAAATACGCTCGAGAATACCACTTTCGCAAGGCTACATACAAAAAAGCACAAGTCAATTCACTTTGAAGGATATTCTGCGAAGCGCTTTGAGACATTCTCAAAGTCGTGTTGAGGCACTATATGAAATGGAAGGGCCATTATATACAACAACAACTTCGATTTACATAGCGCCCTCCACGCCGGACAGCGTCTCAGAGCGCTTGATATATACACACATATATATGTATATATATATATATAAAGAGGTTTGCCTTGGAACATAAAAGCTGTGTTATGATATGAGCAGATCAGACAGTGCAGCACGTTTGTGTGCTTACATTTGAAGGGGGCAAAGAGCGCCTCAGCGAGCAGGCTAGCCCCCTCCACCCCCCCACCCACCTTATGGCTGCTGTCAGATCAGTAGCCCAGGGGGAAGGGGGTCTATGCTTTCCCCACCCGCCACCCTCAGGAGTTTCACCCGGAGCCTCGTGGAGCAGGCGGGAAATTTGAAAGCAAGAAGCGAGCAGTGGGGAGGGTTTGGTGGGGGGGGGGGGGGTGTTAGGGAGAGCGGAGGTCGGTCAATCAGTCAGGGTGGAGGTACAGGGAGGCAGGCAGGCCAGCTCGCCCCTCAAACCCAACTAACAATTCAAATCGTACCCTCATGGAAAATAAGTCAATAACAGACAAAGACACCGAATTCACAACCGTTCATAAGGCTTCCCTCCCTCCAGCCCTCCCGCAAACGCCTGTCACCCTCAACACACGACAGGCGCGGGGCCGCCGCTGACACTTTCCCAGGGACGCACGCCGAACCGCTCGCCGTAACTTGCCTTCGCTGCCCTTTGTTCCGCCATGTTTTCCCCCCCCCCCCTCCCCCCTCCCCGTCCTCTAGCCCCGCCCACTTTCCTCCCTTCTCCACGCCGAGCTTCTCCTGGCGGCGCCTGCGCGCCGGTCACGCGGCCAGTTCAAAGCCACCAATCACGTGGCGGCAGTTGAGCCGGGGCCAAAGGTTTTAAAGCCGGGGGAGGGGATCGCGAGCCGCGACCGTTTAACTGTCACTGTGCTGGCTCGCGCAGGCGCACTCCCTCCCTCCCGCCTCTTTTCTCTCCCGCCCCTTTCCCCTCCTCTCGCAGTTCAACAGTAACGACAACTTGGATTTATATAGTTCCCTCCCGCCGAAGCTCTCACAACAACAACAACCAGAACGATAATAATAATCACCCTTGCATTTGATATAGCGCTTTTCACGTCTTCTAGACGTCTCAAAGCGCTGCACAGAATACACTGAAGAGAATCGACCGTATATTTTGCGGGCGAAACACGGTAGCCAATTGTCCGCGGCAGCAGTGTCCCCACAAACGGTTGTGGATTGAAGGTGACCAAATAATTATTTTTTTGTCACCGGATTATCACCAGGCGTTGGGGAGTAAGGAAACTTGCTCATGACCTGCGTGTGTCAGTCTGCGAGCGGCAGAGTCCTGAATGAGCTGGATCTTGTGAACGGTGGGGAGACCGGGTTATGCGTTGGAATAACCCAAGCGGATGTTGACTGATGCTTGCACGAGGTGGGTTTCGGCTGCATTTGGGGTAGGGTACAGCCGGAGGTGGGCAATGTGGCGGAGGTGGAACAAGGCGTTCCTGGTCAAGGACTGGACGTGGGGGAGGAAGGACAACTAGGGGTCCAACCGGATGCCTAGAGTCCGCACTGGTTCAGTCAGTCTGAGGGAGAGCCCAGGGAGGTTGAGGAGATTAGATCCGCAGGAAGACGTTGACAGGAGCCAAGCGTTCTGGCTTCCCTCTTGTCCATATTCCGCTGCAAGAAGTTTACACTCATCCAGGTCTTGGATGTCTGCTCACACCATGGTGGCAGCACTTTGATTTTCACTCCAGGCCCTGGAGTTAGGAGATATGAAAGAGAGAGAGTTGGACAGGTGGAGAGAGGAAAGAATCTGGCTACCTTGACTTTTCTAATAATAACAATTAATTATAATCCTTGCATTACAACATCGAGACATCCCAAAGCACTTCGCAGGATATAATAATCCTTATATTTGAGATAGCTCCTTGTCATGTCTTCGAGGTGTCTCAAAACACTTCATAAGATACACCGTGATGTGTAGTGACTGTGTATTTTGTGGGCAAATGTGACAGCCAGTTTGTACACAACAAAGGTGCCGTTTGGCACATAGTCATGATCATGAATGACAGATTAATCAGGGGGATTGTTGGTCAGGGGAGAAATTGCCATCTCTTCAAAAGATCACTGAATTGGTTTGGATGAAGAAGGTCCTTTGATCTCTCAGTTTTGCAGATACCTTTCCTGCCGTTCCATTCCCCCGTCATGATATCAAGATTTTTCAATTAAAAATTAAGTTGAAGATTCTTAATTGTTACCCAAATTTCTCCAAAGCATCAGGGGGCATGAAGCAAGCAATCTGCTCTCAGGATCCTGTCAATACATTCTTAAAGCACGTGCTAAAACCTGCAAGAAAATATCTTGTCCTTGATCTTTGCTTCATACTAATGGCAAAGGAAAGATCAGGAACGTATCCCATGGCACAAATGGTTATTTCAACAGCAACCTGAATTTATAATAGCGGCCTTCATGGGGGCAGTGTCTCAGAGCACTCAGCAGTGGCAGTTCTTCACACCAAACCAGGAAGAGAGGTTGAAGAGCACGTTTCTTAAGGTACAATCTGGAGACGGATCTAAATATCATCTAAACAGCGCTTGAAGGGGAGCAATCAAACTCGGAAAACAGAAGCTATCTTTGAAAGTGGAAAGTGCAGATGTAAAACAGAGGGATTTAAGGAGAGAGATTCACAGAATGAATGACATTTACTCTGCTTGCAAGTTCAAAACTAACCTCAAAAGACCTCCAATCAAGTGAATGATGCCATTACAATAATGATGATTTTAATTAAAGAATCAAATATCTAGGCTTGACATCAAACATGTGCTTTGTGAAGGAAGGAGGTTTGTGACATTGAACAACATGCTAATCTGCACTAATTATTCCCATTGGAAGCCCACCCTCTCAGTAATCCTTTTTCAATCTGGTTTCTCTCAAAGTATTGGGTTTGAATGCCTCTAAATCCTCTCTTACAACATCCTCTTTTTGCTGAAAGTAATTTTCTGATAATTGAAAGTACCAATCCAAGAGAGATTATCAGATTGCACACTATAAAAAATCTCGAGTACATCCAGAAACCAAACTAAAGTGAGATGGACACTGAGCAGAAAAAGCCAGGACTCACTTTTTCCATTGACTATCTTATATTTAACAAGGGGAGGTAACTAAATTCAGCAGAAAGGGAGAAAGATGAAGAATTTTTCAGAAGTAAGGAGACAGATTTCGACTGAAGTTGTAAAAGTGCATCCGGAGTACCAAGTCCCAGTGAATGAAAAGGACGCTGCCTTGCCTGTTTGTGAATTCCCAAAGAAATCCAGTGAGTTAGTGGAAGACAAAGAGACAGAAGAAGATTAAGTCTGATACTTTATATTGAAGGAGGCCAGGAAGGGGGTGAGGCGGAGGGACTGTGGGATGGAGTTCCAGCGGTCTCCCACAATTACTGGCTCTTTAGTAGATTGTACTAATGTGATCTCATTTGATTTTTGAGAATTTCAGTTGGAAGTGTGTAAATCTCACAACCTACTGTGGCAGGAAAGAGGGAAACATCATTCCCACACCACCCTTTCACCATGTGGGAGGATTCTAATCTATACTGACAGGATTTGGCAAGTTAGCAAGTTTAGCTGCATTGAATGTATTAGAGAGGGAAAATAGATGGGCAAATCGCAAATCACACAGTGCCCTGTTAACTTGTAGTTCAAGTAGGACACTGCCTGCCCCGTCTCCAACAGTGTCCACGTGGCAAGTTCAAGAATGGCATTCAAAGCTTGGATGCCAGCCACTCATTTACCCTCCCAAATAAATAGTGCAGGAAGGCTGGGAGTCTTGGAAATAAATATTTGAGGAGAACATTTTCAGTGCATATGATCCAATCCCTATTTTAAAATTTGCTTGAAACGGTTAGAAATTTGACAAGATTTTTTTCTATTTCCTGTTTTACCTTGGACCCAAGCCAAAGAGCAGAGTTCAACTGGGATTCAGCTTTAACACGCACCATTCACCATTCACATGTCGAGCCTTTTAAATTCAGGAAAATCTGCCACCCCTGAAATTACAAGTGGATTCAGTTAAAAAAAAGACAATTTCCAATTGGAAGTTACCACAGCACCTCTTTCCCTTCTGTCTCATTTTACAAATGAACATTTCTGTGTCATCAGAAATCATTCCTATATTTTGTCTGGGATTTTCATTGTAAGTTGGAAGAAAATAAAACCCGATCTTTTTTAAAAAAAGACATCAAATGCTATATAAATTTTTAATACTATTAAATGCAAGGATTATTATTATATGGTTTGCAATTCATGAATTTACTGTTTGGTATTAATATTTAACTATGAGACCAGTAAGCCCAGTAAATGTACTACCCTATAAATAAGCCTCTGTACATTAATAAAAACCTTTCTAATGTTTTTAGTTGTCAAATTCTCTTTAAATTTAGCTGGCATGTTTCCTAATTTTATTGATGTGTATGTGGATCTAATGTATGATTGTCAGCTTTGATCTGAACCTTATTTGTGGCAAGTTTGGATGACCAGCAGCAAAGAAACAAAATACATTTGCTCACAGTGCAAGGCAACTCATTAAGAAATGAGGCCACAACCATTCACTGAGAGGGGTTATAAGACAGCAACCTAGTCCTGCAAGCAATGGTGTAAACCATAGCCTAAATTACATTAGGTTAAGTAACCCAATGTCACTGCTATTAATTCATCTATTAAAACATTGATTATTATTCACGATATTCAGCTTGATATTTATTAAAATAAAAGCAGTTTCGTAGGTGCCAACATCAATTGAGTTTTGAAAATTAGAAGAAAAATATTCATTGCATTTGATGTAGCTTTGAGAACGTCTGTGGGTGAATGTCATTCCTTCTGTGAATCTCTCTCCTTAAATCCCTCTGTTTTGCATCTGCACTTTCCACTTTCAAAGCCCATATATTAAAATAAACGATTTGACTGCCTTCTGCAGTGCTTAACAGCAAAGATATAGTGCATGGTGAAGTGAATGACATTATTTTGTCAGACACCCTGCTGACCAAAAAAGTGGTATAATAATATATATTGCAAGATATAATACATGCAAGGGTTATTAGTACTGTATTGCAAATGTATCAGAATACAACAACAACAACAAAACTTACATTTATATAGCGCCTTTCACGTCGAGAGGACGTCCCAAGGCGCTGTACAGTTAGGTAGGACAAGAGCAGGGTGGGAAGGATCAGGGCAGGATGAAGAATAGTAGGAAAAGTAACTGTATATTAGTGGGCGAAACGCGGCAGCCAAATTGCGCACAGCAGTGTCCCACAATCAGTCATGGAAGTGGGATTAGGGGCAAAAGGGGGTAAAGAAGCAAAAGGGGAGGGGTCGAGGCAGGGGGAAGAAAGGCAGGAAAGTCGACTGCATACTTGTGGGCGAAACGCGGCAGCCAAATTGCGCACAGCAGTGTCCCCACAAACAATCACGAAAATGGGGCCAGGGGAGAAAGGGGGGAAAAAGAGAATGAGAGGAAAAGCATTTTAAATGTTTTAATTAAAAAATGCAGAGGATATCCTTGAGCCAGTCAGCTTCTATTAGTTATTTAGAGTAATTTGAGAAGATCATTAATCATCGAGCTGCTTTAAGGAGCATTATAACTGCTCTTAATCCCCATCCAAAGAATTTAAATTTATTTTACTGCAGATTTTCCCTACTGTTGTTAAAAAGATTAAAAGAAATGATCTCCTTGTTATAAACCCCGCCCTGTGACACATCATTGCATCACTGAAGCCATATTTTTGTTTCCATTTTAGTACTTCATAGGTAACATATGTCAAGTGTATATTCAAGTGACTATATTCAGTTATGGTAATAAATTAATCAGAAAAATCCTTGCATTTGATATAGAGCGTTATCACATCGTTGAGACACATCAAAGCACTTCACAATATATTGTAAAGTTAATTTGTATTCATTTAACCGTCAAGTAACTGTGTATTTTGTGAGCAAAACACGGCAGCCAATTGCGCATAAGTATTCCACAAAACAGTCGTGGAATGAATGACACAATTTTTTCTTGGAAGGATTAATACCCCCCCCCCCCCAGAAAGCAATCTGTCAAGCGAGTAACATCCAGGTTCCTAAACAGAGGATTAAGGAAATTTGCCAAAAGTTTCACCCCTCCATGGGCATTCAATCCGGGTTTTCTTGCGAGACGAGCAAGTTAACTACTTCACTACAGGACTCCACAGTTAGCAAATGTGGCAGCATTTTGAGCAAAACAACTGTGAAGCGGGTAGGCAGTTTATCTGAAGCATTCCCAGAAGGCTCCACATTTTATTCACTGGGTATTTCCTAACTACAAAAGTCTCGGATAGACTTGAATAATCATTTTTGAAGCTAGTCCAAGAGATAATATGGAAGGATTTTGACCAAGGAGACTTATGACAAAGATCAATGTTTACCTAGCAGAAAGTAGGAACCCAGTTGTAAGTTGAGTGGCGGATCCTTTTCTGGGGGTAAAAATCCCTCACAAAAAATGGTCACTCAAACCACAACTGTTTCTCGGACATTGCTGCCGTGTTTCATCCACAAAATTCACAGTCAATTCATGTTACAATATATTGTATTTTATTAAGCGCTTTGAGACATCTCAACGACGTGTTAAGGCACTATATCAAAGCCAATAATTATTATTACTATTAGGCATGCCATTGCTGGCTCCCTCCCACACCCTTTTATTCGCCTCTCCCTCATATAAAAGTCAAGCTTCCTTTTGATTTTTTTTAGGGGGTCAACTGAGTATCGGATATATGCGGAAACCCGTCATCGTGCTTAAGAATATCCAATCCAAACAAAAAATTCCATACATCCCACCTACACATGGAAATCCCAGAGGTAGATTGTTGGAATGGAATGTGTTCCCTCTCCCTGGAGGGACGTATCCTGCTTATCTGATTCCGGAAAGTATTAGAAACAGATTGGCAAGAGCCAAAGCTTGGGGTCGGTCCCCAGAGTGCACGTTGGAGTAATTATTACCCAACTAAAACCACATAGCTTGCCATTGATATTGCTGTCTGGCAAGCTTTCCCACTTCTTTTCCAGCTCGGACCACATTACCCTTCAAGCTTGGCCTTGCCAGGACAACAGGAGCCGAGTGGGATGACTCCTTACCCCTGATATACTATCGGATTCTACCATCACATCAGGCAGCAAGTTCCATAATCTCTGTGTGAAGTAGTTCCTCCTAAATCCTCATTTAGATCCCCTAGTCACTGATTTACACACAAGTCACTTTATTGGGGCCAAGGTCCCTTTAAGAGTAAACAATCTCAATCCCCACCCAGATTTATTGCAGAATGAGGATTTTCCAAATGTTATCCACAGTGGCACAGACTGCTACTCTGATTGCCAGCACTGACAGCCAGGAAGATTTGAGGTGCTTTTGTTGATTTGGGTAATTAAAGGAGATTTTGTCCTGTTTTCGAATGGATTACAGGCTTGAACTCCAGTTATTGTGCAGATTACAGCAGATCAGGCCTATATTTAACACAGAAGTAATCTGTCATGAGAATCCTGGCAACCAAACATGCCAACATGGCAATTTTGCTGTTTCTGCACAAGGATCTTGAGCAGTAAAATGTCACACTTTGGATGAGACATTAAACTGAGGTCCCATCTCTCCTGGTTGTCTAGTGGAAAACAAAATTCAACTTTAAAAAAAACAGAATCAAACTTTTAAATCTTTGTGATTTAAAAGTTTCTGTTGGAATTTTTAAATGACCATCTGCAAAAAAAAATTGCTCCAATTCTTGGCATCTGTGAGTTTAAGGCCAAACTAGAGGAACATATGGACTCCTGGCAATTTTTCTGGAAAATACAGTCACTACACTTAACAGTAAATCTTTTAAGGTTAAGACATTTTCCCTATGTGACAGGTAAAACAAAAATACTACAGTGCAGTAAAAGCCCGTTTATCCGGCACCCTCGGGACCTGGCCAATCCGGTTAAAGCGCGTGCCGGATATTTGGCCAAAAACACACAAAAATTTTTTTAAAAAAAAAAATCCATTGTGCCGGATAAATTTTGGTTAATTGAATGCGGACCTTTTGAGGTGCAGGTTATATGGAAGTTACGGTTGATCAGGTCACGGATAAACGGGCCTTTACTGTATATATCCAAGGTCCTTGAAAGAGTGGTTGCCTCCCAGCTCCGCTCTTTCCTTTCAACTCACTCACTCCTTGAACCCCTCCAATCAGGTTTCCGCCCAATTCACAGCACAGAAACTGCCCTGGTTAAGGTTACAAATGACATCCTAACCGCCTGTGACCAGGGCTCCCTCTGCCTCCTCGTCCTCCTTGACCTGTCTGCTGCGTTCGACACAGTCGATCACACCATCCTCCTCCAACGTCTTTCCTCGCACCTCAACCTTCAAGGCACAGTCCTTGACTGGTTCCATTCCTACCTGACCCACCGTTTACACTTTGTTTCTTCCAACGGTTTTTCCTCAAACCCCCGCACAGTTTCTCACGGCGTCCCTCAGGGCTCTGTCCTCGGCCCCCTCCTTTTCACCCTTTACACGCTCCCTCTGGGCGATGTCATCCGCAAACATGGGGTAAATTTCCACATGTATGCGGACGACACCCAGCTGTACCTTTCTGCCTCATCCCTCAACCCCCAGACCATCGATGTTCTGACAGCATGTCTGTCCGACATTGAGTCCTGGACAAGGGACAACTTCCTGCAATTGAACGTGAGTAAGACCGAGGCCCTCCTGATCGGCTCAAGCCAGCGCCTTTGCACATCAGACGCTGCCAGCCTCAACATCCAAGGCTGCACTCTCCACCTCACAAAGCCAATCAAGAACCTCGGCATCATGTTTGATCAAAAACTCTCCTTCCTCCCCCACATCCGTGCCTTGACCGGCACCGCTTATTTCCACCTGCGCAACATTGCCAGGCTCCGCAACTATCTTACCCCCCGCGCTGCCGAAACACTCGTGCACGCGTACATCACCTCGAGGCTGGACTATGGAAACTCTCTCCTCGTCGGCCTCCCCAGTTCCTCCATTCACAGGCTACAGGTCATCCAAAACTCTACAGCCCGTGTATTATCCCGCACCCGCCTCCGCGACCATATAACCCCCACCCTCGCCCGTCTCCACTGGCTCCCCATTCTCCAGAGGATCGAGTTCAAGATCCTCGTCCTCACCTTCAAGGCCTTACACGGCCTTACCCCGCCCTATTTAACCAATCTACTTTCCCCCTACAAGCCCACCCGGACCCTCCGTTCAACAGGACTTGGCCTGCTCCAAGCCCCCGCCCGAACCGCCCCACCATTCGAGGCTGGGCCTTCAGTTTTTCCGCTCCCACCCTATGGAATGCCATCCCTCAATCCCTCCGTCTCGTTTCTTCCCTTTCCTCTTTCAAGGCCGGTTTGAAGACTTTCCTCTTCGACCGTGCCTTTTGTTCCACCCCGAATTTTTCGACCTCCCCTTCGTGTCTCACCCCTTCCCAAACACTCCCCTCCCAGCTCGGGTCACACGCCTCCTGTGCAGCGCCTTGGGACGTCCTCCCGACGTGAAAGGCGCTCTATAAGTGTAATTTGTTGTTGTATATAGAACTTTTACAGCAGAGTAGGTCACTAACCCTATAGTCCAAAGTGAGATTCTACTGTAGTGCTGGGATGACCACTGGATTGTTAGAAGTGCTGACATTTTGGATGAGACATTAAGCTAAGTTTGCCTGTACAGTTGGAAGTTAAAGATAGCCTTGGAGCTATTCAAAAAGAGTAGGGAGTTTCTCCTGGTGTCCTGGTCAACAATCCCCCCCAGACAAAATTGGTCACTCATTTCATGGCTATTTGTAGGACATTGCTGTGCGCAAATTCGCTGCCAATTTTTCCTACAAATATAGTCAGAAAATCACATGAGGTGCTTTGAGGCGATGTGATGAGATGCTGCAAGTAGTTACTTGTAAGTGCAAGTGCTGCACTTTTTTGGGAAGCAAAGCCCCACAAACAACAATATGGTGAACGATCAATTTAACTGGAGGATTATTGGTTGCCCAGGAGAAACTGCTGACTCCTCCTAATGTTCACCTAAATTGGCTGAGTTTTCCAAGAATTCTCCATTGCACACTCTGGGGGAGACATCCCTAGGAAAGTATAATAACCCTTAGCAACGTCCATTTACAATCAGAGTAAATCCAGGTTACAACGCTCAGAAGGCTTTTGCTGCCAAGTAAATACAAGGCACTGAATTTATGAAATTAACTGGCCATGAATAGATCAGTTTATCAATCCAGATGAAGGCGCCCTCCAGTGGGACATTGACGAATGACACCCTTGCTCAGCAGATACAACAATATAAGTACAGTAATAATCTTTTGCATTTTCATTTGATATAGCGCTTTTCACGTCTTCTAGACGTCTCAAAGCACTTCACAGAATATGCTGCAAAATGAATTGACTGTGTGTGGTTGAAACGCACCGCATTCTCCCTCAAACAATCATGAATTGAAGTGACCAAATTCTGATTGTATTATTTTTATAGCTTCTTTTAGCCAACCGCTATATTGTTGAACCGACTGCAATTTTAGTATTCATGTTCATGGATCAATGCAACTTTATATCTGCATAAAACAGCTGGAAACTAGCCGTGCAACACAAAACAGCAGAGAAGGCTTCAGGGAGGAGTGCATGTGCCACATTTTTTTGCACGCTGCTACGATTAACACCCTGAAGCACTAAACACCCTTCCATGTGCTGCACCCACTAAAGTACCCCTTCAAAGAAGTCTGATAACACTGCACTCAGCGTCCAGCCCTTTGAGACGCCCTTACGACATGAAAGGCACTTTATAAAGTAAAATTATATTGCAATTTATTAAATAAGAGTTATCATTGCAGGACCGCATTAGGCGGGAAATGAACCCCACACCTTCCTGAATGTGGCCTGTGGGTTGTGGGATGATTTGTTCTGGTTTGGCAGGTGTGTATAGACATATTTGGGGTGCCAACAATCACCATGCTTAAGAGTATCTAAACCAGACAGTGCTACATACTGTATGCCATCTTGTAATCATTTAATACCCATATTTGATACAGTGCCTCATCACATCATCAAAATATCTTAATAAGTGTTTGCAAATAGGTAGAGCGGAGGTGGGGAGGAACTTATCTACATTCTCCCCCTGGGTGACATCTTTGGCAGACATGGGGTCAACTTCCAAATGTACGAGGATGACACCCAACCCTATCTTTCTGCCTCTACCCTTGATTCCAGGACCCGTTATCCTGACAGACTGCCTGTCAGACATTAAGTCCTGGATGAAAGCTAACTTTCTACAGCTGAATGTCAACAAGACTGAGGCCTTCTTGATTGGCTCGCGCCAGCGCCTTCACACATCAGGCACTGGCAGCATCAACCTCCGTGGTTGCAGTCTCAACCTCCGTGGTTGCAGTCTCAACCTCACCAAGCCAGTCAGAACCTAGGTGTCTTGTTTGATCCTCAACTGTTTTTCCTCCCCCACATCCTTGCCATGACTCACTTTGTCTGCCCTCAACTCTGCACCATTGCCCGACTGCCACGACCTCATTTCCCCAGGCTGCTGAAACTCTCATTCATGCCTTCATCACATCCAGGCTAAACTACGCCAATGCCCTCCATAGGCTGCAGATCATCCAGAACTCTGCGGCCTGTGTCGTCTGCCGCTCCAATCCGTGACCCCATCTCCCCCATTCCCGCCCGAATCTATTGGCTTTCCATCACCCAGAGGATTCAAGATCCTGGTCCTCACCTTCAAAGCCCTCCATAGCCTTGCGCCACTCTACCTCTGCGACCTCCTAAATCGACCTCCTAAATCACTACCAACCTGCCTGCCCCCTCTGCTCCAGCCTGCTCCATGTCCCTCAACCCATCCGCCCCACCATCAGCGGGCAATCCTTCAGCCACTCTGCTTCTAACCTCTGGAATTCCATCTCACAGTCCATCCGCATAAGCATCTTCATGTTCCGCCTCAAGACCCTCCTCTTCGATGATCCCATCGGTCACTCTAATTCCCCTCCTTTCCCTCTAGCCTCCATGATCCTGACACCAAACCGTGTCTGAATCATTGACTGTCCAGCATCTTGGGACAACCTCCCGAAGTGAAAGGCGCTATACAAATGTAACTTTGTTGTTGTTGGTATTATTATCCCAGGAATAAACTTAATGAGTCTTTGGACCTTCTCCCTATCTTTACTCTATTTACACTGTTCATGTAGCGAGAAGACAGAATCGAACCAGGTCTGTGTGCGCAGCAAATGCTTTCCAGACACCGAGAATCATGAACAAATCCTTCCTTCCATTGCTGGTCAATTACATAAGGGCATCCACCTACATCTGAGCGCATTGCTCAGGGTTTCATCCCCAGATGAAACCCTGCCATTGTTTACAATCACCCATTTTCATATTTGCAAATGAAACAAAATGCAAGGAGACTCTCACAGAAAACAATCGTAATTCTGATCATTATACTGATACTCTTTGCATTATCGGGTTGTTGAGATGTCTCAAAGCGCTTCACAGGATATACTGTAAGGTGGAGTGACTCTTATTTTGTGGGTGAAATGAGTAGGAACTTGGTGGAAAGTCCCTTCTAAAATCTTACCAAAGCCTATTAACCTGATACAGATTTCCAGCAGTTTGAGCTGCTCTGATCTTCCTCCTTTCCATAAATAATTTCCTTCTACCTAGATACAGGTCCATAAGTGCCAGGCACCCTTTAGCACTTTGTCAAATTACTGCTATTCATGTACTATCTTCGTCAGTGAGTATCAGTGGTCTATTTAACAGTAATTGGTGGTGTGGGTGGGGGGGGGGGGGGGGGGGGGTGAGGAGGGGTTCCTTAAATTGACTGAGGTCAATGAGGATTGGTAACTCAGCACAAACTGGGGATTAAACCTGGAGACTTCCTGGTTTGTGATTCAGAATCTCACTGAGATGCTGTGGACTGTTGCTATTTAGGCACATTGGCCCAGGAAACAGGATTGTGTTTGCATAAAAGCCTTTGGCTCACTTGGCTGCAGGTCAGATGGTTGTGAAATCAAGAACCACGTCAGGACTTGAGCTCATTATCCACTTGCATGATACACCGTTGAGAGCCCTATATTTGTTTCACCCACAAAATACAATCACTTTGCACTATATTCTGTGAAGTGTTTTGAGATGTCTCAAAGTGATAAGGCCTATATCAAATGAAAGTATTATTACTGTTATTATTACTGTCGGAAGCACTACCTTTCAGATCCAAGATGCCAGGAAGACTCCAGTTGTCTGTTTTTAAGGTGAATATTAAACATCTTTTGAAATGTCTTTGACCAGCAAAGTACGTTTCTCCTGGGCTCTTGCCCAACAATCCTGAGACACTATCCTGCGTGGAGGGCGCTATATAAGTGCAAGTTGTTGGTGTTGTTGATTAAACTGGTCGCCCATCTCATGCCGGTTTGATGGACATTTTTGAAGCAAATGGCTGCTGCACACATCGTCAAAAACAAGACACAACGATACTTTATACCTGCGTTAAGTTAGAATTGTTTTGAGCTGTTTGGGAGGAATACGAAAATCACATGTTGCTTCCTTCTCCTGAATTTTCTTTGGGTTGAAAGAGATACTCTTACCTAGATTTCCAGATCATCACCACCAGGGGGTGCTATGGAGCAGTCACAACAGAACCAGCAGAGTATCCGTATCTCAACCCAAATCATCTCCCTACTACGTCTGTAACGTGCTCTAGTTTAATGCGTTGGTTGCATGTGTAAATCTATTGTAGAGACCTATCTGTAGAGTCTCTTGGTGAATTAGCAAGAGGACTTCAGATGGATTCCCGGGCAGACAAAACCGTAGGCAAGTTTTCATACTCCGCACACCTCTGCTTACCCATCAGTAAATAGGAACCAGGTTGTGAGTTGATTGGTGGATCGCTTCCCTGGGGTAATAAGCCCTCCAAAATAAATCATTTTGTCCTTTGATACATGACTGTATCACACATCGTGGGACATTACTGTGTGCAATTGGCTGCCGTGTTTTGCCCACAAAACATAGTTTAATTCACTTTACAATATATCCTGTGAAATGCTTTGAAATGTCTCAATGATAATGAGGCCTCATATCAAATGCAAGGATTATCATTATTATATATAATATATTTGCTGAGATATAGACAACGGCGTGCTGTGTACTCGAAGATTAAACTTCACCTTAAATACTTTGTGAACAAACAGAGAACGTGGATGAATTGTCCATTTTTAAATTTTTATAAATAAAATAATTTGAAGAATGTTTGAAAGGTGAATTAAAATAGGTAAACGGCTTCCCTGCACGTATTACAATGAGTCGAGCGAGTTTAAGACAAGATGGGGGACCACGAAGGGAAAAGGACACACAATTTTTTTTATATTAAAAAAAAGAAATTCACACCAATACATCTTGGGGAAAAACTCAAAAGTCATCTATTAGTGCAAATAAAAATAACAAACATTTTCATTGAACAAGTTACAGTACAATTTTCAAAAAAGTAACATACAGCTTCAATCGCTTTGCAAAACTAACCCTGAACAGGAGTGAAAACATGTGTTTTTAAACTTTAAAAATGGGCTTGAAACTTGCTCGTTCAGAATTTATCTCCACAATCGAATGATCTGACAGCAATTTTGTGCAGCCAGGAATAGATCGATTGAGACCCAGTGAAAAAATAATAGCTTCTAGGAGTTGAAAGTCAGGAAGAAAATAAGAATTAAAACACTATGTTTGTTGACCGGCAAAATGACAATCCATATAGACCAAGGTGGAAAGCAAAACACTTATTATTGTGATAAGAATAAGAACTTGCTAGAGTACACGCAGCCACACAGTCAGAATGGGCAAGGATTACTGAGAACTACATAGACCTGTGAGCTCAATGTTTCCTTCCCCCCCAACCACTCTCTACAGTGCACTGGCCAGCAACCGAAACACATGGAAGAATGATGATAATTGTATCCAGAAGTACTTGATTTTATTCAGTATAAGTGTGTACGCAGCGTGTGTATATGGTGGGTGTACGGTGGGTGTGTGTGTGTGTATGTTTGAGCGCCATCAATTTCATGGCAGATCCCTCGCCATGTTGGGTGCGATACCATCTGTGACATGGATGGAGTGAGGAGGCGAAATGCATCTCTGACAACTTGTTTCATCTCCTTCGTGATCTCATACCAGGGCATCACAGGACTTTGTGGACACCCCGTACAGCACTGAAACAGACCATTCGAACCCAACTGGTCTGTGATGATGGCCATTAACACCAACGCAAGGGTTAAGCGTTTAATGATCACTTCTTAGAAAGGACCAAGGACACCAGTGACACTAAACATCCAAACGAAAAAAAAACACCTGATGTAGAACAATTAAACAGCAGTCCAGGACTTAATAACAAATAGTTTACTGATCCGCTGTAATAAGATGGTTTGAAGTCTGTCAAGCTGTTTAATGTAGGCAATGTGTAATGGACCAGAGAGTGTATAGAGTGATATCCATTAGCTAGGGTGGAGAAGGATCAGTGATCATTCACTGGAGGTTTGCAGTAAAGCAGTTAGCAACACAGCTAATGTTGGCAATGCTGGGCTACTTACTACTCGGGTGCACTGGACTATAAGTGAAAAGTTATCGGAATTTTTTTGTAGATCATAGTTGGGGAGGAGGGAGATGGTTATAACACAAATAATTGCCTTTTTATTGAAGCAGTGAGGAACTGGAAAGCCATCGGTGGTGAGATAAGGCCAGGTCATGTTCTACCTCTGAGGATTAAAGTAATAATAATAATTGTTGCATCTGATATGGCGCCTATTCACGTCTTCGAGACCTTGGATTAATTGGAACAGGAAGGTTTGGTATCCAATAAGTACTTAAATCCACATCAATCTAAAAGTTCTTTGAAACCGCCTTAAAATGACCCCTAAAACTTTTCTTCATGTAGTCGACTTCCTCTCTGCACAAGCACTGATCTGATGGCACAGATAATCACCAAGCTGTCTCAGCTCACTTGTCATCTCAAACGGGAGAGATATCAACGAGTGGGCGATTTTTTCACGACTGCAAACGAGACATCACAAGAAGAAAAAACCAACCGAGAAAAGTTAAGAAAGACTCAGTGACCTGGCTCAGCAACCTCTGTTCAAGATTTGGAAGAATCCGATTAAACCAAAACAAGTGAACGAACACTGATCATCTGATCGTTTTTTTTTAGGGAGGGGAGTGGAAGGAAGGAAGGGTGCCATCAACAATGAAACACACTTGTAAATTTCCGACGAGCAAATTTCAAACCCTGGATCCCACCCACCCACCCACCCTATGATAGAAACCTGAGAAAATACCCCTCGTCCATTACAGTACAGCATGTCATTACAAAATAATAACAGTAAGGCATTAATTACATTGTTCAGCCACAGCAAGCAAATACAGAGCTCTGAATAAACTACCAAGGCTAGGTCCTGCCCAGTTCTCAAGGTCTGTGCACATGGTGGGGGGGAGGGAGTGGGGGGAAGAGGGGAGAAACAGGGTGACATTGGGAGACCAGCCAAAAGTCTGGTGCAGTCTCTCTCTCTCTTTTTTAAAAAAAAATCACCCAAAAATAAATAAAGGACATTCTTATTGAACTTGAAATCTCGAACTTAACATTCAAACACGAGGAATGAGTCAGAGGGAATTGAATTGAAAATGCAACATTCCAGGTAATCCAAGGCTGCCAATGGACACAGAGAGATGGTCGTCAATGGGTCACACAATCCTGAATGATGTTTGATAAAAGAGCAGGGGGCGATTTGGGACTGAAGGTAGGACTGGGTCACTCAGATGTATCCTCGTCTCTGAGCAGGAATTGCACACCCATCACAGCTGTTTATTACATCTTACAGATGTGGTGGGTGGCTTTTTATATATATATATATCTATATATTATATTTAGAACTAAAAAAAATTCATAGTGTTGCCAATGTAAAGGTGGGGTCATTAATACACACTGACCTCCTGAAGTTATTGTCTGGTTTGAAAAATGATTGCCTTGAAGGCTCTTATTGGCAAGTGAAGTTTATCATATCGGGATGATTTTGGGAGTCTTATTTTGTGTAGTAAATGCAGCGAATGCCATGTATAGGCAATGTGGCTCAGGCCAGGTAATGGGGGTCGGGGAGGTGGGGGAGAGAGAAAAGCAACACTGAGCCTAAAGAGAGCTCTTTCCTTTGCAGTTTGTTATAGGCACTGGGTGGAACTTCAAAGTTTCCCATCTTAGCTGAGGAGTGGTATGTGTTGGGTGGGGGTTTGGGGAAGAAAGATTAGGGAGAAAAGACAAACACAAAACAAAGCTTTATACTCAGGCCCTTTAAAAGGGTTCAACACCATATTCATGAATAAGTGATAAATAACGTTATTCTACTTTCACTAAACTAATGCAATTTAAAAACATTTAAAAACCAAAAATATATATATTACACTTGAGAATTTTTTTGTTTTTTCTTTATTTAGAATTTCACCCCCTCCGTCCCAGTCCGACCCTGGAATGGTCAAGAGGAACCAAACATCAAGAACTGGCAGAAGAGATTGCAATAGATTTCCACAGCCCTGCTTGTATTCTGAAGCGCATTATAAATATAATTCCCAAAACATTCCCAAGCTGCCAGTTGTGTAGAGTAAATTCCTTTAATCTTCACATGCCCTATTCTGCTTCTTTAGACTTTTTACATGTATGTTCGTTCGTATGTATGTTTGCGTGTATATGTCTTTACTTAAAAAAAATTAACTTCTCGCAGGATTTTTTTTTACTAAAATTCAAAAGGATTTTTCAGTGTGCACTGAAATGAAATGTGATTTTTTTAAAAAAACGGAAGAAAAAAACCTTGCAAACAAACCCTTTTTAAAAAAAAATGGGCAGAAAAATTCAAAGTGTACAAGTATATGCATAACAGTACTCGATTTCTTTGGATTTTCTTTTCAGTATAAAACTAAATATTTTGGACTATGCTGATTGATTTAGTGGTTCTTCGTTACTATAACATTTACCGATAGTCCAATGTGCAATTAGAATATTCACTTGCTTTCTCTCTCTCCCTCCCTTGAGACGATGCATTCATAAAGTATGGAATGTTTTCTCTGTGCTTGATCAATAATGTACTTTACATGAGATGTCACACTTAATGTCTAGGCTCCTGTATTCACATGCCAAGCTTTCGTTCATTTTTCTGGGTGGGGGGAATGGAAACTCATGAAACACAACTGCAATGTTGTTCGATCCCATATTAGCTCAGTCAGTATAAGATCCAAGTTTAGTTTGCCCCAGTCGCTCATATTTAAAACCATGCTTGATTTTGGAAGGGAAAAATCAATATATATGTATATATATATATATTTTTAAAAGGTTCCCTTTAAGGCTCAGCTGACACGAACACTCCAGGTTTGATCCCAGGTCTGATCCCACGTCCTCCTGACGTGAAAGGCGCTATACAAGTGTAATTTGTTGTTGTTGTGTTAAGTTACCCGATCTCATCCAGGTTGCGGGAAGACAGAGTATAGAAAATACGAACATGAGAAATTATTTACAATGAAACTTTTGGCCTCAAGGCTTGGGAGGAAAACAGAAAAAGAAAAAGAAAATCAGTAAACTCCACCTAACCAAATAGCTGACAACACTCCAATGTCAAGAACCAATTTATCAGCAAGCCAAGGTTCCAGTTCCAATGTCAGAATCTGGATCTGGTAAACAGCTGATCAACACTCACCCACTGGGTATAATACGGGGGCGTGGGGAGGAGAGGGGGTGTGGGGGAGAGAGAAATGGAAACTATATCAGTAAAGCCAATCTTTAACATGATATCACTGCAGCTAATCTTGGTTTTTGGTGCAAAGCGTAATTCATTAGAAGTTTAAAATGCCGTCCTTTTAGAGAAACATCTTGACATTCCCAGCCATTGATGAAAATAACAAAGTGGGGGGGAGGGGGGGATTCCACCTGAGCCTACATTGACTCTATTTCTTAGCAATTAGGAGTGTGCAGAATGTAGCAAATTCTTAAAACGCAATCTTAATTTTGATGTGTGTTTTCTTCAAATATTTTCTGTTTTCTAAGCTATTTCAAAGTACTACTTATACCAAGTTGACTTGATTTAAACACGCGTCAATTTCTGGGCTAAAGCTGGACTCGTGAAGTCCAAAGCGAGTGGCATGTTGATGTGCCAGTGTGTAATATCCCACTAATGATTTCACATTGCTCCCATTTGATTGCTTTTCTCATCCGAAGATCACTGTCTGAAATAGTCTTTGGACATTTTAAAAAGTGCATTTAGTTCTGAACTTGGTCATTTAAAGCAACCACCGTCAGCTGTGTACTCGTCAACCAATGTTACTTGCTTAAAACAATTTGGAATTAAAATGTTTCTTTTGAATCTTCAAGATTTTGTCCGTTTGGTCCCTATGGGGCGGTGTGTTGGCTACATAGATGGAATGTTGCTCAATACAGTATAGGATTATTTCAGGGTACGTAACTAGAGTTTAATAACTGAGATTGTAATCCACGTTTTAGTGTTTGTTGCAATCTCATTTCAATAGGGCCAGCTGCTAATATAATAACAAGCAAAAAAAAACTTGAGTTTAGATAGCGTGTTTTATGTACAAGTGTTTTGAAGTCCTTTACAAAGTAATTTTAATCAGAAGACGTGAAGTGAATGTTGTTATATATATGTATATAGGGAAAACATGGCAGCAACATCCCATAAACTATGGCAATGGTAGCCAATTAATTAGAATTTGAATACTCCACTTTGGAATAATAAGTATCGCATTTGATAAAGTGTCTATAGCATCGCAATGTCTCAAAGCCCCCTCTAGAGGGTTTCTGTATAGTGGAGTGATGTGTGTTTGCGCGCGTGTATGTGTGTGGGTGTGTGTGTGCGTGGGTGGGGTCTCTTTTCAAGCACACGCACAAGGTGGACGGAACCAAAATTTATATCACGATTTAGAAAAGCATCTGGAAATAAACTGTCAGTTAGGGATAGCAGAGAATTTATCAGAACAGGCTGGCCTATCTCACTGGGCTGCCTACTTTCGATTACTGTATGAGGAGTCCAAGAATATATATATTTTTTATGTTAAAAAGTAATGATTTACAAGGACACAAGTTACAGATAGAGCGTCCCTTAATAATCTCATCCTTCAAAGGAGTTTTTATTTTAACACACACAGGTATCTTAAGAGATTTTTTATTTAAAATGTTGCCTTTAATTCATAAGCATTCTATAACAAATGCAAATTGCCATTTTTGCATAATTCTGGAAAACCTTGAACAACCCTAACTGGGGCAAAATCATGCTGATTATTGTTCTTTACAATCATTCTAAGTGGGAAGCAATGGAACAAATTGCTGATGTGCCCTGATCAAACACCGTCTGTAGTTGTCTCAAGAGGAAGTTTTTAATTTGGAGGATAATTTGGAGTCCTTTAGCTCAGGGGTTAGAGCACTCACCTTCAAGTGAGAGACTTGGGTTCAATTCCAGGCAGGGCGAAATTTTGGGCAAGTTTCCTAGTTCCACATGCCTAATAATAATCCCATGAAAAAAAACATAATTAATCGGTCATTTCAATCCATGACTGTTTGTGGGAGACTGCTGTGCGCAATTGGTTGCTGTGTTTTGCCCACAAAATATATAGTCAATTCACTTTACAGTATATTATGAAGTGCTTTGAGACATCTAGAAGATGTGATAAGGCGCGATTTCAAATGCAAGGATTATTATTATTATTAATTGATGGATATCACAGACAGCGATCCGTGTATCAAACTGAAACCGAAATAAATACTTGTAACATCAGTACTGGGGTTTGAGTCGGGCCTCTCTCTATGTGGTGCTATACGTTTCTCATTTTAATCTGTCAGCACTTGTAGATGGGAGAATAATCCGTGGCTCCCTCACTCCACCTCCCCCCTCCCCATCCTAAGTATGTTTCCCAATGGCTGACTGCCTTTAAATAGGATCAGTAAAAAAAATCCACATCTCTGATTGTGCTGCAAAAGAAACAGATGGGAGGAGGGAGTGACAGATAATTTTGGAAAACACACCCACAAATGCTCCAGGCTTGTGTCGCTGAGTCCAAATCAGCCCCGGTTACTCCTGGTCCCATTGCTTCTCAAGCCACTGGCCTTAACACATGACGTGGACCCGTCGCTGGTAGATTTTGGAGTAGTTAAATGGTACGTGGTTACAGTGACTTTATTGGGGAGCGGTGGAGGTGGGGTAGGAGGAGTGACGGGAAAAAGGATGGATGAAAAATCCACTGGACTGACTAACTAACGCTCCACTCTGAACTGACCAACAAACAGTAGCTCCAATTTCAACAACTGGATCCCGTAGATCTGATGGTAAAGGGTGTGAAGGAGCTGGTTAATGGGGAGACATGATTTGACAAGAGACCAAATGTAATTCAAGTAAACAGGATGGAGCGGGAATGAGAGAGGAAGTGTGGTATTGTGGACCACATTGACAGACTTGAGAAATGAAAGAGAATTGAAACGAAAGTCAGCAGTGGGGTGGGGGTGGGGTGGGATCGGAGAAACAGCTCTTTCTGAAGCATAAAGTGGCCTTGAATAATTCTCCACCCACCCACCTACCTACCCGCCAAATCAAGCCGACATTACGGAACCTTTGAAACCTGTTGACCCAATTCTCCTCTCGGTTAAAGCACAGCCAAGCTCCAGTGGATGAGATCACAAATCATCAGTTTTCATTAAGATCAGTGACTGGTGGGTGGCGTAAAAGTCCAAATTAAACTGACCGATAATTTCCTGCAGAAGTCGTAGGTTTCGGGTGGAAAATCTTACTCGCCGACTCTCCCAGCCTCGCAATCTACACAATTTGGCTAATGTTGTATTTCATGAGATTTCCAAGCCTTTGGACGTTCAATTCAAACAACTCATTCATCGATTGGACACAAGAAGTTAACAATCTGCACAACTACACGCGTCTTGTCTGGTACACTCTCCAACAATCCCACCTCCTCCAGTGAGGGTATTTCTGACAGCTCCCTCTACAATTGAGAAACTATATTTAATAGAGAAACCATTATTATATATATATTAAAATGTTTTTGTACAATTTCCAAAACAAGGGCTTATGATGTATGCAATATATCATTCCTCTGAACACATATTTGGTATAATATATAGGTTTTATGTATATATTATATATTTTTTCCCCACCTGACTGAATTGGTATTTTGACTTTGAACTACTCAATTAACCAGACATGTACAATAACAATATATTCTCCCCCACCACCCCTCTCTCTCAAACGGTGCCTGTTTGCGCTTGTTGAAGATTTATTTTTTAGTGCAAAAATAAGGAATGTGGTAAAATGTTATCTGTAGTGGTATCTCACCTGCTTTATTTACCCTCTAAGCTCCCACTTCTGCTCTTTTCCATACAGCCCCCAAACACACATCTTGCCCCACAATTATCAAAACGTAAGGTTGTTCCGTTAAATTCATTTTCTTCCTTTAAGTGAAATATATATTATTTACACACCCACACTGGGTCTTGTTAGCCAGAGAGAGATGCACCCAATGTTGTTATGATTCTCTATATGGGACTGGGAATGGATGGGGGGTGTTAGACACACAACTCCAGCTGGTGAGGATATTGTGGTGGGGGCAGGCAGGGAGGTTAAGATTCCTGACATGTGTGTCATAGGGAGATGTACTGTTTAGAAGGGAAGCTATTCCTTGGATAGCATGTAGAGAGAGTGGGATCTTTAGTTTTCACCTTGTTTTCAACTCCAAGCATAGTGTTGCCTGATACATAAAGCTCTGATATAGTATTTGTCGTCTTTCTTCTAAATGTCTACCGATCTCCGAGAAACAAAACCTCTGCTGTCAACGAACGGACGGCAGACTCTCCCAGACAAGGCTGGTGCAATGGCTTAGTAGGTTGGTTCGGTAGCTTTGGACGATCTAGTCTGGAGGAGTGGAAGTACAATTTCAGGCAAGCCAAGCATCTCTGATGTTGCACAGCGGGTACCAAGTATGATGGCAGCAGAGGTTACTCAAGGCGTGAGCTTGGCAGCTCTTTAAACACACATTGGACTCATTCATAGCCACCTGACACCCACTCTCACCCCCACCCCAAAGGTAGAATGTATTATGAAGAGGAAAGTGGGTAATGGCCAAACATTTCACACCCGGGTGCTCCCGGTTTAAGGTCAAAATGTACCGAGGATTTTACGTCAAACAGGAGGATTTGTAAGAACCGGACCCCTGGTAGTTACTGCAGATGGAGGACGTGAGATAAGACTGCTATGTGTTAATAGGTTGCCTGACACAAAGTACTCACTACTGATTTGGAATGAAGGTTTTTTTTTCTCTTCTTGGCTTCCATGCTTCCTTACAACAGCACAGCGCACCTGGGTAAGTTGTCTGTAGTTGGGAACTAATGGGATTCTGCTACCGTTTATATAGCTCCCTCCACGCTGGGCGGTGTCTCAGGGCGCTTCACAATGGCAGAGCCCGAGGCCGAGCCAGGGGACAAATCCATAATTTACAACAAAACTGCTATCCACGTACATTAAGGCTCCCAGCAGTGATTTTTCCAGCTCGCTCCTTCCCTGTACAGTCACAAATGGACTAAAATGATCAACATTGGGTAGAGCCTTGTACAATTGTAGCCCAAACCTACTCTGGCCTATAAGTGCAATGAGCTTAGAGGGTCTATATAATTATGATACAAAATTAGTAGTTTTCTCACCTTTTCCCTTTCTCCATAGTTGATTGATTAGGGATATCACTTGTAAACATTTTTACAGAGAGTCCTGGTCAAGTTACGGACTGAACCCCCTATATAAAAGTGCCATGCCTTCCAAATTTATTGCTAACCTGAAAAGGTGTTCGCCCTTCCCATACCGTCTCGCTCCTGAATCTTTTCAAACTCACTAGTGCCACATGCACACACGCGTGCGCACACACACACACACACACATACACACACACAAGCACTCTACGCGAAGTAAACTCTCTTTTGAAAACAGCTCAATCGTTAGGTTTACGCAACCAGTCTGCAAGAAAACAGCAAAAAGGTTGCGTCTTGTTTTTTTAAAAAAAAATATTATTCAACCTGAATCTGAAACTATAACGACATAAAATTCTACGGAATTTGCAGTTTGCTGTAATCAATCTTTTTCTGCCATGTTTTGTACTGTATTTAGCTGTGAATAGGTTCTGTACATAGAAAATAAAAGCAACTTTGCACCAAACTATGAATTAAAAAAAAACATAATTGTACATTGCCTCCTAATTAAAATGAGTAGCTGACCAACATCAATTTGGGTTTCCGTTGCGATGGTTGGGTTAGTACCTGTAATCCCACTTGTCCGTCAATACATTTATCACTTCATGGAGTCAGCAAGCGTCTGACTTTGTACTGTAGAACAATCCCCTTCAGCCCCCGCACCTCCCCCAATTTAATAGACAACCAAGGGCTGCGTATGTGCATCAATACTCAGGAGTGTCTGTGCCCGACAAGCGCAGAATTGGTCAACTCCTTAAGATTCTAGCAGTGATTTCCTTTTGTCTAAACTGCATAAAACAAGAAGTCTCTAGCAACTGTACTACCAAGCGATTTGTGACATTAAAGTAGAAAAAAAAATTCCTTCTCGCCCATTTCCGTTTAAAAAGGATGAGGAACTACTAATAGGTTTGTGCCCCTTTTTTACCCCCACCTGCCCCCAACTTCTCCGACCACCACCCCAGCCCCACCCTCCCGCACCCACCCCCTCCCCACCCGTACCCCCCAAAAACACACACTTTTTCCATGATTTGGTTTAGCTTTTGCACAGCTCCTGTTTGCTACCATTCATCAAATCCTCATCTACATTCAGCCTTTCAGGCTCGTCGGTCTCCAAAATCTTGAAACAATCATCTCGGGATGGATCTTCAAAGTGCTTTTGGTGGTCACTGTCTTCCAACTCCAAGCTTGAGTAGGCCGCCCCTTCCATATCAGCCTCTCTGCAACCGGGGTCGCTTGAGGTCCCGCACACTGACATAGCGATGTCTCTCACCCGAGGCTTGCGCCCCCTTGTGGAGGGGGTGCCGTTGCAGCCGTCCTTTTTAAGGTGCCTGTGCAGGTGGTCCGAGCGGACAAAGGTCTTGAAGCAGCTGTCACACTGGTACGGCCGCAGGCCTGTGTGAGCGCGCATGTGGTTCTTCAGGTCATAGTTGTGGGCGAAGGCGGCGCCACACTCCACACACGTATACGGCTTCTCCCCTGTGTGTTTCCTCATGTGAACCTTTAGCTTGTCCTGCCTGTCATCACAAACACAAACACAAAGTAGAGGAACAGGTTAGAAATGTTAATTCAACACAGGGGGGTGGGGGGGGGGGGGGAGTGGCGGGGAATGGAAGCTGAACTGAATGGCTTGCAAAGCTTGCACAACAGGTCTCTTACAGATCCCCACCCTGCTTTATCTCTCCAAACAAAATTACTGCAGGTATTCTCCTCCATCTTGTTTGTGTTACTGTAAGGGAAGCTGCTTCACTGCCAGCAATGTAGAGTGAAGCCTGACTCATATAATAATAATAATAATAATAATCCTTGCATTTGATACAGCGCCTTGTCAGTACAGGTAGACCCCGCTTATCGAATACACGGTCAATGAAAGTTCACTATAACGATAGTTTCTATTTGTACCACTTATCTGCTTAACAAAGGCTGCGTTCGCTTCAACGAATGTTTACACACACTTTAAATCTCGCGGGCTTCTCATGGTCAGCATTCTGCCGCTTAAGCTCCTCCCATATTGTACGGGCTGCACTGTTTCGTGGCTTCAATAATATTAAGTCGAGGACTGTCTGTATTTTATTGTTTATTGTTGTATTTGCTAACATTTTAATATTTTATTGTTGTATTTAAAGTTGTGTAGCCTTCAATATCCGTTATATCTACTTTAGGCCTTCGCCAAACCAGGGACCGAGGTCGAGCGGGTTTTCGTGATTCTGATGTCCGAGGTCTGGAAATGTCCGAGCCCAGGTTCTGGTATTTCCGGACTTCGGAACGCCAGAAGCGCGTCCCGAGTCAGGAAATGCCTGGGCCCAGGTTGCGATATTTCAGTGTGGTGACTGTGAAGACCTGGCCTGAAGCAGGTAGGATTGGCGTTTTTACTCCTGCAATTTTTGTCACATTCCGGATTCTGGAACTCCGGACTTTTGGCTGCTCAACCTGTACACCGAAAATGTTAGCGCTAGGAAATGCTAGGAACTGATTTTAGCGGGGAGGCTCGGGTCGGGGTGGCGTTTTTGCTGTGGCCAAATACAGTAATACAGTTAAACTTTCCTTTAACAAAATTTTCGCTTAATGAAGGGTTTTAAATTCCCTAACCACTTCGTTAAGAGGGGTACACAGTGTGTTCTGTGAAGCGCTTTGAGACATTTCTACAATTTTTATTATTAAAGAGTCAAATCTATGAGATTCAATGGGTTGAGAACGGTGGCGGATTCCCTGCTTTAATAGGATCAGCGACCGGTGGTGAACTAACTCTCTGCCACCAAACTGTACATATAGTGACTCTCCTTGTGTTTAATTTGAGCATTTCATATGGAGTCCTGTAGCTCAGTGATTTGACTTGCAAACAAGAGACCTGGGTTCAATTCCAGGTACGTCAGGGCAAAAACCGTGGGCAAGTTTCCTTACTCCACACACTGAATAATAATCCCTCAAAAAAAACAATAACAAATTGGTCATTTCAATCCATGACTGTTTGTAGGACACTGTTGTGCGCAATTGGCTGCCGCATTTAGCCCACATGTATACAGTCAATTCACTTTACAGTGTACTCTGTGAAACGCTTTGAAACGTCCAGAAGACGTGAAAAGCGCTATATCAAATGCAAAGATTATTATTATCATTATTATTGTCACGGCTTTAAGACATCTCAAAGAACGCACTGTAAAGTGAATTGACTGTGTATTGTGTGGGTGAAACACGGCAGTTGATTTTGCACAGCAGTGTCCCACAAACACTCGTGGAATAAGTTACCAATTTTTTTTCAAGGAATTATTTACTCCCAGAAAAGCAATCCATACTTACTACTCAGTATGCAGTGACGTGTGGTGTAAGGAAAATTGCCCAACATTTTGCTCGGTCAGGAATTGAAAGCAAGTCTCTAAATTCTGAGGTGAGCGCTCTAACCACTGAGCTGCAGGACTTCACTATATGAACCAATCCTCATCACATTAAACTAGTTGAGAACTGGATGGCAGGCACTGCACAGTTACAACTAAAATCAGGTTAAAAATGGCGCTTCAAAAACTCTTGCATTGGGCTGTTCTTTTTGGTTTTCTTGGGTAACTAAATCAAGGTCCTTTGGGGAACTGGGTAGTTCCTAAAAAGATCTGATCCTCAACCTGAACTGTGCCTCTTTACATATCTTCTGCAAAAAGCTAACACAATGAAAGTAAAATTGGTTTGTTGGATTTGCTGTGTGCAAAATGGCTCTGCAATCGCCTACAAAATACAGTCACTACACTTTACAGTAAAAATCATGTGAAGGGCTTTGTGATACCTTGATGATGGGCTGAGCGCTATCAACAACAACAACTTTGTTTGCCGAACGGCGTCTCAGAACGCCTCACAACAACGGATCCCGAGCCAAGGGCAGGGGTAGAATGGTGACCAAAGGAGCGGTCGAAGAGAAAGGCCAAATGCAAGGAATATACTGTAATTTCAACCACAGAATAAAGAGTCAATCCACTTTACAATGTATTCTGTGAAGCGCTTTGAGACATCTCAACAACGTGATAAGGCGCTGTATCAAATGCAAGGATTATTATAGTGATTATTATCAATGAGCAAAATGCCAGCCTATTTTACACTCTCAGTCGCTCTAGTCTCTAAGCGCTTTGGGACGTTCACCTGGTGTGAAAGGCGCTCTATCAATGTAATTTTGTTGTTGTTGGTACTTCCTAGACAGCATTGCCATGGTACCAGCAACACAGGAAACATGATGTTCAATGTAGTTTTTGATCAACTAGACCGGAACTCAAACCCATAAAATTTTATCTCAATCCGGATAAATATGCACTTTGTGTTTAGAGAAAAAAAACAGCTGTTCATCAAGCCCTTTGACTATGTAGCAATGCTCCACGCCTGGGAAAGTGCCCAAATTCCTGGAAACAATAGTCTCTTTAATATCGGAATTCATGATGTAGCAAAAAAGGTTTCACAGGCAAAACTGTCAATATACCAAAGGCAGAGCCAGAGAGGGATTTTGTTTGCCCTCAACAAAAGGTATTTGCCTCAAGATGTAGTCAGAGAACAGTGACAATAAAAATCCTCGCTGAGTGCCTTTCAACAACAACAACAACTTGAATGTATATAGCACCACCTCACAGAGCAGTTTCACATCAGGAGAGTGTCTGAAAGAGCTTCACAATATTCTATGCAAAGTGTCGTTGGCTGTACTTGAAACGCAAAGGTGACAGTTAATTTATGCACGGCAAATAGTACTCCAGAAACAGCCATGATGTGAATGACCAACTGGTCTCCCATTGGAGGGAGACGAGACTGACCGAGTCACCTCAAGTCAAGTTGCGCATTCATGGACATCACTAAATTCCACAGGTTGGCAATAACAGAATCTTTGTAATAAAAGATAACTTAATACTGAACCCAGTGTGTTACCTCTGGCTTCATTTGCTCAAATTCTATTACGCAAACATCAGAATTTGTTTTGGTTTTTTTTAATGTTCAAAATGTCTTTTCAATGCTTAAAAAAGTGTCCGAGGCGACACCGCCGACCAATTTTTATTAAAAAGGGTACTTACGAATTGAGCAAAAAAGACAGGAGATAACATTTTGGCTGAGCTTCGCTTCAGTTGCGATGTCGCCCCCTAGGGGTGGGAGGACCAGTTGGTGGTTAATTTGGGTCCCAGCAGCAAAGAAAGGTTGGGACTTTGTTAGGGCAGGGTTAACATGAGCTATGTGGGAGTACTCCAAAATAACACAGGAGAAAGGGAGGTATAGAAACTGGAGAGACAGTGACTCATTAAACAGCAGAAACTTTAATGGGTTTGGAGCCTGTAGCCGGTACATTCCCGGCATGTTAAACGGGTTCCCCTGGAAGTACCAAAGGTGCAGTGTTCAGTCTCTGGGAATCCCGGAACGAGATCAGGCTGCATTTTGAAACAAATATGAATTTTTTGCAAGATATTTACTGAAACACTTGTTCCAACACATTATTATCTTTGTTGCAACTTCCCCCTCGTCCCCCTCCCTCCCCTCCCTCCACCTCCCCTCCCCACCGTGGTCTGTACACTTAGATAAAGCTGTTAGAAAATATTGTCAGTTTTCAGTTATATTTTTTCGAGTGGTTATTTTTATGTATTTTCAGGATCCTTTAGCTTGGCAGGTCTTGGGAAGAAGTGAACAATTGATGTGGTTGTGTGTCTAGTGGCGGAGAACAGTAATAATGTTAAACAGTAACATAATAATCAGTAATAAACAGTAATAATAATAATCCTTGCATTTGATACAGCACTTTTCACATCTTATCGACATCTCAAAGCGCTTTGCACAATATACTGTAAAGTGAATTGACTGTATATTTGTGGGTGAAACGCGGCAGCCAATTGTGACAGCAGCGTCCCCACAAACAGTCGTGGATTGAAATGACCAATTTTATTATTGTTGGTTTTTTGGACGGATTATTATTAACAACAACAACAAAATGGGATTTGTATGGCGCCTCTCACGCCAGGAGGATGTCCCGAAAACTCTGGACAGTCAAGGATTTGCACCTAGTCAAGGAGGTTGGGGATCAGGAGGGTTCGGAGGGCAGGAAGGGTGGGGGGTAGAAGGGTGACTTCTAGAAGGGCATTTATTTCTCAACTGTTTTCACGACTTGTACAGCAATCCGGTCTGTTATTAGAACACAGGAAGTTTTTGCCACAAGTAGCTATCAAGATGCTAGATTAAAAAGGGAACCAAATAAATATCTGAAGACGATACAAAAAGGGTGGAGGAAGGGAGCAGAGAAATGGGTTTTGGGCAACTGGCTTCGGTGACGGGAGTTGGTGCCAGTTGGAAATTCGATGGCCTGATTTGCCTCCTGTGCTGTAATTTGCATGATTCTATATGATAAGCAATCAGCTGCAGGTTGGTTAGTGAGAATGATCTACCAATGATCTTGGGAAGTCCTCCGGACGCGGAAGGCGCTCTACAAATGTAATTCTGTTGTTGCTGTTGTCGATTAAAACTATATTCGCATTTGACATAGCGCCTTATCACATCGTTGAGACGTCTCAAAGCGCTTCACCGAATATACTTCGCCCACAAAACATACAGGCAATTCACTTTCCAGTATATTCTGTCAATTTGAGACATCTCAAAGGCATGATGAATCGCTATATTAAATGCAAGGATTATTATTATTATAAAGTGGATTGGCTGTGTATTTTGTTGGCAAAACCTGGTAATCAATTGCACACAGCAGTGTCCCACAAAGAGTTGTGGATCGATGGAACGACAAATTGGTTTTTTGATCACACTGGAAATCTGAATTGCAGAATTCTTTACCATAATCATTAGCGACTGTTCTTACAGCACATTAGCGACTGTCCTCCAAACTCTTGCACCTCAAGATTCCATTTCTACTTGTGTGGCGCTTACTAACTGGTCTTAACTGACCTCATTGCTGACTCACCCCTCATTACTGACCTCCAAACGCATTTCTTCAGTGGCCTCTCTTACAGTAGAGTTTATTATACAGCGCTAAAACACCCTCAGCTTTTAAGGAGAACGGATCGAGAACGTTAGCATCCGAGTGGTTCACAGTGGATATGCACTTTTGAGTTGAGACCAATCCCTCTCTTCAAAGTCTAAAAGCCTGGCAGAAATGACAGATTGAATTGGACAATCAGTATGAAAACACTAGCCTATAGGGTAGAACCATCTACTAACCCGAAGGCAGTAAAACACAGCATCAAAACAGCCAGCTTTTACGTTCTTGACATTCAGGTCCCTAATCTAAAACAATTTAAAAAATAAGGATTCCTAATGTGACGTTTATCATAGAATCGTAGAATATTACAGCACAGAAGAAAACCATTCAGTCCATCATGCCAGTGCCGGCTCTTTGGAAGAGCTATCCCACTCCCCTGCCCTTTCCCATTTATTAATACAGTGGCGATTATTATTAGTTGTGCTAGCTTCTGTGTAGTCGCTAACTCCAGTTACATTTAGCCCAATTCCCCATGTCTTTTCCGACACTCTCATATAATACTGTTAATCCTCCGATCCTTGCCCTCTTTTCTCCCTTTCTTCCCGGCCCCATTTCCGTGACTGTTTGTGGGACATTTGCTGTGCACAATTTGGCTGCCACGTTTCGCCCACAAATATTGTCGGTTTTCCTGTTCTCCTTCCCCCTCCCTTTGCCATCTTTCCCCCACTTTTCCCATAATTTCACTTCCATGACTGTTTGTGGGACACTGCTGCGTGCAATTTGGCTGCTGCGTTTCGCCCACAAATATACAGCCAATTTTCCTACTCTTCTTCATCCTGCCCCGACCCCTCCCCCCCTGCTCTTGTCCCTACCTGACTGTACAGAGCCTTGGGACGCCCTCTTAACGTGAAAGGCGCTATATAAATGTAAGTTTTGATTGATTGATACCATCCTATCTCGCTAACATCCTCTCTCTCCTCATGGCAGTATCCGCTCTACTGGGTCCGGCCTCCTCATTGGCCCCCGAATCCCCCGCTGCACCATCGGTGGTCGTGCTTTCAACCACTACGCCCTGAAACTTTAGAACTCCATCCCTCAACCCCCTCGCCCTCACCCACTCCTTTCCCATCTTCAGGTCGCACCTGAAGACCTTTCCCTTCATCCGCTCTGATGGTCACCTTCCCCCACCCCCAGGCTCGGCCTCGGACTACGACATTGCGAAGTGCCCTGAGACGCCAGCACGGTCGAAGAGGGAGGTTTTCTTGACTTGAAAAGATGGGGGGAGAGAGGGGTGGGGGGTGGGGCAGAGGGAGGGGGGGCCGGGTGGGGGGGCAAGGTGGAGGGAAGTGTGTTCCAAACGGCCTGAATTAACCACGGTTGCCCAGAAGCCAATGATCGCCAACTTACCTTGTGAATCGGACGGCACAAATGTTACATTCGTACGGTTTCTCTCCTGTGTGTGTACGGATGTGGCGTGGCAGTTTCCCTGCTCCCTGAATCACCTTGTCACAGATGGGGCACTTCTGGAATGCCTTGGCCCTCACTTTCTTCTCGCTCTTTTTGGACCAAGATGGGTAAACCTCGCCCTCGTGCGAGGTGGTGAAAAAGTTAAAGTAAGCGTCGAGATCATTTTCGTCTTTGACTTTGCCATGGGAGGCGTCTACCGAGTTAATGATTTGCTCGAGGAAAGCCCTGGAGGACAGGGTATCATCTTCTTCCAGGTTCATCTCTTGTTTGATGTCATTTGGAGTAAAATGCGAATGCATGCCGAGGTCTTGGTGGTCGAGGAGTCCTGGATGATCCAGGAGCCCATCTTCATCCGGGAAGCCACTGTAGTCTCCATTCTGCAGAGGAGAACACGAAGGTTCCAACACCGGCTCCCTCTCTAGCCAATAAACAGGCTTGTCCCTGGAGCTGCCACTATTTGCTTTGGACTGGTCGTTCAGCAAAGTGTCTGGATACACCACCCCTCCTTCCTTCTGCGCCAGACCTTCACTGACTCCATTCTTGTAGTGCAGTCTTTGAAACTCTTCCAGTTCAAGTTCTGTCCACTGGCCTACCATGTGTCCATTGGCGGGGCTGCTTTGGAAGTACTCTAGATATTCTTTTGCTCGGTGGAGGTTTTTGGGATCAATTTGATCTACATAATCTGCCAGCTCTTTGCTGGACAGAGCATTCGATGCCAGGAGGTCATGGCAGACTTCGCTCACGCACTGGATCTCCAGTAGTCTCGCGGCATTTAATATCTCATTTACATTCGAAGTGCTTATAGTCAGAGTTGCTGTGTAGACAAACTCCAACAGTGCTGAGAGAGCTTCTGCTGTGACGAAGTCTATTTCATAAATATTCTGTTGGTCCACAAAGGCCCCTGATGTGAAGAGCTTTTTGAAGTACTGGCTAGAGGCAGCAAGGACAGATCGATGGGTCCTGAATTCCTGGCCATCCACTATGATAATAGCATCACACAGATAGCCAAAGTTCCTCTGTTCATTAAGACTGCCGAGAAGATCGCTACTGTGATCAGGGAATGGGATACCTATAAGGCCATCTATTCCATCTGCCATTTTCATGGGTAGACGACTAGAGGGAGAAAGAATATTAGAGAGTTAGCACCACATTGATGTTTAACACAGTATTAAACACAAAGAACCAATTAAATGGCCAATCGACTGTACTGTCCCCTTGCTTGGCGGGGAATAAAAAATGAATAATTTGGTCACTCAATCCACAGCTGTTTGTGGGACTGCTGGGCCCAACAGACTGCTGGGTTTTGTTGATTAGAATACAAGTTCGTTTCACAGAATCACACCTGGAGGACTGCCTTGTTTTGCATTGCTGGCAAGCTCAGCTGGGCAGGTTTCAAAGCCACAGGAACCCCACCATGGTACCTGATAAACACTGCACTGTGTGAACATTCCGGTTTGGTCAGACCAGCACACAGACAAGGAATGGCAATGTATTGTGCTTTCCCCCAGTTGCCTTTTACACACACGTAACGCGGCTGTTTTAGGAGAGAAGTTCAACGTGGTCACACGGTTTGATAACAGAAACGTGATCAGGCCCTATATCAAATGCAACAATTATTAGTAGCAGTATATTTTAATATTGAAGGCCTTAGCCTGTATGGAAGTCATATCCAACACAGTCATGGGTGTGTTACAGAAGAATGATCAAATAGGGTAATCAGTCATTGTTATCGAATTGGCATCCACCACCTTTTCAGGCAGTACATTCCAGATTTGAACAACTCGCTGAGTGAAAACATTTCTCCTCACCTCCCTCTGCTGCTTTCAGAAACTATTTTAAATCTGTGACCCCGGATCACCGACACACCCATCGTCGGCCGATAGTGGAAACAGTTTTCCACTATCGAATCCCCTCACGAACGCATAACCTTGATATGTATGTGTACGTAAGTAAATTTTCCCAGATACAGATTTCAGACGCTTATACTGGGGCAAGCATCATTTCAATCAAAAGCGTTTGTTAAGATTTTTGTGTGCGTTTGGGGTGGGCAACTGGTGAATATAGGAACGCCAGTAGAGCTTGCATCATTGTGAGTCATCAGATCAGGAACAAATGACATAGTGATCATGATGTAGGTCACTGTGACCACCGTGTGCTCGTTACAAGATGCAGAACAAATTTGATGGTAAATTTAGAGGTGAAACTCCCCAGCGTCATGTTGAGAGTTAACAGTTAAAAGTTTGCAAAGGTGCCTCGTCCTCCCACTGCACAGATAGGGTCAATTCCTTGCTGTTTCTGATTCTATTTTGAGCCAGAGGAGATGGTGTCAGGAATTCAATTAATGCCCACATACATACCTACACCCACATATGAACACAGTGCATTTCAAGACCTACCTCTATGACCACACTTTTGGTCATCTTTCTCCTCCCCACTCACTTCAGCTCCCAGCCCTAGCTCTGGTGCAAGCTATTATTGTTAGGCACATTGCGACTTCCATGCAACGTGAAAGACGCTGTGTCAATTTTAATTTGTATTGTAATTTAGCAGAACATCTGAAAATGCTTCACGAGAGATAGGAAGTAGGCCTTGAAATAGACTTTGTGTGCGTGCGCAAAATTGAATCGGAAATAGAGCTCGAAAAATTCAGCAGACAATTAGCATCAAGGAAGGAAGAAACATTTTAGATGCTGCCTTGTGTATTGAGAGATCTGTGGTTATTAGACCATCACTGAGTTAATGGAGCATTAGTGGGAACAGTGAGTTCATTTGGTAAGCATTACACGCTAAAAATGAACTTCGATGTTGAGGCTTGGTTTTGCTGAGCGAAGCTGGGAGGCAATGACTTGTTCCAGCATTTGTTCCAGGAGAGGAAGGGCAGGAATCAGAAGCTGGAGGGATCAAATGAGGGATTTCTTGAAGGGTACGGCTTGACAATGGCTGGTTTGAAATGTGGAGATACTGTGCCAGTGGAGAGAGAAAGGCTGATGATGTCAGCTAGTAGAGGGTTGAGAAGAGGAAATTGGGTGGGCAGGTGTGATGTGGTGATGGGGACAAGCGAATGGGTAGGGTAATAGGTTTCATTAAGGGAGAGAGGGCTGAGGGTGAGATGGGTGATTAGTCACTCAATCCACAACATTTTGTGGGACACTGTTATTAATAACACCAGGCAACTCAAAGTGGACCGTATAGAGGTTCATACTAGTTAAAGGGATAGAGAAAGCTAACCTAGAACGATACCTTTGGACAGCTAGACAAGAGGGAACAAGTGAAGAATAGATTTAAGGGCAGACACCGGAAAATATTCCTTTACAGAGGTGCAATAGGTTACAAAAAGGGACTGGAATTGACTGTTTGGATTGGATCAAATGGGACAAAGTGTTTTCTTCATCTGATTCCTTGTCAGGAATACAATGGAGAGCAGTTCAATGGTGAACCTCTGCTGATGGAAGGTCATTCAATCTGTTCACGCTTGTGTTTGGATTTGGGCAGGGTACATGTGTGCACTCGATCACATATAAGGGAATGGAATGGCATAGTACTCTCCACAATGTCCTTTCACCTCTGGAAACTGGCTTTAAACCAGACCCGATTGATGGAATTATGGGCTGTCTCGACACTAGTTTGAACAGTCCTATTGAATTGTGTATGGCCAGCTACAATGTAGGTCAGAAACATGCCAAACTGCCAACAATGTGGAATTTAGCAAAACTGACAACAACAATAACAACAAATTACATTTATAGAGCGTCGGGAGGACGTCCCAAGGCACTGTACAGGAGGCGTGTGACGCGAGCTGGGAGGGGAGTGTTTGGGAAGGGGTGAAACACGAAGGGGAGGTCGAAGAATTCGGGGTGGAACAAAAGGCACGGTCGAAGAGGAAAGTTCTTCAAACCGGCCTGTGAATGGAGGAACTGGGGAGGCCGACGAGGAGAGAGTTTCCGTAGTCCAGCCGTGAAGTGATGTATGCGTGCACGAGTGTTTCGGCAGCGCGGGGGGTAAGATAGTTGCGGAGCCTGGCAATATTGCGCAGGTGAAAATAAGCGGTGCCGGTCAAGGCGCGGATGTGGGGGAGGAAGGAAAGTTTTTGATCGAACATGATGCCGAGGTTCCTGATTGGCTTTGTGAGGTGGAGAGTGCAGCCTTGGATGTTGAGGCTGGCAGCGCCCGATGTGCGGAGGCTTAAAAGACTCTTAAATTTACATTGAATTATAGAAACAGGCCTATTCTGCACAGGAGGCCATTCACCCCACTGTGTCTGTACCATATCTGTACTTCTAAATTGCCATTTTTATTGATCACAATTTCCAATTCTTTCATATTTTTACTGTTCAGTTGCTCACTTGGTCGTATTGATCTGGCCTCAGTAACAACTCTAATTTTCCAAAGACTAACTCTCTGAGTTTAATTCACCTTTTGGAACACCATCCCACAATCCCTCACCTCCCTCCCTCACCCCTCCCACCTCTTTCAAGGCCTGCCTCAAGGCCTTCCTCTTTGGTCACCCTACTAACCCCACCCTCACTACCTTCTACCCCTCTCTGATTTGAACCCTCAGCTCAGATCCAAATCCTTGATTGTCTTGCGCTTTGGGACACCCTCCCAACATGGCATTATACAGATGTAATTTGTTGTTGCGGAAAGTTATTCTCTGCTAACAATTCTGAGACTACACAGCCCGTCATCAATTCCTCACCTATAGGAAAAGAGGTGAGGGGGGTGTAGCGGGTGGATCTTTCAAGCCAGGGAGGGTTAAAGTCTATGACAAGGCAATGCAGGGAGTTTCATTTTGTACTTAACAGGTGTAGTGGCTACACTGCTGGTGTTCAGTGTTGGACAGAGTCGTTGAGCAAAAGACATACAAGATATCAATCCACCCGGAAGCTGAAAAGGCTTGAATGTAAAGTGCACAAAAATCAAGTGTAGCAGCTGCTATAATAAAGCACCACTCTGTATGAAACGTAAATCAGGACTGCGAATTGGATGCAATAATGATTTTCACAGCCTCATGTCATTTATTAGCTGAGGGATAACAAGAGTGTGTGCTCAGCTTGAAGAATAGTTTGGACTGGGAGGATGCAATCGAGCAATGATTGGGCTAAGGTGGACAAATACATGTTAGGTCACAGGAACGGATAATAACAATGGAATTCACAAAGAGGAGAAAGACGAGGCTTGCAAGTCAATATCGTCTCTTTAAAAAAAAAATGCAGAATCCTTCTAAACGTTTCTATGTTAAGCCATCCTCCCTCCAGGGAAGCGTTTGTTTTTGTGAGCTTCACCTGAGCATCATCACTCAGTGACACCGGCTGGAAATATTTGACTTTCCAGCTCTACCTCAGAACAGATCATGGCAAACAACAACAAATTACATTTACATAGAGTTGTTCACGTCGGGAGGACGTCCCAAGGGGCTTGGACGGTCAAGGATTTGCACTCAAGCTGGGGGTTGGGGTCAGGAGGGGGTGGAGGGAGCGAGGGTGGGGGTTGGGGGAGATAGGAGGATGACTCAAGGCACGGTTAAGGGAAAGGTCTTAAGATGAGCCTCTAAAGAGGCAAAGGAGGAGACGAGAAGATGGACTGGAATTCCAATGGGTGGGGTTAGTGAGGCTGAAGGTTTGACCATCGGATGGTGGTCTGTTAATTAGGATGTTAATCTGTTCCTGTCCTCCTTTTAAGGATGGTGTGACAGCACACAGCACTTCAGTGAAACCAGATATTGTATCGTATTGATTTTGTTTAATGGCTCGGTGGACATTATATAATAAGGGATGATATCTTACTGCAAGTTGGTGCTTAATTCTGCGTTGATCTCTCCATATCATCTTTGCACACTGCTAATGCTCCAAACATTAGCGCAGAGACGAATAATTACTGTGATCCCAATACACAAGACAGCTAGAGTATTAATGTCGTTAAAATGTTTTTCCCTCTAGAAATGTTCTATCCTTCCAAAGTTCTTTTTACTTTTATTGGGATGTGTACTTGACTAAGTAGCTAGCCTTACGTATGTGTGATGGTCGGGGAGACAATATGAGCGAGTTTGAGACCTATAGTCCTAGTGCTTAGTGGTTAGCGCACTCGCCTTGCAAGTGAGAGGTCTGGGTTCAATTCCAGGCATGCGAAACCTTGGGCAAGTTCTCTCACTCCACACGCCTGAATTCCTCGAAAAACAACAACAATAAATTGGCCATTTCAATCCACGACTGTGTGTGGGACACTGCTGTGTGCAATTGACTGCCTCGTTTCGCCCACAAATATACAGTCAATTGACTTTACAGTATATTCTGTGAGACGTCTAGAAGATGTGAAAAGCCCTGTATGAAATGCAAGGATTATTATGGTTTAGCTAATGGTATCTTTTCAGGAAGGAAGCGCTGGATAGCAATCACAAGCAGCAATCCTGTTTGATGGGCTATTGAAGACAATTATAGCACCCCAACCACTACCCCATGAACTCCGATCAGCTAATTGGCATGATTGCATTTTGTGGGCATCGCAGCAGCTAGTACGCACATAGTAATGTCCCACAAACAGCCATGGGATGAGTGACCAACTTTATTTGGGGAAATTGATGTCCAGGACACCGGGAAACACTCCTTTCTCCTTTCGAATAGCGCCATGGGATGTTTAATGTCCATCTGGACAGGCAGGTGGGGTTTAATGTCTCATATTGACCATACAAACCTGCATTGTGTGCGTGTGTTTGGTGGTGAGGAACAATTTAACTGGATAATTAATTAATAATGAATTAAAAACAAGGTGGAAGGTCTTTTTCTCTGTAAAGTCTGTAAAGCCATTGATGCAATTTATACTGCAAAACGAGCAGATTACGTGAATTCTGACCAATCCAGGCACAGTTACAAAATCAAACAAAATGCCCAGGAGTGAGAGATGGAAAAGTACAATCACAAAGTCCATGTAATTACAGTAACTAACGATCCAAAGACCCATTCCGTAAATCAGGCAGTGAGATGACTGCCGGTCAAGCAAGACTGAACATGTAGAAAAGGAGCCTGTCTTGTTTCAGATTTATTTAGAGTGTGTGTCCACAGGGAGAGAGGTTCAATGCTAAATTAGACAAGTCAGTACATTGAGGCTGGAGTGCAGTGGCAGGAGGCATTTAAGACGTTTTGCACACAGAAGCTTTTTGAATTCGATACTTGATGCCACCACTTGACGGAGATTGGAGAGAGGAGAGAGTGATGGAAGAGAGGGAAACAGTAATGACTGAAGTTAACCTAGACAAGGGTGGCATCATATAAAAATAAGAACTAGGCCATTTATGAGTGAAATCAGGAAGCAATTTTTTCACACAAAGAGTAGTGGAGCTCCTGTGGCTCAGTGGTTAGAGCACTTCTCTTGCAAGGTGGGGAGACCAAGCTGGGGAGACCTGTGTTCGAATCCAGGCAGTTCAGGGCAAAACCTTGGGCAAGTTTCCTTACTCCACATGCCTAATAATAATCCCTCCAAAAAATACCCCACAATAATAAAATTGGTCATTTCAATCCACGACTGTGTGTGGGACACTGCTGTGCGCAATTGACTGCCGCGATTCGCCCACAAATATATACAGTCAATTCACTTTACAGTATATTCTGTGAAGCACTTTGGCATGTTGATAAGATGTGGAAAGCACTATATCAAATGTAAGGATTATTATTATTATTATAGTGGAAATCTGGAACTCTCTCCCCCAAAAGGCTGTGGATGCTGGATCCATTAAAATGTTCAAGACTGAGGTGGACAGATTTTTGTTAGGCCAGGGTATGAAGCGATTTGGGGCAAAGGCTGGGGGGGGGGGGGGGGGAAATGGTTCAGCCAGGTTCAACATGTTTATCACAGATTGCTTGTTCATTCCTTGCCACCAATGGTTTTTCCCCCCTGTGGTTTTGCCCTGTAGTTTGCCAAAGTTTACATAATGATAGGGAACATATTTTGCAACATACTTTGAAATGGGAGACAACGGCACTTTATCACCATGTAGGAATTTGTCAGTTTTCCTAATCCCGTGCCTTTTGTACCCATAAAGATGATAGATGTGGATAATATTTCCACTTCAGAGCTCAAGGTCATCATGAAGCACTCCCAGGTCAGCCATACGCAAACACACGCACACAATGCAGGTTTGTATGGACAGACCTAGAATTGTACTTGCGTGAAATTCGCACAGAACAAGTAGACACGATTTTGCAACTGTGACAACAATGATCGCCCCTGGAAAGCTTTTCCCAAACAGTTGGGGGTGGGGGGAGGGAGTCACATGGAGATCCTGTTTGCTTATTGAGGTCAAGCTTACAAGATCCGATAAATCTATTCAAAATGAGAAGGGAGTTTCTCTCAGAGCCCTAGCCAACATTCCTCCAGCTAAATTGGCCATTCACCTCATGTGAAGTTCGAACCGACTGCGGTACAGTATAGTATCTGCCTCCCAATACACAGTTACTACACTTGACAGCAATTCCTTGTGAAGCACTTCGAGATATTGCAACATTATTAGGGGCTAACACAAATGCAAGGAGCATCATCACTCATGGTGATTACCTGCGCACACTATCAAGATAGTGCTTTCTTTCATTCAGTAGCAGGTTCAGAAATGCTTAGGAACTGGTCAAACCCTCTATCTTATTGGAATGTCCTCCTGACATGAAAGGTGCTATACAAAGGTAATTTTGTTGTTACTCACGGTTCCCAGGCATGGAACTGGCACAGAGCAGCCAACCTCAATCCATCGTGTTTGATAAGTTGCCTGGGTGGATGGGGGATGGCTTGCTTTGCACTGATTGTCGGCCATCCCAATTCCTCCCTCCATAGGCTGCATATAGTCCAGAACTCTGCGGCCCATGTCCTCTACCGCTCTAAACTTCGTGACCCCATCTCCCCCATTCTTGCTCGATTCCATTGGCTCCCCATCACCCAGAAAGTTCAATTCAACATCCTGGTCCTCACCTTCAAAGCCTTCCATGGCCTCGCCCCACCCTACATCCATGACGTTCTAACCCACTACCATACTGCCTGCCAACTCCACTCAGCAGGCTCTGGCCTGCTCCATGTCCCCGACCCACCCGCCCAAACATTGGCGGGCGAGCAATCAGCCATTCTGCTCCGCCTCGTCCTCTCTTTCAAGACCCTCCTCTTCGACGGTTCCATCGGTCACCCCAAATCACCTCCTTTTCCTCCACCCATCCTGTATTCCCGACCCCAGCTCGGGTCTGACACAGTGATTGTCCAGTGCCTTGGGATGTCTGCCTGACATGAAAGGCACTATACAAGTGTAATCTTGTTGTTGCTGCATCGCTGCCAATTATGGCATGCAAGATGAGCAGGTTTCACGGCACCTGGGAGCAAAGCGCTATGTGGACATTCTGGTTTGCACCATGGGATTGGGCAGACAAGGAATGGCAATGCATTGAGTTCACCCGAGTTGCCCTTTACTTACACGCACACACACACACGGTTGATTAAGAGAGAAGTTCAACGTGGCCTCATGACATCGAGCCACACGGTTTTATAAGAGAGACTCTGGCTGGTATCCAGGGGGATTCGGCTTTAGAAAATGAATGTGAATCTCAGGGCTCAGACCACAGCGAGTCAGGCAGCAGTTTTTCATGGGCGGCATTTTTACTCCCCTTGGCTTCCAATATTTACAATTTGCAAGTTGCAATATTTATACCTAAAAATATTTGTACCTAAAAATAATACCCAATCTAGGCGTCATGCACCAAATTTCCCTAATATGTTGTAACCTAAAATCAACCTTTTCTTTTCCCACCCCAGCAACTTTCTACATAAAATTCCTGTGTTTGCGTGTGTATATGTGTGTGTGCACGTGTCCGTGGGGGGGGGGGGGGGGTGCGGGGGGGTGCGGGGGGGCAGAGTGTGTCACGGCTGAGATCAGCACAGACTGGGATTCAAAACTGGATTATTTTTTAATCGAAAGGGCTCAATTTCACTTGAAATCCAGTGGATTTACCATCCAAGCAACAATGGTGGTACGTGAAGGGGGAAAAGGAAGAGGCTTTAAATTGGCTAAAATTAAAACTGAAATAATTTTTTTTAAATTTCAATTAGCTGCTGCATTTCTCCCACAAAACCCAAGTCAATCCACTGCACAATATATTCCGTGAATTGCTTTGACACATTAAACTAGGGTAAACAAAAACTAGGGCACCATGTCCCCTTAGCCCTCAATTGTATTTTGTAAAAAAGATTTATGTGTTCTTTTAATGAAAAGATCATTCTCTTTGTTTCCACTGAACTTCTCTTCCCACTTCATTCGCGACACATCAACAAGAAGAGACAAAAAAGGGCCTCGATATACCCCTCGGAGGATAGCATCTCCAACAATGCAGCACTACCCCCCCCCACCCCACCCCCCCGCCCCATCACTGCAATGGATTGGGAGGCAACTGACTTGAGAACCTTTTTCTAGGTTCTTATCACATTAAATGTCACGGAGCGTTGTATGAGAAATTACTACCAGGTTGAGTCATTCTTTATGATTCAAAGATCAGTAATTGATGGCCAGCTATTGTAGATAGTTAAACTAACCTGTTTGTTTGATCCCAGTCTGTGCTTAATTAGTTGGTCTCAGACAGGGCAGCGATGCTCCACGTGTCCTCAGCAACCTAGGATGGGGGAAAAATAGACGTCAGTCAGCAGATTGTGTGGATGTCTCTGCTGTGTGCAATTGGCTGCTGCGTTTTGCCCACAAATTATACATCAATTCACTTTACAGTATATTCTGTGAAGCGCTTTGAGACATCGGAAAGACGTGAAAAGCGCTATATCAAATGCAAGGATTCTTATTATTATGTTGGGGTTTATGTTTTGGGCTCAATAGTAATGATCAGATAGGCTGAGTACATTCACTATCTATCACCCCATCAAGAATATGTGATCACCTGGGTGAGTTGTTGGAGGATGTCTAGTCTCTCAGTAAAATTATACCACAGCAGAAATTAGTATTTTAGGAGAGGATTATAATAGAGGGTTATTAACAATAAATAACAAATCTTGCATTTTAGAATACTGCAATATATTACTGAGGAAGAAACGTTCTTAAAAAATTTGACCAGTTACTTCCATCTGCATAGCTTTCTCAGTTATCAATTTCCGCTATCTATCTATTTTGTTGTCCAAGCAAATAGAACCCATTCAGCTCCTGTTAGGCCTCCAAGCTGAAGCCCTAATGGGTGGCATGGTCCTAGCTGGTTAAGCAGAGGGAAAGCTTGCCAGACAGGACTCTCAATGGCAAGCTATGTGGTTTTATCTTCATCCTGCCCCGAGCCCTCTCCCCCGCTCTTGTCCCTACCTCACTATGCAGCTAACTGTATCTCAACTGTATCTCAATAAACGTTTTTTCCTCCCGCTCTCACCCAGTTACCTGTGGGGTACCCCAGGGATCCATCCTCGGCCCCCTCCTCTTCCTCATCTACATGCTCCCTCTTGGGGATGTTATCCGCAGACATGGGGCTCACTTCCACATGTATGCTGATGACACCCAACTCTACTTTTCCACTTCACTTTGCGACCCCCAGTCCCCTGATGTTCTGTCAGCCTGCCTGTCAGACATCATGAATGGATGAGCGAGAATTTCCTGCAGCTGAATATCGACAAGATGGAAGCCATACTCCTTGGCTCTCGTCAACATCTCCATTCGCACGGCTCTCACCTCCTCTACCTTCCCGGCCTGCCCCTAAAACTCTCTGAACCTGTGCGCAACCTTGGCATCAGGTTCGACCCCCAACTGTCCTTCCTCCCCCACATCCGGTCCCTTCTTCTACCTCCGACAGATCGTCCGTCTCTGGCAATACCTCACCCCAAAAGCCACTGAAACCTTGGTCCATGCCTTTGTCAGCTCTCGGCTGGACTATTGCAACGCCCTCCACCACAATCCACAAAATCCAGCTAATTCACTCCGCAGACCGTATAGTCACCCGCACCAAGCTTCACTCCCCTATTACCCCAGTCCTTGCCAGAGTTCACTGGCTCCCTGTCCCTGAGAGGATCGACTTCAAGATCCTGACCCTTGTTTTCAAGTTCCTCCACTCCTCTGCCCCCCCCTACCTCTCTGACCTCCTCTCTCCCCAAACCAACACCCGCTGCCTTTGCTCCTCTGGGTCTGGCTTCCTCCATGTCCCCCAAATTCTCCGCTCCACCCTCGGCGACCGTACCTTCAGCCACTGTGTCCCGAGGCTCTGGAACTCACTTCCTCACTCCCTTCACCTCACCCCCTCTCTTCTCAGTTTCAGGTCACAGCTAAAGACCTTTCTCTTCGACTGCGCCTTTGGTCACCTTTCTACCCCTGTCCCTGGCTCGGTCCCAGGATCTGCTACTATGAAGCGCTCTGAGATGCCGTCCGGTGTGTGGGGGGGGGGGGGGGGTATATGAATCAAAGTTGTTGTTGTTATTGTTGTTACAGCGCCTTAGGACGTCCTCTCGACATGAAAGGCGCTATATAAATGTAAGTTTGGATTGATTGATTGATTGATTGGTTTAGCTGGTTAAACTCCAGCAGTTACGCCAACGCAAACTCTAGAATCACGGGATAGCAATCCGCAGTAGGAACCCTATGTGAATTTCCCCCCTCACCACCCCAAGCCACCAAGGGTAATTGTGAAACCCAGCCTGCAGCGTAATTGAACTATCTCAGCACAAATGGGGATTGAACCTTGGCCCTTCCTGATTTGTTTGGCTCAGCTGGTCACCGGATAAACTTGTGAAGTCATTGGGAGCGTGAGACTCTAAAAATACAACACAAGATTTTTTTATACCTCCCTCTCCCACCCCTCACCTTCCTCACCCACCCACCCGCCCACTGAGCTATTCGCACAGGAATGAGCTGTAAACTGCAACTTGGGAAAGGATAAGATAATTTTGGAGGGATTCAGGAAGTAATGTAAATATTCAAGATACTAAAAACGGGAGTATAGCACAACATGTCTCTGAACTGTGGAATCAGGGCTCATTTTGAGACACTTTATGTTGAACATAATAAATGGTTGCATTTTCATTGAAGCACAATTACACGCCATGTTATCAATGGGTTCCTATGAAATGTTGCTGCTTTTAAGAAACTTCTATTAGCGGATTATAAACTGAAACTAAACCAAGTAAAGATCATTGCTCAGCAAACATCGAGTATTAACAATAATCCTTGCATTTGATATAGAGCCTTATCACGCCTCAAAACGCTTCACAGGATACACTGCAAAGGAAATTGGGCTGCGAATTTTTTTGTGTGGGCGAAATGCAGCAGCCAGTTGCTCACAGCAATTACAGAGTAAGCAGAGGCCTAGGATTAACAAACAAATTGGATATGCGAAGGAGGGATACACACAATGTTCTCTATTGTAAGGAACAAAACAAAATAATTATTCTATTTTGATGGAGATTCTCTGTCCGTCTCTCCCCCCACCCCAACCCCCTCCCCCCTTGACTCCTGAATAAAGACAGTCCTGAACTATACATAGAAACATTCAACATTTTAGCACAAACTGGGACCATTGTCTCTGTGCAGATTATACTAATCAGAAGATTACAGGTTTGATTCTTTTTTTAAAAAAAATGTGTGGAATGCCGTCTTGCAAATTAAACATTTTCCAAAACTTCTGCACAATCTTCGCCAACGGTCTCAAGGCTAAGGTTGGGAAATTTCATGGCACGAACATGGGATTCGTCAAGTACGAGTACAGTCAGTCCGAGAGACAAACTGTGGTTTGGGTCCATAAAATTCACATCCTGCATTATCAACCTGCCGCTCAGCAAACTGAGGCCTGTTCCATGTCCCCTGTCTAGCCCGCCTCGCCTCAGTACACATCTTGAGATCCTCCTCTTTGGCCACCCTCCCATGCTTCTTCCCCTCGACAACAACAACAACAAAATTACACTTTCATTTTCTAAAGCAGACTCCCGCTGGACACTCAGAGCCTCTCGTATAAAACCGTGTGGCTCGATGTCATGAGGCCACATTGAACTTCTCTCTTAATCAACCGTGTGTGTGTGTGTGTGTAAGTAAAGGGCAACTCGGGTAAACTCAATGCATTGCCATTCCTTGTCTTGATTGGGCGTCTTCCCAATCCCATGGTGCAAACCATAATGTCCACATAGCGCTTTGCTCCCAGGTGCTGGGGTGCTGTGAAACCTGCTCATCTTGCATGGCATAATTGGCAGAGATGCAGCAACAACAAGATTACACTTGTATAGTGCCTTTCACGTCAGGAGGACGTCCCAAGGCACTGGACAGTCACTGTGTCAGACCTGAGCTGGGGACGGTGGGAGGGAGGGACCCTCCCTTAACTCACCTCCAGCCCCCCTCTCAGGCTCAGGTCCAACTCCTTGACTGTCCAGCGCCTTGGGACGTCGTCCTGAATGTGAAAGTAATTTTGTATTGTATTGTATAATGGATAGCACTGATAACACTGTCATTGACATTACCAAATCATTGCTGGAAGGTGCTTTTGCAACTGAATCTCTACATCCAAACTGTACCACATTCCTAGTATATTGTGGGTCCATGTGCAACTGCACTGAATACAAATCAATGATATGTGGCCTGACTGTAAAAGTGTTCCAGGGATGTAAACATTTCTTGAAAAGGCCTCTAGAGCAGAACCAACTGGGATGTTTAAACAGGAGATAGGCAAAAACAATCTACATCTATATAGTGCCGTTCTCTTCCAGAGGATGTCTCAAAATCTTCACACAGTGTGAACTGATTTGAATGAGAGGACAAGGATCTTGAGTTCAATCCCCTGGGGGATGGGAAGCAAAGTCTAGAGGAGAGATGAAAGCCCGGTTGGTGCAGGAGAAGACACGAGCTGCTGTAGTAGATGTTCTGCGGCTGTGTAGGGAGTAGCTGCGGAATCCAACAAGGAAGGTGTTTGAATAGCTGAGCTGGGAACGCGTGAAGAAAGCATGTATTGGGGTCTTGGCAGCCATAGTGAAACCCGCACCAAGCTCCGCGACCACCATTGCCCAGCAAAATTGGCTCCCCATCCCCCAGAGGATTGAATTCAAGATCCTCATCCTCATGTTCAAGGCCATTCATGGCCTTGCCCCCATCTACCTCTCCGACCTGCTCTCCCCTATGAACCTCCCTGCCCCCTCCGTTCAGCGGACTCTGGTCTGCTCAATGTCCCCTGCCTGACCCGCCCTATCATCGGCGGACGGGCTTTCGTTCTCTCTGTCTCCACACTCAGGAACTCCATCCCAAAGTCCCTTTGTCTTACTCGCTCCCTCCCTCACCTCCTTCAAGGTCGGTCTCAAGATCCTCCTCTTCAAGCCTTCTGCTGCCCTCTCAACTCTCTCCCTCCCCTCCTGCCCCTCTCGCCTTGCTCAGATCCCGTCCTGACTGTTCAGCTCCTTGGGACATCCTCCCGAAGTGAAAGGCGGGCTATAAATGTAATTTTGTTGTTGTTGTTGAAACAATAGAACAAACCCAATCTGGCCTACTCTTGTTCCTAGTTTTCTCTTCTCATGAACTGTATTTGTTTCAATAGCCACGGTGCTGCACGTGATGGGTACAATCGAGATAAGAAAACAAAACTTTGGTTGATGCTAATTAGAAGTAGAAAATTTAAACTGCTAGAAACAAAACAACAAAATTACATTGAGAGAGCGCCTTTCACGTTGGGAGGACGTCCCAAGGAAGGCAGAGCAGGGAAAACAACACCCAAGAAAGGCACGGAAGGAAGTGGGACTCTGAAGGGCACTATGTAAACAAGGGTTTTGTGTACATAGCGTTACGAACCAAAATTCACCCCCCGATTACCCCAGTCCTCACCAGACTTCACTGGCTCCCTGTCACAGAGCAGATTGACTTCAAGATCCTCACTCTTGTATTTAAATCCCTCCACTCTTCTGCACCCCCCTACCTCTCTAACCTCCTCTCTCCTCACAGCAGTACTTGTTGCCTCCTCACTGTCCCCCAAATTCTCCACTCCACCATCGGCGGCCGTGCTTTCAACTCTAGAACTCCCTCCCTCAATCCTTTTGCCTCACCCCCTCCTTTTCCCTTTTCAGGTCATGGATGAAGACCTTTCAATTCAACCACGCCTATGGTCACCTTCCCCCTCCCGCTGGCCCGGCCCCGGGTTCCGCTACTGTGAAGCGCTCTAAGACACCGTCCGGCGTGGAGGGCGCTATACAAATTCAAGTTGAAGCGTCACTCACACTTGATTTATCTCCTGTGCATTTCAGACAGTTTCAGTTTGGATTGTGGCTCACATTCCCCTTGTTTAACTTTCTGCCTGATGGGGTCAGAGTTTCATATGCTAACGTTGTGTGAGATGCGTGATATCACTGAGTGAATATAGATGCTAAAGTACAAGTGTAGTTCTTATGCAACTAGCATAAACAACAGCAATGTACTAGTTACATCTCTTCCCCTCTCCATTCCAAATAAAAAAAATTGTAATTGAATGCAGTTCCCACCCCCATTGCCTCCCAATTACAGTAAACCTCATACAAGTTGAATCAGTTGAGACCATTCATTTAATATGACTTAATATGACCATTAGTAGGCGAGCCTTCAGCCACTCTGCCCCCACCCTCTGGAACTCCATCCCGCAGTTCCTCTGCCTGGTCCCCTCCCTTGCCTCCATCAAGAACTGTCTGAAGACCTGCCCCTTCGCCTGTGCCTATGTATGACCATGACCATCCTCCTTCAGGAATGGGAAAGTTTGTTTGGGTGGTGGGAAACCACCAGTTAGAGTCTCGTCAAGAGGGTTGTAAAGGTTTGAAATATTCTGCCCCAGGAAGCTGTAGAGGCAGAATCAATAGGAAAGTTTAAAAGAGAGAAACGTACACTTGGATAGTCTGGGTATTAAGGAATATGGCAAAGCAACAACAACAAAATTACATTTGTAGAGCGCCTTTCACTTCGGGAGGACGTCCCAAGGCATTGAACAGTCAGGTCGGGACCAGAGCAGGCGGGGAGGGGTCGGGTGAAGGAGAATAGGAGAATTGACTATATATTTGTGGGCGAAATGCGGCAGCCAATTGCGCACAGCAGTGTCCCACAAACAGTCGCGGAAGTTGGGTTAGGGGAGAAAGCATTGGGTTTAAAAGATATGATAAGATCAAATAAACTGGTTGAACAGACTTGAATTGATTGAATGGCTTCCTCCTGCGTTTCTATGTTCTTAAGAGGCTCATGGCATTTCAAAGCTTAGAGTAAATAAAAGATAAGAGAAATTCTCCTCCCACTTGCTGCGAGATTGGGCAATACTCCTCGCTTGCATTTATGTGGAGTCCTGAAGCTCAATGGTTAGAGTACTCGCCTTCCAAGTAAGAGACCAGGGTTTGATTCCAGGCAGGTCAGGGCAAAACCATGGGCATGTTTCCTTACTCCACATGCCTGATAATAATCCCTAAAAAAATTAATAAATTGGTCATTTCAATCCATAACTGTTTGTGGGACCCTGCTGTGCACAATTAGCTAACAAGATTTGCCCACAAATATAGTCAATTCACGTTACAGTATATTTTGTCAAGCATTTTGAGACATCTAGAAGACGCTATATCAAATGCAAGGCCTTGCAAGTAATTACTATTACAGTATATTATTATCTCTTCTGCAGGTTCCTGGCTTCTTCCTTCACTCAAAGGGTTGCTAGAAATCTGGAATTCTCTCCCCCAAAAGGTTGTGGATGCTGGATCCATCCACATCTTCAAGAATGAGGTTCATAGATTTTTGGTAGGTCGGTCTATTCAAGTTTACGGGGTGAAAGCGGGAAATTGGAATTGAAAGGATTAGTAGAGATACAGATCAGCCATGATCTAATTTAATGGTGGGACAGGCTCGACGGGCCGAATGGCCTACTCCTGTTCCTATGTTTTTAGTCTCCCTTCTCCTGGAGTTGACTGGAATGGTTGTTTCACCAGAATGTGGCGCAGTGGCATAGCAACAGTCAATGAGAATCAACAAAAAACTATGCTGGAAGCATTTGCAAGACACATACTTCTCTGCTGTCTACTTCCTAGAATCACAAATAGCCTAGCAATGCTCCAACAACCAATGTTTTGTGATCAACCTAATGTACAACTGACTTCTTTTATTTATTAAGGACCTAGGTTAAGGTCCATGGGTCACAGTGCGGCACTGAACAGCATTGAGAAGAGTTTTAAAAGAATCGTAGGCAAGCCACGTCAAGAAGTGGTCACGCCTCACTTTTTGCAGATCGTACTGAAGCGGGGTGGGCATGTGAAATGAGGCATCATTGTTTCCAGCTCCATCAGCAACTGAGACTACAAAGGAAACCTGCTCCTAATCATTCTAATCGAAACGTCATTGACCCGAAACGTTAACACACTTTCCTCTCTTCATAGATGCTGCCTGACCTGCTGAGTGTTCTCAGTGACTTCTGTTTTTATTTCAGATTTCCAGCATCTGCAGTATTTGGTTTTTTGCTACTAATTTTTGCCATTATAATGTGATGGGATTAAAAAATTGCACCATCTTAACACATTCAATACATTAATTATCACGATAATTCACATTGAACTGTCTTTGCACTTTTCACTCTATATGTTGAGTGTTCAAGTGGGGGATGTTTCCATGTGCTCAGTCCAATCCATAGCACCCCAGTCGCTTAATGTATAAATGGTTAACGCCTGAATAGTTACAAGCACATGTGTTCGACAGGACCACAGACAGCGAGGAGCAGAAAAACAGTTCTTAAGTTTGATGAGAAAAAAGTCAAGACTAAGCTATAGATTTAGTGTTTGTTTAGGTGGGGATGGTGAATTAATTTATTTTGTGTGCAGAGTTAAATCTTGTGAAATACCCAAGTTACTGTTCACAGATAAGAAAGCATCACCAACTAATCGGGAGTTTTTCTTTCCCCTTTCGCCTTGTCCTTTGTGAATCTGTTACTTTCAATTTCTACATCATCTTCTCCTCCCAGCCACACCATTCGGTTAGGTTATTCGGCCCCTCGAGCCTGCCCCATGGCTGATCTTCTAACTTAACAACAACAACAATGTAATTTCCAGAGTGCCTTTCACGTCGGGAGGACCTCCCAAGGCGCTGAACCTCCCATCTGCCCACTTATCCCCATATTCCTTTATCCTCTATCAAGGAATCTTTGGAAATCTATCAATCTCAAATAATAATTTGTTACAGCTCCTTTCATGTCCTCAAAGCAGTTCACAGGATTTACTGTAAGTGTGGCGACAGCCAACTGGCGCACAGCAATGCCGCACAAATAGCCATGATAATAATCCTTGGATGTGATACAGCACCCTATCATTGGTACGTCTTAAGGCGCTTCACAGCATATACTGCAAAGTGAATTTACTGTATATTTTGGTGACTGCCAATTTTACACTGTAGTGTCTCACAAAGTACAGTAGATTGAGTCACTAAACCAAAACCAAAAGTGAATGACTAATTTTTATCCAGGAACTTTTTAATTTTTTTTAATTAAGAAAAGCCTAACGTGATAGCTGAAGAAATTAAATGGCGTGTGGGGGGGAATGTTGGAGTGTGGGGGTCGGGAAGGAAGAGAAAGAAAGAAAATGGCTCCAAATATTCCCCAAGACCAGGTACTATAGCGCCAAACAATAAACTTCCCAACCGCTTCACATTTAGTTTGCAAAGAGTTTAGTCGGAAATAGTTTTACACAAAACATCTGGACACTGTGCTTACAAATAAACAACTTTCCAAAGAGGAAGATAAAGGCAACCCCAAACTCTCTTTACCACTATCCCACCCGCAACACACACACACATACACACAACACATGTGTGAAAATAACAACAACAGCAACGCCAACTTGCATTTATATAGCGCCATCCACGCCGGACGGATGTCAGAGCGCTTGACTTGGTTAATAGCCCTGGGTAAACTTGCTGGAAATTTCTTACAGGAGCAAAAATCAAACAAAAATGTTTTTTTTAAAAAATACAATGTACAGTATAGGCAATGTAAGCAGACCTGCCTTAAAAGTACTAGGAAGAAAGGGAATCCCAATGATTTCTGTGTTTCCAGGCTAGGCTGCTAAGCAGTGCAATGAAGAGATCCAGTGAATCACATGATGGGAGGGCGAGGGTGGGAGTGGGTGAGGGAGGGGGAAAGAGACCAGTTAAAAATAAAACTTCAGCTTGACGGAATGGAAACGGATACACACAAGACGCTCCCAGCTTTATCTTCCTTGTGTTGTTAGGCAGAAGCACGCAAGGCAAGGGAGCTTCTGGAGATATGAGTTCCACGCCTCGCTGATCTTGAAAAGGGGGATCTTAAACAAAGGAGAAACGGGGGCAGAGGGGGGGGTGGGAATCAATAACCTGCTCAGAGCAATGCAAAAAAATATTAAAAACATTCCTGCAATGCTTAATGCTGCCAGTAATTACACCCTGCAAACGGCCTTTCCAGTTTGAGCTGGTCAACCCCACCCAATGTCGCCTGCCAACGTTTACAAGCCCTCTCTCTCGGTAAAGAGACTGGAAAAGCACCAGCAACCTTTAACCAGCTCATTACCCAGCCACCTTCACTGCCTGTACAGAATGTTCACATTCATTTCGTTATGCAACAGCAGGGAGAAACACATCCAACGTACATTTGTCACATATCCACTCTGGAAAGGAACTAAAACAAATCATTTCTTAAAGCCTGACTGATTACGTCCCACCCACAAAATACACTGTCAATTCATTTTACAATTTATCCTGTGAAGTGCCTTGAGACATCTCAATGATGTGATTAGTGTGCTATTTCAAATGCAAGGATTATTATCATTATTGTTTTGGATACGGAGGCGTGGATAGGAGTATGATAGTCGATTCTACCCCCTATGAATCTTCTCCCCTTCCTCTCCTATTTTCTCTTGCAGTCGGGAATTGCTGAGGTGGTGCTTCCATTCATGTCACAAAAACCCTCTGCTACCTCACCCAAGATGTGCCCCGAGATTGCAATTGTAGGCATGTAGCCACAGAGAGGCAACACTGCTTGAAAACCATACACGCTTTAGGATCCAAACCAAACTGAGAGGTCTGTGAATACAGTGAAGTCCTGTAGCTTATTGGTGAGAACTTCTGTTTGCCCATCAGTAAGTAGGAACCCAGCTGATACGGCTTTGGCTTGCAGAGTTAACGGGAGCTAAGTGTAAAGAGTCCCTGCTCCCAGTGACTGGTCTGCCCTTCCAACAACAACAACAAAATTACATTTGTATAGCACCATTCACATCCCAATCCTGCCATTGAGCCATGCTGGACTGTGCTGAAACCGGCAGTGCCCTGAAATAATGCGGGCCCCTCTGGCTCGGCAACTGGATGACCTAGACTGACACAGAGGGTAGGTTCCATTCCGATATTCCGTTGCCAAACATGTCACATTGGAACCAACCTCTCACATTTGACAAGCGGGTGTTTGAGCCCTCACTAGGTGGATAGTGGGCAACGCAATTCAGCATGAAACACACGAGAGCATTGCAACAGTTGAAGATGCAGAGCTTAAGCAGTAGCTGCTGTACCTCTCTGCAAGCCAAATCAAGGTGTATTGTAAGCACTGGATGCATGGACACGTGTTCACAAACATCAGCCCCTATTATAAATTTTCCCCCCCAAAACCCCACCCATTTTCTCTCCGTGGTTTGAGAGCTGACTGGCTGCCTGCTGGTAACTAAGCAGATTTACGAACCTTAAGAAATCGAGGTTCTTTTCGGGTGATGTGTGCACAATAAATCTTGTCACAAGTCTTTTTTTTAATGTAAGCAGCAAAACTCCATTAGATGATGGAATCGAAAATAACTATTTGCCATCAGTGGACAATGAACCACAATATACAGTGACAAGCTATTTGGAAGGCAGTACAGTACTGTGCAACCAAACTCAATCCTGCCCCCACATGAGTAATACCTAGCAGGGGTCACTGTAAATAATTCAGGAAAGGATTATTCCTAGCTTATTCCACTCCTTCGCCAAAGGGCACGGAGGCAAATTAGCAGCTCAACTCGTGCCCTGGCTGAAATCAACAGCACAGCCTTACGCAAACCCTTCAGTCTATATGCCTTCAAAGCTATAATCAACTCACAGTCAAGAAATGGCATGTAAATACGCACATAGCGTCCTGCTCGCTAATTGGAGTGCTGATCTTAACTGATGGGGGAACAGAGGTAAACAATGCTCAGTGTTGATGGGACCAATGTCTGTCTGTCTGTCTTCCCAAAGGCCCTGGGCCATCCAGCTGTAACCGCAAAAACTGTTGTTTAAGCCAGCCTGGTTCCCAATGCACTACTGGAACAGGGATTGCACATCAGGGAGTTTTTGCTGTACCAGTGAGGGCTAAACTGTAATAATAGTAATAATCCTTGCACTTGATATAGCGCTTTTCACATCTTATCGACATCATTTCTGGGAAGGAGAGTACAACAAAACATACAGTCAATTCACTTTACCCTGAATCCTCCGCTCTAGCATTAAGTCATTACGCCCCAGAAACTTTGGAACCTCCTCCCTCAGACCCCTCACCTCACCCCCACCCTCAAACCCCTCGCCTCACCCCCACCCCCTTCTGCATCTTCATTCAGGTCACGCTTGAAGACCTTTCTCTACGATTACGCTTACACGTTCCTCCACCTGGCTCTGTGATATTCAGAGATATATATATATATATATATATATAGAGAGAGAGAGAGAGAGAGATTCTCTAGATTTGAGTTTGTTCAAGTGGACTTGGCTCAAATGGATAGTACTTATTCCTCGGGACTTAATAATATTAATCCTTGCATTTGATGTAGCGCTTTTCACATCTTCTGTACGTCTCAAAGCGCTTCACAGAATATACTGTAAAGTGAGTTGACTGTGTATGTGGCGAATGCGGTAGCCAAGTTGCACAAACAGTCGTGGATTGAAATAACCAAGTTATTATTGTTTTTTGAGGATTATTTTAGGTGTGTGGAGTAAGGAAACTTGCCCAAGGTTTCGCCCTCCTGGGAGATAAACTGACTCATCCCACGAGTGTCCATCGGTGATTTTTAGATTTAAATCCGCCTTGAAATGCCTCAATTCACTCCTATAGCATGTCCGAGTCATTCTTCTTTGTGATGGAACTTGACTCTCTTTTGCCTGTTTGAAATTATCTTAAAGTATTGAAATTTGGGGGGATTATTAATGTGCACTATTGTGTTGTAGAAGGATAAATACATAAATTGGCCAGGTTCCAGTGCCTGATCACTTTATGCTGACAGTTCCTGGAAATGCTGTAAGCGACGAAAGACGGCGACAGGCTTGAGTTGCACTGCAATAGTAATATAGTCATCAATGAATCTTAATATACTCCCTCCCCTTGAGTGAGTCTAATATGAATAGCTGCTTGAATGACATTCTGGAGGCCCACACACCATTCGAAAAGAGAAGGGAGTTTCTCTCTCCCGCAGTCCTGGCCAACAACCCTCCAAATAGAACTGATCGCTGATCGCAAGCGTTTGCATCTTGACTGTACAGCAAGTGAAAGAGGACAATTTGTTTGTACGCCACTCCAGAAACATTAAGAGTATCATCAAATGCCTCTAGGTTTGCCAGGTGTGAAGGCAACTCTGCCGGGTTCTCTCATTTCACAAGATATGTTTCACAATGAAATCCAGCAACCTTGACCTAAAAATATAAGCTCCCACCAGCAGTGATTTGTCACGATCATACAATTGCACAAATCTCTCGAGCTTTATTCCAATAAAATACCCCAAAATATGAAGATGTGTAGCGATTGGATACAGAAGAATCCCTTCCCCCACTTTATCATAACCAGATCCTTTTTTTGTCAATCAATTGCGTACAGCAATGTCCCACAAACAGTCTTGGATTGAAGTTCCATTGTGTTTCAGTGAGTCAACAATGACCTTGAATCCACCCCTTGGATACAGTGCAAAGTTTTTCCAATCAGACCCATTGTATTTTGTTTAAAAAAAAGTTGTCTTCACACTTGTTCCCTTAAATCTTCATTTTTTTATTTTTTAAAAATGATCTTTCATCTACACGCAATTCAGAAATAAACTTCCACCTTTGTGAAAAGTAAAATTCCAGGCCCCAATTGTTAGTGCATAAGAATTTGCTAGAGGAAACAAAATTATTACGTTTGTATAGCGCCTTTCACATCAGGAGGACGTTCCAAGGTGCTGGACAGTTATTGCTTCAGGCCGAGCTGAGGACTGGAGTGGGGGGAAGGAGGGGGGATAAGGAGTTGCTGATGAGTTCATCGAAGAGGAAAGCCTTAAGGCGAGACTTGAAAGGAGGCCAGGGAGGGGGCAAGGCGGAGGGACTTTGGGGTGGAGTTCCAGAGGTTGGGGGCAGAGTGGCTGAAGGCTCGCCTGACCAAGTCTATCCAGTTCTCCTTCCACCACCCTGACAGTCGCTTGCACATGTAGTGTCCCAAACTATATACTGCATCTCTAGATATTAGTTCCGAAAATAAATCTATGCAATTTGCTTTTGAATGAATCAACAATTTCTGCTTCCACCGTCTGTCTCTCTGGGCAGCCTGTTCCATACGTTTACTACTTACTCACTGAAGTCGTTTCCATGGATTTGTTCTAAATTTGGGGAGCCTGTTCCATGTAATACACCTTTTTCTGTAGTGTGCTGTTAACAAGGAATAATAATAATAATGCTTGCATTTGATATAGAGCTTTTCATGTCTTCTAAAAGTCTCAAAACGCTTCACAGAATATACTGTAAAGTGAATTGACTGTACATTTGTGGGCAAAACGCGGCAAGCATTTGAACACAGCAGTGCCCCATAAACAGTAGTGAACTTAATGACTCAATTTTTTCCTTTGTAGGCATTATTATTAGGCATGTGGAGTAAGGAAACTTACCCAAGATTTTGTCCTGCCGGGAATTGAACCCGGGTCTCTTGCTTGTAAGACAAGTGTTCTAACCACTGAGTTACAGGACTCCTGCCAATCATAGATACTGTAGTATCAATCATATTCACAGCACCACTGCCATCAATTGCATAAATGACGTGCCCTTTCACCCCAATAGAGAAATGTGTCATAGGCTATCAAGCTTTCAGTCACGACACAGTGACTGACAAGCAAATCTCAGATATAATAAAATACATCACTTAAGTACTCATATTGCTGACACTGTAAAGAAAGCAACTTTAGCATAAATCTATACCACAAAACCAGCCTCCACATACCATAGTTGGCAGTTAGCACTTAGCAGTGAACTATTTATTCTGTATTTATTGGGAGTATTTATGAATAGTCTTAACATTCATAAACTATTGCTTCTCATTCCACAGACATGGCCCTGAATGTTCGATAACGTCTTTGGAATTTTGACACGTGGCTTGCCACTGTCTAGCATGTACTAAATGATAATACTAATAATCCTTACATTTATAAAGCACTTTCCACGTCTTATCGACGTCTATATATCGAATATACTGAACCATATTCAGGAGGGTCCCAGATTCGTTGATCAGTCAATACTAGGTTAACAGGGGTGGTACGGGTGGGCGGAGGGGGAGTAAACTAGAGAAAGTCTCAATGCTTGTTGGCAACAATGGAGACATAGACCAGGTTATTAAAGCAGAACTTTAGACGCTACAACGAGAGACCAAGGGCATTATCGAGTTTTCCACATACAGTTTATGGATTCTTCACAAATAAATGTCCTCCCGACGTGAAAGGCGCTATATAAGTGCAATTTTGTTGTTGTTGTTATTGTAAACAGTCCTGGCTCGTGAATTCTAAGGTTCCTGCAGAAATGAACAATAATGATAATACTTGCATTGGTACAGCACCTAATCACATTAGAAAGACATTTCAAAGCTCTTCTTCACAGGATTTAATACCACCACTATTAATAATAATCCTTGTATTTCACATCTTCTAGATGTCTCAAAGCGCTTCACAGAATATACTATAAAGTGAATTGACTGCATGTATGTGGGCAAAATGTAGCAGTCAGTTGCGCAGTGTCCCACAAACAATCGTGGATTGAAGTGAGCAATTAATTATTTTTTTAAGGATTATTATGAGGCTTGTGGAGTAAGGAAACTTACCCAAAGTTTCGCCCTGACCCGCCCGGAATCGAACCCATGTCTCTTGCTTGTAAGGTGAGTGCTCTAACCACTGAGCTACAGGACTCCAGGATTTACTGTCAAATGGAGTGACTAGGTATTTGTAGGCAAACGAGGCAGCACAATTGCACACAGCAATGCCTCACCAACAGCTATGGAGTGAGTGACTGACTCTTTATGGGGGAGGGGGCTGATTATTGGCCAGGACACCAACGGAGAGCGCGAGAAAAAAAAACTCCATTCTCTTTTCTAATAGCGACATGGGAGATCTTTAGGCAAAAAAAAGAAGAAAGTGATGTGTTTTATTACACCTGAGATTTGCTTGGATATAATGAAACTACTGGACTTGAATGAAAGGGGGTTTAATTTGCAATATTCACAAAACCAAGTCCCGGAGACAGGCCTGCGGATTTCTGTCAATGAACACCAGTCTTAAATTCCTTGAAATTGGCATCTGAGTGGAGCGCCACAGGGTCAGTGTGACATGCAGAATTTACTGTTTACTCGAATTTACTCGACCACAATGGTTGTATCAGGAATCATAGAACTTTTCAGCACAAAAGGAGGCCATTCGGCCCATCGAATCTGTGCCGGCTCTTTGAAAAGAACTACTCAAGTCAAACCCACTCCCCAGCTTTCTCCCCATAACTCTGCAAAACCCGTCCTCCCCAAATAAGCATCCAGTTGTAGTGACCGATTTGAGGATACTAATTTCAATCTTGAATTCATCTTGGATCTTGAATTCGACCCTCTGGGGGATGGGGAGCAAGTGGAGACGGACGAAGGTGGGAGTGAGGTGTTCGCAGCGCCTAGTGTGGGAGAGTACACGAGCTGCAGAGTTCTTAGTAATCTGCAGCTTGTGAAGAGAGGAGCTGGGAAGGTCGACGAGATGTGATGAAAGTGTGGATGAGTGTTTCAGCAGCATGGGGGGGGGGGGGGGGGGTGAGGTAGTGGTGGAGTCTAGCAATGTTGCGGAGGTGGTGGAAGGCAGTACCAGCCATGGAGCGGATTTGGGGGAGGAAGGATAGTTCGGGGTCGAACAAGACGCCCAGATTCCTGACTGGCTTCGAGAGGTGGAGAGTGCAGCCTTGAATGCTGATGTTGCCAGCACCTGAGGTGCGGAGACGCTATCGCAAGCCAATCAGGAGGGCCTCCATCCTGTTCACGTTTATTTGGAGGAAGTTGTCCCCCGTCCAGGACTCAATGTCGGACAGACACACAGTCAGGATGCCAGTAGTCCTGGAGTCGAGGGTGGAAGCTGAAAGGTAGAGTTGGGTGTCATCCGCATACATGTGGAAATTTACCCTATGTCTGTGGATGATGTCACCAAAGGGGAGCAAGTAGAGGGTGAAGAGCAGGTGCCCAAGAGCAGAGCCCTGGGGAACATCGCATGTGATTGTGCGAGGGCTGGAGGAAAAGCCATTGGAGGAGACTTAGCGAAGGCAGTGTGAGAGGTATGACCGGAACCAGTCAAGGACAGAGTCTTGAAGGTTGAGGAGGGAGGAGAGGTGGTGGAGGAGGATTGCGTGGTCTACCGTGTCAAAGGCGGTGGATAGATCAAGGAGGACGAGGAGGCAGAGGGAGCCCTAGTCGCAGATGGTCAGGATGTTTTTTGTGACCTTAACCAGAGCAGTTTCTGCGCTGTGGGCAGCACGGAAACCCGATTGGAGGGGTACAAAAAGTGAGTGGGTTGAGAGGAAAGAGCAGAGCTGGGAGGCAACCACTCTTTCGAGGACCGTGGACAGGAAAGGGAGGTTGGAGATGGGCCGGTAGCTTGAGAGCTGCGACACATCGAGGGAAGGTTTCTTTAGGATGGGGGTGATAGTGGCAGGGGAGTGGGAATGGTGCCAGATGAAAGGGACAGGTTAATGGTGTCAGCAATTAGTGGGGCTAGAAGGTGGAGCTGGGTGGTAAGGAGCAGGGTGGGGATAGGGTTTAGAGAGCAGGTGGTGGGCTTCATGTAGCGGAGTTTCGTAGCGTAGAGGTTAGCGCGTACACCTCGCAACCTGGGTTCAATTCACGCAAATATTAAACAAGTCTGAAAAAATTATTGTCCAGCGCCTTGGGACGTTGTGATGTGAAAGGCGCTATACAAGTGTAATTTTATTGTTGCAATTCTCATCTGCTTACTTCACATATTTACCTTTACCCAGCAGTAAGTAGGAACCTGTTTGTTAGTCAATTGTCAGATCACTTTCCAGGAGTAATAATCTTTGAAAAAACAAGTGGTCAATCAATCTACAACTGTTTGTGGGACACTGCCGCGTTTTGCTCACAAAATACACAGTCACTACATTTTACAATATATTTTGTGAAGCGTTTAGAGACAGTCAAACAACGTGATAACAGGCTACGTCAAATACAAGGATTATTTTTATTTCATGTAGAGAGTGATTTACTGCTTTATCACAGGATACGCCCCGATATGTGTAACAGCAAACGGCATGAGCGTGTATTTCAGTGGAGAGTGCCAGGCTTCCTCTCGTAAGCCAAAACTAAATCTCAACAGCACTGTCAAGAGGTAAGAGTCCACTCTGGACTGCTATTAAATTAGGAAATCATTTCCAGTGCTAAACTGAATGCAACGATAACCTTTAGTACTCTGAGGAAGGGCAGGTTCAGAAATTAGCTGATTCGCACTCTGGTTCATGGCAATGATCCCGGCTGGAAAGCTCAGATCTGCAGAAATACGACAGTCCTTGGTTTTGTTGCAGCATTCGATGCCCATGGCTGAATGTCCTGCTCTTAATACATGAAGAAAGCAACCAGGCCAGGTACACAAGGGTTTCCATGGAGCTAAGCTGCAATATGGGTGGGTCAGTGGGTCTACAATCAGAAACAACTGAAACAAAACATGTTTTTTGGCTTGGGAAGTGACCGACGTTAAACTTAACTCCCAAAACATGATCATAGTCGCTTTTCCCATGTTGAATTGGCCGTTGCTATAGAAATTGGAGTATTCTCTAGTCAAGCATGCAGCTCTCCACAGTGAAGACACCAGAGGTGTTGAAAATGCCTGTGATGGGTCCAAGCCATAGGACGATTTGTGAATTATCTTGTAAGACACATTGGATAGTGAGACACCTTCAGGAATCCTTCCAGTTACTAGGACAACTACAAGCTGGGACATGTTCTATTTCTTGATCCCATCTGCAACAGCCACTGAGCTTCAAGACCATATAATAGTGACATTAGAGATATTCATATTATCCTGACTCTCTATCTAATATAACATAAGAGTCAGGATTATAACAGCTTGGGTCTAAAACTCTGATTGTCCAGCGGCCTGGGATGTCTTTCCGACCTGAAGAGCCTTATGCAAGAGCCCCTGAACTTGATGTAGAATTCTGAAATTCATGGGTCAGTATTAGCAGATTCCCTATCCATTGCCAGTCAAAAATGAGACAACATGGTTGATTTTGCCCCTTTCGTTGAATGGCTTTGAATATTGAGAACAACAAAATTACACTTGTACAGCGCCTTTCATGTCAGGAGGACGTCCCAAGGCTCTGGACAGTCACTGTTTCAGACCCGAGCTGGGGACAGGGGTAAGGTGGGGATTAGGAGTTGCCAATGGAACCATCGAAGAGGATTTGAAGGAGGCTGGGGGTGGGGGGGGGGGGGGGGGGGGGGGTGGGGGGGGGTGAGGTGGAGAGACTGCGGGATGGAGTTCCAAAGGTTGGGGACAGAGTGATTAAAGGCTCGCCCGTCAATGGTGGGACGGGTGAGTAGGGGGAAGGGGAACAGGCCAGAGCCTGCTGAGCGGAGGGGGCAGGCAGGTTGGTAGGGGGTTAGAGAGTCATAGATGTAGGGTGGGGCGAAGTTGTGGAGGGCTTTAAATGTGAGGACAAGGATCTTGAAATGGATCCTCTGGGTGATGGGGAGCCAATGGAGTTGGGCGAGGATGGGGTCATGGAGCTTGGAGCAGTATAGTGAGATGTAGTTTCCTCAACATAGATCAGAGATAGAACAAGGTCAACTTAGCCCTCCCTTACACAAGCCCCCTGGGTATTAAAAAAAAGTGCTCTAAGCATATTAAACAAGGAGAAAAAGGTAATTGAAAATTGAATGACTATTATGTAGGCAAATGTGGCAACTACTGTGCATGAGCAACGTCCCACAAACAAATCAAAATTTTCTTTCTGAGAATTTGGAAGAGGGAGGATACAAGCCAGAGCAATTAGGAAAAACTTCCGGTTTTATTTATTTGAAATGGTGGTGGGGGAGTGGGAGGGGGTAATCATTGAGGTAGATGGGCCTTCAGTTTATTGATTCAATTTTAGTCAGACTGACAGCAGATGCCGTGGGAAGTCAACTTCCTGCAAACCTTTTAAACTATTGGTTAATAGACGCCAGAGGTCATCAGTTAAGAAAATGCTAACAGATAGCAGCAGGGATAAACCGAAAGGACCCATCCAATCGGATTAGTAAATGCACCAAGTGATGCATGTTAGAGAGGGGAAAAAGAGATTGCAATAGTAATATCTTTAAAAATGCTTTGATTAAAATGCTCGGCTAAGATACATTTCATACCCACCTGTCCACTCCTCATTGTCAGGTCAGCGGAATCTGGCATGCTCCATGTCCCCACCCTTCAGACTTTCTGCCCCCACCCTCTTAAACTCCATCCCTCGACTCACCCTCTCCCTTGCCATTCTTCAAGGCCCGGCTCAAGACCTTCCTGTTCAACAGCACCTCCTACCCCCACCCTTCCTGATCCCAACCCCCAGCTTGGTCCAAATCCTTGACTGTCCGCCAGGACGTAAAACAACAACAACAAAATTACATTTAAACTATGCCTGTCAAATCGGGCAAACATCCTAAGGCGCTGGATTGTCAGTGTTTCGGACCCAAGCTGGGGTTGGGATCAGTGGAGAGAAGGGAGGGGAAGAGGGGTGACCGATGGCACGGTCGAAGAGCAGGCTAATGAGGTGGGATTTGAAGGAGGCTAGAGAGGGGTGAAGCAGGCTAGGGAGGGGTGAAGCAGAGGGACTGCGGGATAGAATTCCAAAGGTTGGGAGCAGAGGCTTGCCCGGCGATGGTGGGCGGATGGGTTGGGGTACATGCAGCAGGCCAGAGCCTGCTGAGCGGAGGGATCGGACAGGTTAGTAGGGAATTAGGGGGTCACAGAGGTAGGACATGGAGGGCTTTAAAGGTGAAAGGAGCTATACAAATTGTGTTATTGACAGATATTATTGTTCTGTTGTTGTTTCATTACTAGTACAGTATCTTGTTGTATCATCCTGCCAGTAAGCTCATTGCAACCTTCATTGGCTCCCCATTCTCTATTCTGTGAAGTGATTTGAGACATCTAGAAGACGTGAAAAAGTGGGACAGTGAGTCTATTCTAAATACATTTGGCTAAATTACTAATTTAATAGTAATTATAATCCATTATATCCATTATAATCCTTGAATCCAATTCAAGGATTATAATGGATATAACCTTCTCGAGGATTTGCAGCATTGCAGTCAATTCACTTTATAGTATATTCTGTGAAACGCTTTGAGGCAACTAGAAGATGGGAAAAGCGGGATATCAAATGCAAGGATTACTATTTATTATTATGAGGATACCCATTTAGGATTGAGATTCCTTTCTGGTTTATCTCATCAAAAGAGATCAAGGGACCATACATCAAAGGACTTGCCTAGCCTGATCAGTTCACTCTTCTCCCAATATCCTTTGAAGACTCCAGGCTCATTATTGCATCCAGAACAAACAAATTAAATTAGTAATTTAGCCAAATGTATTTAGAATAGACTCACTGTCCCATTCACCCAGCCAATGCCAAGAGATTCCCAAGGGATACAAGGTACACGCAAGGAATAACTATCTAGATTAAGCTATTTAGAGTGTGATAGTTTCATAAATAATCATATGCTGATTAAAAACGAGTTAAGCAACTGCAATAAAGGAATAATAAAGATCTTTAATGATTTAAAACAGAGATCAAATTAAAAATCTGTGCTATCAATATGTGGGCAAATACACACCATTAAAGAAACCCCCAATCAGCGAATGACTTGAAAAGAAAGAACTTGGAGTTGAGATGGCTTCAACAAGCGACCATCACAACTGGCTAAAAGAATGGAGAAGGTACAACAATGTCAGGCAATTTGATTTGCAGTGTCAAGGAGAACCCACAAGTCCTACCGACCTGACCACTCCCTTCACTCAGCAAGCACCAGCCTGCTTCTTCTCCCACTCCCTACCCGCCCCACCATCAAGTGAGCAGGCTTAAAGCCTTTCTGTTTCCACTTTGGTTAGGTAGGCCTCAGCAGGAGTAGTGTGTCCAATTCTGGTCACCACACTATAGAAAGGATGTTAAGACATTGGAAATGGTGTAAAGAAGGTTTACTAGAATGGTACCACGATTGAGGGACTTCAGTTATGAGGAAAGGCTAGATAGGCTAGAGTTTATTCTCTTTAGAACAGAGAAGGTTGAGAGGAGACCTAATAGAGATTTATAAAATCATGAGGAGATTCAACAGGTGAATAAGGATAAACTGTTTCCACTGGTGGGCGAATCTGACTCGTGGTCACAGATTTAAAATAGTTTCAAAACGAAGCAGAGTGGAGCTGAGGAGAATTTTTTTTCACTCAGCAGGTTGTTCGAATCTGGAATGCATTGCCTGAAAAGGTGGTGGAGGCTGATTCGATAACAGCTTTTAAAAGAGAATTAGATCTTTATTTAGAGAGAACAGGTCTGTTAGGTTATGGGGAGAGAGCTGGGCAGTGGGATTGAGTTGCTGTTTTCAAAGAGCCGGCACAGACTAGATGGGCCAAATGGCCTCCTTTTGTGCTGTAAAATTCTATGGTTCTATGATTCTCTGGAAATACATAAAGGAGTCTCTGACTCGCTTGATCTAGTTCAAGGTCCATCTCAAGGTCACAGGTTTCAATCCCGGTGGTGGTGGGGTGGGCGAGTTTGCTGACACCAGCCAATACAGCGTTGGAGGCCTCACAATGAACTCAGGAGAAAGGCAGAAAAAAAGCAACCAAAAAGGAATTGATTGTAGATCTAGAATCATAGAACGGACCATTCTGCTTTCTCCCACGAGTGTCCAAATCTAATTCCCCACCTACCATTTCATATCTTTAATTAAAAAAACGTACTGGTGTCAATTCATATGCTGTGTACTGCCAGGATAAGTAACTATACAAACTTCCTACAGCACAATGAGCCTGCCCCAGCTCTCCCTTACACAAGCTGCAGGCTATCCAGAGCACTGCAGCCCTGAGCTAGGCTCTGCGAGCAAATCCCTTCATCTTTGCTCAGCTTCATTGGCTCCCTATTCCCCCAGAAGATCAAGTACAACTTTAAACCCTTCCGTGGTCTGGACCCAACTAACCTCAGCAACTTCCTCAAACCCTACAGACCCGCCCCATCCCTTTGCTCAATTGTCGGCTACCCGCTCATGCAGCCTCAAAAACAATAATCGGATGATCCATCATGCATGTGTAGGCCACAAGTTGCCCCGGGTTCATTTCCAAATGCCAGCTCCTTTCTGGCTGCTGAGGCTCTAGCAATCTAGTTAAACTCACTTTAATGCCACAGCAACTCCAAACACGAAGTGTAGAGATGAGACAAACACACACACACAAACACACACTGTGTCAGAGTCAAATTCATATCAGTCAATGAGATGTGTTCAGCAAATTGGCTATTGTGTCACTCATTGTGCCAGGATGCAGTGAAACCCGGACTTTGTCTGCAAACAAATTGGCACTTGCCCAAAACATACCAGCGTTGTGCAAGCAAAGCGACTCGTCCTCCTCTGCCCCTCCCTGCTGACCTCTCTCCCTCTCTTAACATTTGGATTAATCTTCTTTAGGCCTTTTCTAAACCCATTTCCCCATTTTAAAGCATTGTGTGTGTGTCTCTCTCTCTCTTTCTTTCTCTCTCTCTCCTCTCCTCCCCCACTACCATTTTCAAGGGTGGGACCATATTATAGGGGATTTCCCTGGGTTCCGATTACTGCCGCCTTTAAATACCACCATCTCAGAAACCTCATCCACAGTCACATTGTTGTGCAACTCTTACAAAGCCATTTTCAGATAGATAATTCGAACTATCTGCAAAATCAGCTTACTGCACACACCTCCACACAAAAACATGGCAACATTTGCAACCCTTTATTACTGTGGACAGAATGCCCTTATGTTTGTATATGTTCTAAAGAAACTGTCAATCTTCGCCAGATCAAAATGGTGTCTCAAGACTGGAGACATCCACTTTACCTGTGCAATCATGTAATACAGTAACAACCTTTGCCTCTACACCCACAAAAAATAAATACATATACAATAACAACTTGCATTTATTATAGGGCTTTATGGCCACAAATGACATATTGCCCGCCCTACTGATCCAGGATCGAGACTGAAGGAACGAGCGAACCGGTGGCTGCTGAAACTCCCATTGAAATACTACTTTCCAAATCACAAACCAGTACTACAGCTTAGACAGATGGTCATTCGGTTAGCAGCACTTCTGATTAGAATCCATATTACACTGGGGCTACAATAGGCTGATCAAAATGATCAAAAGCTTTTTTGAAAATCATTTTTTTCTAAGGCATAAGAAAAGAACATGTGAAGTATGCTGTAGTACCATAAAACCATCTATAAAAAAAACCCTAACCCTCCCAAAGCCTATATCACATTTAGAAAGCATTTCCTCTTTTGGGTATGATAATTCGAAGCAGACCTGCCAGACTTTCCATCCTCTCAAGCTCAATCAAAAGATATTTGACCTCAATATTTTGCATGCATTATCAGGAGGAGTGTACTTGATATCCGGCAGCCAGCTCCAGGAAAAACAATGAAATCAAGATGAATACTTTCCACGTAGGCAGGAGTAAGAGATACCTTTTGGTAGTCAAGCATCCGTTTGTGGCAGCTAAAACGCTCGGTGTAGAGAGGGGGAGATCATCTCAAAGTGGTGAAGGGGCACTTTTGACCATATTAGGGATATCTCGCCTAGTTCCACTTCCTGGAAGAGTTTGCTCTGCATACTTGGCTACAGAGATATCATAGCTGATCCAGTGGCAAGTTTCCACTGTAAAATGCTTCGGTGAAAGACCTTCAATCTTCACAGAATCATACAGTACAGAAGGGAGGCTATTCGCCCCATCGTGTTTGAGCCGGCTCCGAAAAGAGCTATCCGACGCAATCCCATTGGCCCGCTTTCTCTCCATAGCCCTGTAATCCTGTCCTCCCCAAATATCGATCTACTTCTCTCTTAAAAGTCGTTATTGCATCGGCTTCTTCTACCCTTTCAGGTAGTCCATTCCAGATCCCAACAACTCGCTGGGGGAATTTTTTTTTCCTAACCTCCTCTCTAGTTTCTTTTAACTATCTTAAATCGGTATCCTCAGATTACTGACTCACATGCCAGTGGAAACAGTTTTTCCCGGTTCAACCTATCAAATCCCCTCATGATTTTGAAAACCTCTATTAAATCCCCTTAATCTTCCGTGCTCTAGGGAGAATAATCCTAGTTTTGCTAACCTCTCCTCGTAACTAAGGTCCTTCGTTCCTGGTCCTATCCTGGTAAATCTCCTTTGCACCCTTTCCAATGTCTTAAAATCTTTCCTGAAGTGTGGTACCCAGAACTGAACACAGTATTCTAACTGAGGCCTAACCAACATTTTAGAAATATTGATAACCTCCTCCTGACTTTTGTATTCTATGCCCCTATTTATAAATGCTAGGATCTGCATACTTTTTTAACAGCTTTATCTACCTGTCCTGCCACCTTCAGAGATTTGCTTAAGTAGACCCCCAGGTCTCTCTCTGCATTTACCCCCTTTAAAATTGTACCATCTAGCTTATACTACTTCTCCTCATTCTTCCTACCAAAATGTAACACTTCCACATTAAACCTCAACCGCCACGTTTCTGCACTTTTTACCAATCTGTCTACGTCCTCTTGGGAGGCTGGTACTATTCTGCTCACCATTTACTAGTTTTCCTAGCTTGGAGGATTTGGACATTGTGCTCCCTATATCCGGGTCCAGATCATTGATATAGATCAGAAAGAATGCTGGTCCCAATACCGACCACCGAGGGACACCACTACACACCTCCCTCTCGTCAGAAAAACAACTGTTCACTACCACGCTTTGCTTTCTGTCCTGTGCAAGTTCTGGATCCATGTTGCCATAGTCCCTTTAAATACAGTGGGCTCCCATTTTGTTGATAAGTCTCTTGTCAAATTTAAAATCCAGATAAACTATGTCCACTGCACACCAGTATCCACCCTCTCAGCAACTTCATCAAAAAATTCTATCAGTTTTTTCAGACACAATATGCCTTTAACAAATCCGTGTTGACTGTCCTTTATTAAACCATATTTTTCTGTGAGAATATATTTGAGCTTTCCACTGTGGGCTCCAATCAATGAATTCAGTTCAGTCACTCTGAGTTCCTCTGTTTTGAAGATGATGAAGGATCTTGCTAAACATAATAGCACAGAACACAACACAGCAAAAGCTGCACTTGGAGACATCTTCCCAGGGTGAAAGGCGCTGTCAGGGTGGTGGAAAGCGAACTAGATGGACCTTGGCCTTCTTTTGTCTAGCAATTCTTATAGGTTTATGTACAATGTGCACAGGATCTCGGTAATGGGCTAAATGTAAATTTAAAAACTTTCCAGTGAGGTGGCATTGAAACCTTTCAAAGGACAACAAGAAACATGTCTGAGCAGAGGCCAGAGTCGAAGGGTATGCTGTGGGTTGAGGTTACATCATAATAATAATACTTTCTATATAGTATCTTATCACGTCGTTGAGAAGTCTCAAAGCATTTCACAGAATATACTCTAATGTGAATTGACTGTACATTTTGTGGATGAAATGTGGCAGCCAATTGCGCACAGCAGTGTCCCACAGTCATGGATTTCGTGATATGGTCTGAGTTCTTTTAATAATGTTTTTTGAAATTTGAGGAGGTGGGAGTGAGTGGTGGAGACTAGAACTAAAAGAGTCTTCACTGCTGTGCATGTGAATGATTAATATTAAGGAAAAACTGAGCTGGAAAATAAATATTGAACAACTAATTGGCTGGATTGACGCTACATTTACTCTTACATTTGATTTAACAGCCATTATTTTGTAACATCTTGAACTGCTTCATAGGAAACTGCTGTTAACTGTAGTGACTCTGTACTTAATGGTACAACAGCTCCCACAAAAATCCCGTCAATCGAATAACTAACGTATCTAGAGTATTGTTGGCCATCTGCCCATGACCCTGGGAGAACTAGTTTATTCTCTTTTTATGTTACAAGAACTTAAAAGTTCACCTGAAAAGGCAGACGGGATATCGGCTTAACATCTCATCAAAGGAAGTCACCTCAAACAATACAGTGGCCCTGCCAGTTCTGAACTGCAGTTTCGGCCTAGATTGAGAGCTCATTATGTCGCAACATGGCTCTTGAACCAACAACTATCTGACATGTAACCTAACTGCTGCTATTTACGTTTATTTCTCTGGAACTCCATCCTGCAGTCCCTCCGCCTCGCCCTTTCAAGTCTCGCCTCAAGACTCTCCTCTTTGATTGACCCACCAGCAACTCCTAATCCCCCCACCCTGTCCTCAGTTTGGGTCTAAAGCAATCACTGTCCAGCTCCTTGGGACGTCCTCCTGACGTGAAAGGCACTGTACAAATGTAATTTTGTTGTTGTTGTTTATTTACCTACAAAATCACAGGCATTTGTAGGCATTTGCCTGCAAAATACAGTCACTACACTTTACAACATATCCTGTGAAGCACTTTGAGGTGGCCTCACAACATCAAAGTTGCTATATTAAATGTAAGTATTCGTTATTTTCACCAGGCTGCCTTTGCCTTTTTGCGTAAAAATGTATACTTTATAATTCCCTAATTATAGCAGCACAAATCTGCTTGGAAAACTAGCTGGTGCATTTAGCAGGATCTGACTGTACTGTGGCACAAATTTTCTGCAACTAAACATTAGCGACTGATTTCAGTGCCAGAACAAGCTAGTGCAATGTACAGTAGTCGTAATCAACACCAGCTTTACACAGGATACATATACAGCTCCCCCCCACTCACCCCCGCAACTCTGTGTCTGTGGATAGTTGAAAAGAACAACAACGTGCATTTATAACACAGGGCAGCTTGACAGTGACGGAGCATGACATATATGTTGAATCTACCAATAGTCATGCATGTTGGGTGCAGATTATTCATCTCTTCAGCATTGCAATGGCTTGTTAAAATGGAGCCAACTGAGAGCTTCTCTGAAGCCAATCATCAACTGGAATGGGTCTTGATGGACGTGGAGAGAATCAAAGCAGATTACAGTGCTAGGATCTACATGCCAATTTACACTTACCGGAAAAATCTCATAACAAATCCCTACACGTATTGCATCTCAAAAGAGTAGCATAATGATTTTAAAAGGGTTTAGCCAAACACACAAGGCATACCAGAAGAAAGTACAGAAGGAAATGCATAGGCCTACAATCAACCTTGATTCTAACAATATAATTCTTGCATTTGATATACTGCCTTATCATGCCATCGAGATGTCTCAAGGCGCTTCATAGAACAACAACAATAAAATTGTATTTGTATAGTGCCTCTCATGTCAGGAGGATGTCCCGAGGACAGTCAAGTCAGTGTTTGAACCTGAGCTGGAGTTGGGATCGGTGAGTGCGGAGGGAAGTGGGGGTGATCGATGGCACGATCGAAAAGGTGGGACTTTGAGGAGGCTAGAGAGAAGGCAGACGAGTTGTAGGATAGAATACACTGTCAAGTGAATTGACTGTACTTTGTGGGAGAAACGAGGCAGCTTAATTGAATGCAATTAAGGGTCCCACAGATTAGATAATGCCAAGAAATAGATATTCAATAGTGTGCAAGGGATTGTATTCTTTAAAATCAACGAATCCTGAAAAGCTTAAACCTCCAATGTCCAGACCACGGTATTATTTTCAATGGTGATTATAACCAGTGCTTGCCAAGCACATTTGTGCCAGCAATTCTCTTCAACATCTCAAAAAATGGTATGCTTATGGTTTCACCTCTGGCAATTGTATCGCAAAGTCCAAAGGTACAGCACATATGACAAGGTTATTTATCGCTGGGGAACTCAAAAACTACTCAAACGATTCTGCTAAGATTTCAAATGAACAGTGACCTGGACCTGTATGATAACACTGTGACTCAGTCTAGCCAAACGTCAGCCACTAAATACATTCCTTTCCTATTTGCCTTCAGGTGATCTTGTTCACATGGTGCAAGCCTCAAATACAAAGTGTGTGATTCCCAAGGTCCATGTCCTAATGAAGTGCAACTAATGAAAGGTGACATGTAGGCAGAGGGATAGAGAGGGAAACCTAAACCTCGAACTGAGGCAATTTATCACAATTGATGTGAATAGTCGCACATTAATTCACATAATAATTAATAATCCTTGCTTTTCATATTGTCACTCACAGCGCTTTAAAGGATTGAAGTCAATTTGTACACAACAAACCATCCTATAAACCGTCACAAAGCAAACAACCGATTTTATCTGGCGATTTGTTGGCTAGGAGAAAATGCCTTGTTTTGAATAATATCAGAGGATCTTACCAAACTGGATCTCAGTTTAATATCTCAACCCAGCGACATAATCTCTGACAATGCATTACAGTGGAGTGTCAGGCTAGACTCAATGTACTGAAAACAACAACGTTAGCAACAGCTATGAGGGGTAGAAAATGTAAGTTTCTAGTAATACATAATTACGGCTATCACTTTCAAGACTAAAAGGGAACTGGGGCTATAGTGTCTTAAAACGTATATTCTTGATATATTTGACAAACGTCATTCCAGAAAATTATAGGCTGCAACACCATAAGTTGTAAAGGGAACTTCATTTCAAGTCATAGAATGTTACAGACCAGAAAAGGCCCATCAAGTCTGCAATGGCTCTTTCCCCTTGGTGTCTTTGCATTTTGGAATTTTCTTAGAACAATACTCTCAAAAATTGCACTGCGCAATCTAATGTCAGGTAACTTTACAGCAATTCACATGAAAAGTACCTGCAACCGCTGCAAGTCTTTACAATCGTGATCACTCTGCATAGTGTCTTGGAAACACTATAAGCTAAAAGAGGAGGCGTAATATTATTCTCACAATCATTCTAGGCAATCTACACATGTCAAATGTTTTGTGTCAAGTTCTAAAACGAGAAGGCTTATAAAAAGGTGGTTAGCAACAGCAGTGAAGAACTTCACGCACAATCCTAAATTGTTATTTCGTCTTAACCGAATGAATAGCAACCATGTATTTTTCTTAAATAATGTCAGACAATTATCTCATCGCCAAACCTGATTGTACACGTTTTGAAAGCCTTATAGATGGTGGACTGAATCACGGGATTTTCAGCCTCAATACATATACAGTACAAAGGTCGCTTGCCTTGGGCATATATAAAATACAGCAATTTGTTGGATTTCATAAGAGGAGTCTATTGCTTTCTAGGTGCACATAGTTGAACCTATTGCACTGGAGTTAATTAATTAAAAATACTGGGCTTACAAGGGGATGTCAACAAGGCTGTAAAGGAAAAAGATTTTACCTCCTGAGAATGATGAGTTGCTGAAAGCTACAAGCTGATGCAGTTCCAGGGGGAACTGAATAAGATTGGCACTGGACGTCACAGTGCAATTGCCTTCACACCTGGGACCCACTCCAAAGGCAGATAGAGTACTGTTGGAGGTCACCTTTATTTAGCCAATGATGGTCCCAGATGATACCGATAAGTTACACAAAAGTGCAGTGACTGAACTTTCAGAGAAAGAGAAGGAAAAAACGGATTGAGCAGATTAGGTTGGGTCAGTTGGCTATTTGACACTCATGGAAATCCATCACAGGTCTTAGGTGTATGCTAACCAGACCGAGTTTCTCATATGTAATCTATCCAGTACATTCTGCAAAGCATTTTTGAGATGCCTCGAAGACATGAGAAGGTGCTATATCAAATGCAAGTTATTATTATATTATTTTTATTTGTTAATAATAATAATCCTTGCATTTTGATAACGCTTTTCACATTGTATCGACATCTCAAAGCGCTTCACAGAATATACTGTAAAGTTAATTGACTGTATATTTATGGGCGAAACGCGGCAACCAATTGCGCACAGTAGCGTCCCACAAACAGTCACGGTTTGAAATGACCAATTTTATTTTATTATTGTGGTTTTTTTGGAGGGATTACAATTCCATGTATGGAAATCTCACTTTGACTGGAATGGAATGCGCACTCCCTCCCACCAATCGACTAACAACTGGGTTCCTACTTACTGCTGGGTAAACAGTCAACTAGGTACAGCTGAATTCACAACCCAGCTGCTATGTGCACTTGGCTGCCTTGTTTCGCCCACAAAATATAGTCAATTCATTTTACAGTATATTCTGTGAAGCAATTTGAGCCATCTCAACGACCTAATAAGGCACTATATCAATTGCAAGGATTGTTATTATTCATCATAATTAAAGTGATCTTACAATACAAATTACATTTGTATAGCACCTTTCCTTTCGAGAGGACGTCCCAAGACATGAGATAGGCAGGGATTTGGACCCGAGCTGGTGGTCGGGATCAGGGAGGGTGGGGAAAGGCTCAGTCAAATAGGATGGTTTTGAGACACGCAAGCGAGGTAGGAGGGAAGAAGGCAAGGGAGGGAGCAAGGTCAAAGGAATGCGGGATGGAGTTCCACAGGGTGCAGGTAGAAAGGCTGAAGACCCGACGGCTGATGATGGCGCTGGCCGGGCGGGGAACGTGGAGAGAACAAAAACCTCCCCTTTTCAAGAGAACAAAAAGCTCAATTTATTTCTGAGGATGAATTCAAAATCTTCAGCATTAAAGTCAGGTGGAGAAGCCTTAGCATCCAAACTACAGAAATTCAAGAATAAATTCCAATGGAATGTACTGTAGCATTCACAATGAGGAAAGACCTTAATTACATTAAGATGCAATGCACATTTGTGTACAACAGTACAAATCTAGAGACACCAGGGGAATAACAGCTTACATTTCCTACTGAAGCGATGGAGTAGCTGGTCTGTGTGCTGGCGTGTAGGAGTAAGTTGTAACCCTTCAAATGAGAACCAATTCTATATTTTACACTTATATAACTCATTCATAATTATATCAATGTTATTCGGCAACGCGCTTGGAGACAGCTCAAAAACGTGATATAGCGCTATATAAAATGCTGAGATTAGTAAAACCAGACCAATCCAAACCCAATTGAGAAACAGAACTAAAACTATTAAATAACTTTCTTCCTGACTTGGACAAATAGATTCCTCTCCAATATTTATCCTATGTCCACCTCCTTCTAGTGATTCATGCTTTTGCCCAGCTGACTATTCATCCTACAGGAGTCTAAACACATACCAGTGCTCTGAATGACCGTTAAGGATATCAGTCAAACACAATCTTGTCCATACCCAACATCCAGTGACGCTTTCCTGCAGGATCATTGGACTCCAAACAGAAATGAGAAGCCTGGCTGCTCTTTGGGCTGCCAAGCCTTATGCTCTTATGTACGTAGTTAAAACCCTGGGATAAAACCACCTATCTCTCTGACCTACCGTCTCCCTATCAGCCCGCCCGTCCCCTCCGTTTGGCAGACCAGGCCTGCTCCACGTCAACCTCCCTAACTGCCCAACCATTGGCGGCCGGGCTTTCAACTTCTCTGTTCCCACATTGTGGAACTCCATCCTGGAGCCCTTCCGCCTCGCTTCCTCCCTCTCCTCCTTCAAGGCCAGTCTTAAGACCTTCCTCTTCGACCGCACCTTCAGCTGCCCCACTAACTCTTCCCCCTCTACCACTCTCCTTCCCTTCCCCCTCCCCCGATCCTCCCTCACCCGCTATGGTCCCGACCTGACTGTTCAGTGCTTTGGGAAGTCCTCCCCACATGAAAGGCGGTAAATAGTGCAATTTTGTTGTTGTTGTTGGGCTTATCCCCATTTTTATTTAACACGCAAAATACACCACAAATATAAATTTAATTTTCTGGAGTTCCATGGTTTTCAAAGCATATGTTTTCTATTTATTGAGAGCAGCTACTGGGGAGAAATTTCACAACCTATCATTATCAACTGTGTTGACACATGGCTTGTTATGTAGTATGAAAACTTGACTGGCAAGATGGATTTCTTAAAATAGGAGTGGATACACGATAAACAGGTTTCAAATCAGTGACTAAACAATCACTGATTTTTTCTGTTAACACCCAGCCATTACTGCATTAAAATACTCCACTAAGACTGCGTGAAGGGCACTATATAAATGCAAGTCGCTGTTGTTATCAGTAGCAAATTTTGCTGTTAGCATGCCAAAGACACAACAACAACAAAAATACTTGTGTAGCGCCTTTCACATCAGGAGGATGTCCCAAGGCACTGCACAGTCACTGTGTCACACCCGAGCTGGGTGGGACCATCGAAGAGCCACAAGAACTCAGAACTTAGCAATTTCTTCACACTTCACTTGTAATGCGGCCTCAGACCTATTGGACTTAGTTTCTTGTGTTACTGTTACTCTGCATTCTAGGAAAGATGAGATTAAATGTTTTTTGTCTGAGACTCTCGTGGTTTAGGTCCCTCTAAAAGAGTAAGTTGTTTTCAGTAAATGGAAAATATGTACTTTGTTTTATTGCTTACTGGGTAGGTCAAGCAAAAAGAAGCAGAATGAATCAGATACTGGAGGCATCACTTCCCATTTGGCGGCAGCGAAATTTGGAATTTTCCCTTTGAATTCTCAGCAGTGGTGATTAATGCTGGTGAGTGGTTCTGGATATGATGGAAACCCTTCTGTATCGTGACCAAGTGCAATTTTTTTCACTTCCATTTTGTTGGTCCGCGGCTCAGCTGGTAGTACTCTGGGTAAGAAGGTTGTGGGTTCAAGACTATGTCTGACTTAAAGAGTTTGTAGCTATTCACTACATTGTGGAGTCCTGTAGCGCACTGATTAAAGCACTTGCCTCGCAAACGAGAGACCTGGGTTTGATTCCCGGCAGGGCGCAAAGTTCATCAAGTTTCCTTACTCCACATGCTCTGTTTATCTAGCAGTAAGTGGGTATCCTGTTGTTTGTCGGATTGGCAGATCGCTTTTCCAGGGGGTAATAATTCCTTCCAAAAAATAAATCAATAATAAATTCAGTCCACGACTGTTTGTGGGACACCACTGTGTGCAATGGGCTGCCGAGTTTCACTGACAAAATATAGTCAATTCACTTTGCAGTATATTCTGTGAAGCACTTTAAGACATCTCAAAGACATGCTAAGGATGTCTGTATATCAAATGCAAGGCTTATTATTATTATAGTCTAAAACTGATACTGCAGACTGAGCAGTCTGAGAGAGTGCTGCATTGTTAGAGGTTTTGTCCTTCAACATAAATATTGAGGATTGATGGGAGTCTTGGATTTGAAAGATTAGTATTTGGGGTTTTGGGATTTGAAAGATCTTTCCACATTATCCAGAAAGAGTTTCACCTGGTGTCTGTGCCAGCCTCCCATCAGATAAATTGTTGATTTACCCCCTGTCTGATCATAGACTGTGATAAGACTTTTTTGCTGTCATGACTACAAAAAAGGTCACTAAACTCCACAGTAATTACTCATGAAGTGCTTTGAGATGTTTTGACTTGATGAGACACTATAAAATTGTGTCACGTTATTTATTCTATTAAAACAGACTTCAGTATCTGGATAGCAATCCCTTAATCACTCACTGACTCTCGAAAACAATGGTAGATTAAGTCAACCATGATGTCTCCTACTGCCATTTCCTTTCAGTGACCAATCGAGGAACAAGATTCTGTGGTTCACAAGACAGCAATTGCCAACACTATAAGTCTGTCCCTGATGTGCCCTCTCTAGATCTCCGAGCAACAATACCACAAGTGAGAGCCACAATAGATCAGTGGTCTGCCTTTAGGCAGACCAGATCAGGCAGACCACTGATCTATTGCCTTTGGGCAGACCACTGATCTATTGTGGCAGGCGATTGAATATAGTTGGTATTCTCGCACAAACAGAAGAGGCATGAAACACTTAATACAGGTTTGGATATTCTTAAGCATGATGATGGATTTCCACATGTCAGACACCCGAGGATGAATAACAACAAAAATCCATCGTGTCTAATATCAGAGAATTCCAACTCTTGGGTTTCCCACAACCTTCTACCCTGTCCCATAATGAGGCGTAATCCCAATTGCAGAAGAGCCACTCCTAAATTACCTGTGTTGCTTCTTCCCCCCCCCCCCCCCCCCCATACAAGACAAGACGTCCCCTGGCCTTAACACAGATGCTCCAATTTATTGCCTCATTATGGATGGTTTTGCGGTGTAGATATGCGTCACCTAAGGAAGTGAAACCAAGCAAGCTCATTTTGATGGGACATTTACAGACACTGGAGAGACTTTCATTTGCTGTCGAGTCTGGAGAAAGCCTGATGTGGACGGAGCTTGTTTGACTCCCGTTCTTCTTCACCTAAAAAACAATGGTGGATCTAACCAGACTGTACCTCTACAGTGTAGCTTTTGTCTGAAAGGATGACAGTCTACTGAAGGACAGCTTTATATCTCTGTCTCCCCCACCCCACCCACCACCCATTTGGGGAAGATATCTATGGACACCTCTGATCCCTTGTTGCCCATCAAACTTGTTTGAGCCTCAGCAGTGTCTGTTGGCCGGCTGTACAACAGTGGCAAAATAAAACTATTCCAATAATTGGTATTCAGTACTCTAGTAAATTTGTGTTCATCTAGTCAATGTTGGCACAGTAAGATGTATAACTAGAATGGACACCATAGTATGAATAGGCTAAGGTAAGTTACCTAGAATAAGTTGACCCCCCTTTCTTGTAGTCAACTGTCTCATTTGTCCTATCTCAGGTCCTATCTTTCACACTGTCTCCACTTTGTGTCTGCCAACGGCTTTTCCTTCAGCCCACGCACTGTCGCAATGCAATGCAGATTATTTTCTCTCTGGTTTTCATCACGTATTCAAAGCCGCGAACCACAGCAAGGCTTCAGTTGACAAAATAAAGGCCCATCTATTCATCTGCACTGATCCCTCCCCTCTTCCCATCACAGCATCGTGGAGTCCTGTAGCTTAGTGGTTAGAACACTCGCCTTACAAGCAGGAGACCTGGGTTCAATTCCAGGCAGGTCAGGGCAAAACTTGGGCAAGTTTCCTTACTCCACATGCCTAATAATAATCCCTCAAAAAAAACAATAATAATTGGTCATTTCAAATCCATGACATTTTGTGGGACACTGCTATGCGCAATTGGCTGCGCCCATATATATATACAGTTAATTCATTTTGCAGTATATTTTGTGTAGCGCTTTGAGACATCTAGAAAACGTGAAAAGTGCTATATCAAATGCAAGGATTATTATTTATTATTAAAATATCAGCCATCAATTTCCCAGTGATTCCACTAATCAAATAACCAGTATATTCTGTGAAGTGCTTTGAGATGTCTAGAAGACTCAGAGCTGTCCTTGGTCCCCTCCTCTTAAGCCTCTACATGCTCCTCCTCGGTAACATCATCTGCAGACATGGGGTAAATTTCCACATATATGCAGATGACACCCAACTCTATCCCTCCGCTATCGCCCTCAACTCCAGAACTACTGGCGGCTTAACTGCCTATCTGACATTGAGTCCTGGACAAGCGACAACTCTCTCCAGCTGAAAGTCGGCAAGACTGAGACCTTCCTTATTGACTCGCATTAGCGCCCCCGCACCTCATCCATGCATTCATCACACGAAGGCTTGACTATGGAAACTCCTTCCTCATGGGCCTTCCTGGCTCTTCCCTTCACAAACCACAAATCACCTCTCCCTCCCTTCCCCCGTGCTTGTGTCCCGACTCCTGATTGTTCAGCGTCTTGGGACGTCCTCCCGTTGTGAAAGGCACACTATAAATATAATTTACTAGTTGTTTGTTTAAGTTGCTTTGAGCGTAACACAGTGCTATTTCAAATAATGGAATAGAATTTTACAGCACAAGATGTGGTTATCTACAATGCATCTTCCTAGATTTAAATTTTAATGGATTTTTAGGCTCAATTAGTAGCAAGTACAGAACGTACGATACTCAGTGTACGGCAGATCAGGGTCTAGGAATAAAAATATGTCAAGCTGAGGTGTCAAATATCAAGGTCTATTGTAGTTGATATCAAGTTTTGCATAGTGATTCAGGCTTGTGAAGCTATTGCAAATCTCCCCGTCAGCTGAACAATCTAATGAATCGCAGTGAATTGCAATGTGCTCCTTATCATCTGTAGACGTATTGTACAGAAGCTGCTAAAACAATTGAAATGGCCACAGGTGAAATACTGGTCCAATGCCGTTTTAACACTGGGTACCCTATAACCTTTAAGGCCAGGCAGATTAGTTGAATCAAATATTTATTTACGCAAGTGTTTGTTGAAAAGTCTCAAAAACAAGAAATTACTGTTAAGTGTAGTGATGTTTGCATAGGCAATAAATTATCTTTGTGTTCACCGCTTACTACCTCATCCAAGTGTTACCCTCCCTCAACTCAGTTTCTTTGAGTGCTTTGTAAGAACCTACTGCTTATTTCTTGAATAAATCTAGCCTTGGATAATAACTCTTCATTTGTTATATCGCCATACGCTGATTTTCTGATATTTACAAATGCATCTGTAGCCATGTGTGCCTGAAGAAAAATATTTAATATTGAAGACATAATTGAGTACAAGAGACAGAAAATGTTTTGTTTCAAAGATGCTCATGTATCATGTCCAGGCAATGGTTTGAAATGGAATGAGGCAAGACAAGGCATGCATGCCCGTCTGTGCCCATTAAAGATACACGCTCTGTGACCCCGTCTGGCGTGGATGGCACTAAATAAATCAAATTTGTTGTTGTTGTATAATCTCTCAGTTAATTAAACAATCCATTATCAAATACAAAAGCAGTGCATTGATTCTGCCTGAATAAAGAATGGATTCCATGTGAGAATGGGTTTAATCTTCAATAATAAAGCTGAACACAAATGCTGTGAAAACAAAATGTAACTTTCATTTAAATAAATAAATCACGGTAAAGTAATATCCAATTTAATTCAATCTTCATCTACTTGTCAGCATGAATCCTGCTTGCAGCTAGTTTGCTAAGCGGCCTTCGCTACAGTTGCCATTAATTCCTTGCTCCATGATCACCTGGCAGGAAACACAATTTAAACAGATCAAGGGTAATGTTTCTCCTTTCCCCTGAAGAATTCAGTTGACCTTGATGTCACATGGGGAAATTGTGGGGAAAGCAATCTCACCCAGCTGAAGAAAAGGTCTCCTCTAACACACACACAGGGACACCATTTTTTTTAACAACAGATTTCTGATGTGAATCCCGAATCTAATCATTAGGGCCCTCAATGACAAGCCTGTTTTTATGTATTTTTTATGCATTTGCTACATGCCCAGTTGTCCTTTTTTTAAAAAAAAGAAAAACAAGTTATTAAAAGGATTTTGCATAGTGACTGCAGCTGATTCTACAAGTATTCGTCCTAATCTTTGTTTTGTTCAGCAGGGAGTCTGACACACCTGGAGGTGGACAGGGAGACAGGACCATAATAATAATAATAATCCTTGCATTTTGATATAGTGCTTTTCATGAGTTCTAGATATCTCTAGATGTGTCGCTTCACAGAATATACTGTAAAATGAATTGACTATATTTGTGGGCAAAATGCGGCAGCCAATTGCGCACAGCAGTGTCCCCAAACAGTCGTGGATTGAAATGACCATGGTTTAATGTCTCATCTGAAGGACAGCACTTCCAACAAAGCAGCTCACTCCATGTACTGCAGTGGTAGTTTAGACTAGACATAGAGTGTGAACCCATAACCTTCTGACTTAAGAGGCAAGGGTGTCTGAGCCAGCCAAACACCCTGTGTAGCTTGCCAGACAGACAATGTATGGCTCAAAGTGAAACCAATACCACATATATTTCTTCACACAAAGGATTGTGAAAAATTGGAAAGCACTGATCCAGAAGGCCACTGCAAATTGACCAAGGCAATTAAAATGCGGATCTACACTTGCGTGTGTAAGGGTATACACACCCTTACACTTCTTTTTTTACTGGATATAAAGAAAAACAGACAAAATTACGATGGCAGCAAAGTTCTGATGGGTTGCGTGGCCTACTCATTTTTCAAGGTTCAATACTTTATATACATTGACAATCTCGTAAGCAATGGCACCAGTGTTTACATTTTGCAGTGTTTGGAACCCTAAATTGTGAGAATATTAATTTTTCAATAAAGGGTGCCTTTAAGATTTGTATCTTTGAATCACTGACTCATACCCTAAACCGGTTCTGCGGTTGGTTGTCAATTCATGTTAACTCCCCACCCTACACCCCACCCCTCTAAAAAGAACAAGCTGAATAAAAGGATAATTAGAGGGGGAAGAATGTAAAACACAACAAAATTTGACATTATGAAATGAACATAAGAATAAGGAGCAGGAGTAGGCCATCCAGCCCCTCGAGCCTGCCCCTGCCGTTCAATAAGATCATGGCTGATCTTCTAATCTAACTCTATCTGCCCACTTTATCCCCATATCCCTTAATCCCTTTATCAATATAAAATCTGTCAATTTCAGGAATGAAGGGAGAGCGGGCAGAGATCCACCGTCATTGCATATTACAATATCTTGCTTCTTCCTCCCCCATCACCCCTCAAATCTATTAAGAACTTTGATAAAAGTTGCTCTACTGTATGTTCACCCGGCGGCGTTGGGAGTTATACTGTTACAGAATAATTCCTGACCTATCCTGGAGGCTATGGAAGGCAAGGCAGGATGGAGAAGCAAACCAAAAGCATAAAAATTAAGTACAAAAAATAGTGAATCAGCTTGTGTACCAAATTTTAGAGGAACTTTCAGGAGCCTGAAAGAACACAAAACAGCCTGGAGGATCACAACGTTGACCCTGCACATCAGTGACACAACCCTGCTGGACAACGTAATGCATTTTCCTCTCGATGCCTTAAGCACAGTCACAGGACGCACAGAATCGTCGCTAACTCTCAAATGAGGGCTTTCAGCACAAGTGGTCCATTGTTAGCAATTGGCAGCACAGAGTCAGTTCAGAGACGTTTCTTGGTGGTGATCTCCCTCCCCCTCCAGCCCCTATGTGTTGCCAATCAAAGCTCTGCCCATGATCACACGTGAAAAATAGTTGCTTGGGTGAGGCAGTTGGCGTCCATGGAATCATAGCCAGAGTGAGTCAGACACTTCAGAAGTTGGGAGGGGAAGGTTGGTGGGGAAAAGGGTGCGGAAATTAAAAAGCAGAGACGTAGAACTGCAGTGAATGTCCTTCCTGGGAATAAATATAAATTATGCTAATTGACCACATATGGGTTTATGACCATTTTACAGGTCTCGAACATGTCTGGGCATCTATCTGGCTGTTAGTCGCTTAGATTTTCAAAGCTGTTGTATTTAAATGTTTTACCAAAAAAGTTACTGTTGCCTGTCCCTCATCCCTTCTGCTCCATCAACAGTAAACGCTCTGAGGTGCTATTCAAGAGCAAGTCGCTGTTGATTTTGATCTTGAAACGCATTGAGATGTCTTGAAAACTTGAAAAGCGCTATATCAAATGCAAGGATTATTATCTTAATCTCTTCTTTCTCTAAACCTCAGATCCTTCATGTTTTCAATACACGGCCATTTTCATGCAGCCACTGTCTCTTTTTGATAATGGGTCTTCCAGATTCTGCAAACTATTCTTCCTCCTTGGTCGATCCTCTACAAAAATAAGTCACTACGCGTCACAGTAATTGCTGTAATGTACTTAAGACAATGACGCTGCAGACATTGTGAAAATGTAAGTTCCTTCCTTTTATTCAGGTTATGTTTATTTTCTGCTTTGTACAAAATTGAATTGCATCTTATATCCACTCCAAAAAACATTTTTTTTCTTGATTCTCTGTACTTGGTTTTTAAATTTATATTAAAAAAACTCTAAAAATAGGACTACAAGGAATGAAAACAAGATTCTTCATATAGAACAACTCAAGGAAAGTCCTAATACTAGGGGGAACTAGGGTATAACATATATAGCTAGCAAAGGTAATGAGGTATCTTCCTATTATAGATATTCTTGACAGGTACAAGCCTGTATATTTTGGGGTGGAATGGGTGAACATAACCGTCAGGTTTGAATGGATATGAACTCAATGAATTAAGATCATACAGACCACTAACATATAAGCTTTTTATCTTATTACACAATAATAAAATTGGTCATTTCAATCCACGACTGTTACACTGCTGTGCGCAATTGGCTGCCACGTTTCATCCACAAATATACAGTCAATTCACTGTACATTATAATCTAAAGTGCTTTGAGACGTCTATAAGATGTGAAAAGCAAATACAAGCTTTATTATTATTACCAATGAACAAAATTTGCAAACAATTAACAGCTCTCCCATAGTGTGAGAAATCAAGGATTTTCAAATACAATGTACATTGATTAGCAAAATGGAATAAGGTTAGCACCCATGTGCCTTGCAAAGCGAAGCATTGATGTCTAAATCCAATTCGTGTTTGAAGCTCTGTATGCCTGAGATCAAGAGAAGCACTTATGGATAAGACAATAACAACAATAATAAAATTACATTTATAAAGCACCTATCACGTTGGGAGGACGTCCCAATAGCTTTCCCTCAATCTTGTGCTTCTGTGTCTACTTTGTCAGTTATGACATTTAATCATTGAGATCTTAGACTTTTTATAAGAACTTCATTCCTTATCAAGCATTTTGAATCATTTATTCTAAGACTCCTTTTAGATTCCTCTGGTTCATAGTACATGTCAATTTATTGCTGCTTTATTTAATCATTATTAATAAACGTATTCTGGTAATAAATGTAATTTTGTTGTTGTATAACTGGCTAACGAGTGCAATTTTCTCATAGAGGCTGGCTGTGTAGTGGGAGACATCAAAATATATTATCAAGAATGGTGATGTGAGTACCTGTAAAAGGCACTTTTTACAACAAAACAACAACAAAATTGCATTTATAAAGCGCCTTTCACGCCGGGAGGACGTCCCAAAGCGCTGTTACCTCATTGTTACCTCAAAAAGGAAGTAGTTCTAGAATCAGATTTACTGCACAGAATTTAACCCATCAATTCTGCACTGGCTCTCACCACAAGATATGCATTTAATCGCACTGCCCTGTCTTATCCCTATGACCCACTAAGCCTCTATTTTTCATATACCTGTTTACTTTCCTCTTCAAACCCCACAAAGGACTCTTCCGCTACCACCACCTTACTTGGAAGGGCATTCCACATCCCAACAACTGAACATTGTTCATAGGAATCATGCTTATGTTTATAGGCCAATATAAGAAATATAAAAGACCAAACATGTACCACGTTAATGAAATCTTTCACATGTACTTTTTACATTTTCCTAATTAATAAAAAAAAGTGAAATAAAGTACTTATAGTACTAGTTTACTAGAAAATACTTAGATGCAAGCATTGCAAATGCTAACCCACAGCCTATCTACCTTCAATGCGTTGTGCTAGATTTCTTTCTTCAACACCCCACCCACTACCCACTAAAAAAGCAGATATGTTGTAGTCTTACACAGTTATTACTTTAATAGTACGTTCAAGAAATTGTAAGTCGCATTCATGATGCAGCTAAAACATTTATGGAGCAAGCTCTGCGGTTCTTAAAATTGGTGCTGCATCGTACAAAGCAACATGTTGTTGGATGATTTCCTGCCTGGGATTTCTGTCAAAAACGCTAAGGCCTCTCTTGAGGCCTGCTACAATGTTGGCCTGAAATGGCAGAGTACCCCGTATACATCCACAGCAACCAAGCTAAATAAATAAGAGGAATGTAAACAGCATATCAAGAATTGCTGCATACAGTATCTTTAGCTGGATAGATTTTTCTGTCTTTCAGGAAGGAGGGAAAGAGAAGACCAAGGTAATGATGTCTGCCACTCTCTTTTGGGCAAGAATAGCTTAGTTCAATCAATCAATCAATCAAAACTTACATTTATATAGCGCCTTTCATGTCGAGAGGACATCCCAAGGCGCTGTATAGTCGGGGGCCTGACGAAGGAGAGTAGGAGAATTGACTGTACATTTGGGGGCGAAACGCAGCAGCAAAATTGCGCACAGGAACCCACCCCAGAAACCAGCTAAAAACAAATGGAGAGAATTCAAACAAAAGTGTATGGGGAAAAAAAAAGTTCATCCAACTTATAGCATCACCCATTCCAGCAGCATTGGAATAAGGAAGAATTCCTTCAGATCACATGCATTTCAGCACTACATATAGACTTTAGATTGGACAAGTGAACGGTTCACTAACTGACAAAATGCAAATGAACACCAACCCCAAGAACAAAACTTTGCTCTTTTCTAGCATTTATGCACGTTGACGAGCGTAAGCACCAGTCAGAAGACTACAAAGGATAGTTGACAATACACAGCCCCACTGATACCAACATGGAGACTGTGAGGACTGCACACAGTCAAGAGCTGAAAGTGACAAGAATTTCTGCATTCTTATCTGGATACATTCTTAGCTGTGCCAGTATATGTTTCTTCTTTGCCAAGGAGAGGCACAAACCCCAACATGCCTACGGGCCTGGGATCACTAACTCAAACACAGAATACCCGTTTGTGATAATCTTACTATAAAATAACCACATGACCCATGGAGGAGTAGAACAAGATTTTGTCCTCAGTGTACAGAGGTTGTTATTCAATGTTGTACACATTGTTCGGGGCAGTCGTTAGGACTTAATATATTCGGACGGTTAAGAGTTAGTTAAACACTGCAGCAATTTGTAGCTCTAAACTCCACTGGAAAAAATTACTTCTATCTTTTTGGAATCCAGCTCTAATTCACCCATTGATCTGACCAATCTGAGAGGGACCACATCATTTTGCCCAGTTTGATATGGTTGGCTGTGCCATGGTCCTTGTTCACTTAGGTAGTGGGTTCCAAGGCCCATGTTGGGATTTGAACTCAGTCGAATGCTACTGCATAGGGGGAGCAATGCATTGACAGAAATTTTGTCCATTGAATAAAATATTAAAACGAAGACCCCTCTTGCTTGTAAGTCACAATGTTAAAGTTGCAGTGCTACTATCTAAAAAGAGTATGGATTTTTTTTTCTAGTGTTATGGCAAACAGTCCTCCATGTAAAACCATTAAAAATAAATCCTGTACCCTGTGTCTCCAGGTTAATAAAAGAAAAATGGCACATCTGGTCCCCACAAAATCATACTCAGGCAGTTCCTTCAGAAATAGGTGGGAGGAAGGAAATAAAATATACAGATTGCCAATCTTGGGAGAAACATGAATAACAAATTATGACATTTCTGAATGAGATTCTTTAATAAAGAATAATCTCTCCTGTAAATAGGGACTCTGCAGTAATCAGAGTACATCATATCTGCTGTGGGATTTCCACTCTGAAAGTAGATCACAATGGCTGGAAATTCATGGAACAATGCAGTCACTAAAGTTTAAGTACCCGATCTCCCAAAATGTCCTAACTAGAGCACAGGCTATAAAATTGCCTTCTATGTTTCGCCCACAAAATACAGTCAATCCATCTTACAGCGTCTCAAAGCACTTCCACTGTGAAGCTCCTGAGACATCTCAATGATGTGATAAGGTACTACAGTACCTCAAATTCAAGGACTTTTATTATTATTAGCCTGACCACCCAGTTCAACACCATGTGTTGTACTAGCTAGTGGGTAGGCTGCTGGTAGTTTCATAGTCACATCCCAATTAAGCAAAATGTAGTTGAGGTCCTCAAACGTCATCCCTCTAACACAGAATATCCACTGTTCAATCTAGAGATTTCTATTTTCTTGTCCATTTATCATTTCTTTTCTTCCCAAGAGACCATTTTTAAATTGCAAAGCACAACTAGGTGGCCGTCTTCCACTTCAACAATATTTACTTGTGACAGTTTACCCTTTCCAATACCATTAATGCTTGTCTGTGACAGTCAAGAAAACACTGGTATTTTTAAAATGTTAATTTGGAAACCAATGTGGAAAATATCTCAAGTCAATTAGTGATTATTATTATAATAATGATTTAATGACCCTTTTGGGTTTGGTGCAGTTTTAGTTGGACACTTGACTACTGGGCTACTACAGTAAATAAATTGGTAATTTCAATCCACGACTGTTTGTGGAACTCTGCTGTGTGCAATTGGCTGCCGCTTTTAACCCACAAACGTTTACGGTCAATTCACTTTACAGTACACGCAGATCTCACTTAACGTTGATTCGGTCAACGTTGTTTTGTTATTATGTAGGGGAACATATATCCACTTAACGTTGCAACGTTCTCTATTATGGTGTTTGTCAGCGGGTGGAAACAAACTACTTTGGGTAGCATAGGCGAATAGATTCTGAACGTCCGGTAATCTTATGCAGAGTCCATCCTTAGTCTTAAGACATTAGTCTTAATGTCGCCATTTGAAGTTTGTGCTCAGTTATGATATGGGTAATTTTTAAAATCGTGGTTTATTTGTGCAATCCACTATAAACATGTGTCAAAAATGGCCATAAAGTAACAGAATGAATGTATTTCAACTTATGTTTTTTTAAAAGAAACTTTTGATGAAAAATGTCAAAAATAACCTAATTCCAGTTTATAGATTAATTATTTTAGAAAACATGAGTTCGTCTAATGTCGTTTTGCTTAAAGCCGCATTTTTCTTGCAACTCCTCGCAACTACGACGTTAAGCGAGGAATTACTGTATATTCTGTGAAGCGCTTGAGACGTTTAGAAGATGTGAAAAGCGATATATCAAATTGAAAGATTATTATTTATTATTAAAGTATCAATCATCAATTATCCCTAGTGATGTTTTTTCATTAATTAAATAATCAATCAGTATACAATATTCTGTGAAGCGCTTTGAGACGTCTAGAAGGCGTGAAAAGTGCTATATCAAATGCAAGCATTATTATTATGAGAAAAGGCTTAATTTCAATCAGGACAACACTACTAAAACATCCACTGATAAGGCCAATGTGCCACTTAGCCCCATTTCCATGTAGTACAGCTAGCTTAAATTCAACCTTGAAGAAATCATCTAGCTATTTTACTACATATTTGGACATAGGCTGGTAGTGTCCAGTTATTAAAGCTTATTTCGAGATGTCTAGGCCCTTTCAATGCATGTTTCATTTTCAAAGCCTCTGCCATATTTAATGAATTGTTTTAAAACACACAAAAAATGTCTACTGTGCAGAAGGAAATGAAGAGAATACTACTGCAGTGGATTGGTCTGCAAACCAATTACACTAAAGTTAGGTATCTATCAAATGTCAGCACATTATAATAATTTTATGTCCGATTCCACTTGGATTAAATAATACTTGCATTTGATATAGTGCTTTTCAAATCTTATCAACGTCTCAAAGTGCTTCACAGAATATACTGTAAAGTGAATTGATTGTATATTTGCATACGAAACGCAGCAGCCAATTGTGCACAGCAGTGTCCCACAGACAGTCGTGGATTGAAATGACCAATTTTATTATTGTGTGTTTATTTTGGAGGGATTATTATTAGGCGTGTGGAAGAAGGAAACTTGCCCAAGGTTCGCTCTGATCTGCCTGGATTCAAATACAGATCTCACGATTGTAAGGAGAGTGCTATAACTACTGAGCTACAGAAGCTCCATAGATCCTCATTGAGAGCAGCAATTGCCTCTTCAGCCACAAATTATTATTGTAGATCTGCAAAGAGCTTTGAAATATTCATAGTAAGAACAAACACTTCCCCCCTATAGTGTAGTTCGCTCAGCTTTACACACCATAATATACAGTATTGACCAGAAAAAACAAAGCAGCTAAATAACCTATATTTATTTGTACACCATCCTTCACATAGCATAACACCTCAGCACTTTAAAATAACAAAAAAATTATAAACTTGGCTCATTTTCCAAATTCCTTGCTTGAGTACTCATTTCCTTATCAACACATCCTAGACAACTTTAAACAATGCACTGAAACTAATCACAGCTTTGGGAAAATACAATTATAAATTATATTAGGAGGATTCACTCATTTGAGTTTTCCTCAACTCCACCAAATCACCTGGTCTCTACCTTTATCTCTCCTTCTAGGTAGCCTCGAGCATGCCTGCTTTACATCCAGGCTTGATTCTCCTTCCACCCTGCCTCACAAGAAACCCCATTTTCTTCCTACACATGCTGCAGATCAGGCAAAAACTTTGCAGCCTCCTTCCTCTCCAGGTTCAGCAATCCATCAATCCCCCATCAGCTCCCTGAGTTAATTTGATGACTAACCAGATCAAATTGAGATTCCTCCTCACTTTCAAATTCTTCCATAGCTACGCCCTACCCTACTTCTGCAACCTTCTGCTTCCCTATCCATACCTCCACTCAACCAACACCGTCTGATTCAAGCCCACCATTGTTATTGAGCTTTCAGCCATACTGCCCACACGACTTGGAACTACATAGTAGTCTCTCTGACTTCTCCCTTTCAATACCTGTGTTAAGACCCACCTTTTCATCTGTTTTTGGCCACTTCCCTTCCTCATAATAAATTAGTCACTTCAATCCACGACCGTTTGTGGGACACATCTGTACGCAATTGGCTGCCTGTTTCACCCATAAAACCACCAATTCACTTTACAGTAGATTCTGTAGAGCGCTTTGAGTCATCTCAAAGGCATGATAAGGAGATATATGAAATGCATATATTATTATTATCATCACACCTTGATAGAAACTGTCTCCAAGAAAGATTGCTTGTGTCTGGCATGAACCCAATATCAAATCGGGTGCGAATCCACAAAAACAATCAATTATTTTGTCCCATAGTCCCAAGGAGGCAGATTGATATACTGCATTAACCCAATTTTAAAGCGAGCAGCCATAGCTGCAAGTCATTCTTTAAACTATTAAAAATCTCCACTGAAGATTGAAAGGAACTCAAGTTTATTAAACTGCATCAGCTTCAAGTGCATTTCAAAATACGGATCTTTTAAAAGCTGGTTTCTAATTCTGTCTTTCATCTAAATGTATTTCAACATCAAACGAGAAGTCATCAAACCCTGGCCCCTAGTTACCTCGCGAGCCCATGGAGATCATGTAGAAACCTGATTTGACTATATATTCAAAATAACATTGCACAAGGGCACTGCGATTCTGCAAGTAGCAGCCCCAACCTCTCACTTGGCATTAAAAGCCCACATCCCATTTATATGTAAATCTTTTAAAAGGTCCCCACAAACGTCAATTCAAATTTAAAACGACCCCACCTCCTATACCCAATGGGGTTTGCCTATCAGGACTTTGGTTGGCAAGGGGGAGAGGCTGTGTTCACAAAGCCTGGGAGAGGGCATCACGACTTAACTGAAGGTCACTGGTGGGGGTGGAGAGGACAGTCACAGACCCCCGTGAAGCTCCCCCTCCCCCCCCCCCCCACCTCTGATCTCACGCCACCACCAGACTGAAACCGAAAACCAGTCGGTACAAAAACGGCCTGCGTGCTCATCGCTTTATCAAAAATATACACAGTGTATAATTTTTTGAAAAAAGGAATTGCTTTTGATGCCATTTAAGGCTCTTTTGAAGGGGATTTCAGTGCGGTTATGAGTGGGTGAGGAGGAGGGGAGGCCACGTCCCTCTCTACCCACATAACCACCCCCTCCCTGCCTCTCCTCGAACTTCAAAAGATTAGAATCGCTCAGCAGCTCCGTGTAGCCAAGTAGGGACGATGCCATTTCAGGCTCTTGAAGGGCATTTCGGAGCAGTTAATGGTAGGCCGAAGAAGGAGGGAGCAATGTCCCCACTACCCACCCACCCACTCCTTCTCTTGCTTCAAAGATTAGCATCGCTCCGGCAGCTTGGTGTGGCCTACAGCCGAAGCGCGCGTGCGCAGACTCACCCTGGCTCCAACGGCCACCAATTCATTCCCGCCCCCTCCACCGCGCAGCCCCTCTGCCCTGTCCAGACCCCCCCTCTCTCACACCCACCCTCCCTGATTGGTCGGCGCCCCGCGTCCATCACTCGCTTGGGCGCTCGCGCCCCACACGACGGTTGGGATTCGAAAAGGGGGAGCAGAACGGCTCAACATCATCGACCGGAGAACGATGACGCGCATGCGCGTTCCTAGGAAAGTGCGAGCCAGCCAGAGGGGCGGAGGGGGAAGTCTGCGCACGCGTAAATGCCCGCTCGCTCTCTGACCCCAACAGGTCCGCGTATTGCACGATGGGAACTGTAGTCTATCTCCCGATGCCACAACCGAAGGAAGCAGTGCTCAGACGAGGGAAGGAAAAACTCAAAGTCCCAGCACCCACTGCGGCAGCGCATGCGCTCTCCCGCTCCCGAGTCGAAGGAGAAGAAGTGGGGGTGGCGGCAAAAAAAACGTAAGCAAATAGACCAGTGGTGAAGGAGAACAGTCGAGGGAGGCACAGAGGGAGTGAGTGAGAGAGAGACAGAAGCCGGCCGGCGCTTGGATTTCCGTACAACATCGCGCTGCGAACGGCGTGCCCCGGCCTTAAACCAGGGCCGATTTTTTTTATCGAAAAGGTAAAGGTGTAAGGTTTGAAGGGTTTACCTGCTGCTGGTGGTTGTAGCCCTGGTTGGGGGTCTGGCGTCTGGTAAGGCTGGGTTCAGTCCCAGGTTAGAGATGTGTCACCCCACTCTCCCTCCCTCCTACTCACGGTTACTATCTACCAATAGCCCGTATGTGACTGACTCCCTTCCTGGTTCAGGCAGGCCCTCCCCTCTCTTAAAGCTGTACCCTCCCACTGCCAGGGTCCTAGCCCCTCCCAGACTCTCCTACCTCCCCCTCCCACCCCTCCCCTTCCCCCTCTCTCTTTCCTTCTCCGAAAAAATTAGGACATGGAAGCTGCTTGTGCCCTAAAACGCAAAGGCCTTTCTCTGCTGCTGTAGGGAATGAGTTTCCTTGTGTTGTGCATCTCTCTCCCTCTCTCGCTCCAAGCCCCCTCCCCTCCCTCGTTCCAAGCCCCCTCTGACTTAAAGCCATTGGAATGAGTCTTAAAGGGGCACTGCCTTGTTGCTGTCTTCATATCGTCTGAATGCTGACGCTTCTGGCTTGTAAGTCCTCAAGGAGGCACAGCACAGACCTTGTCAAAGCACCAGAGCCGAGTGAGTTTGGGGGAGGGTTCAAATAAAATGCTAACTAGTTTTTATTTTTTTAAAAAAAGGGAAGAATAGATGCTATTGCATAGACCGATGCCACTCACCATCACAATTCACACATGATTAATGACCAGTTGGTAAAGATCCTGCTACCTGCAGAATTGTAGAGCAGGACAAGGAAGAGGGGTTGTCAATTTTGTTTTGACAACAACAACTTGGAATTATATAAATGCCCTTTACACAAGAAAGCATCGGACTGCAAATGATAAAGTGCAAGGTTTATGTCCATAACCATCTTTTCAATCCCAATCATAACTAGGTAACAATCAAGAACAATTTGCATTGATATAGCACCCTTCAGGCGGGATGACATCCCGTGACAGAGCCTGACAACAAACCAAGGGGAGAGAGGAGGAGGTGACCCCAAGCACGATCAAAAATGAAGGTCTTTAGGGAGGATTTGAAGGTGTTAAAGGACAGGCAAGGTGCTGGGATTGAGGGAGAAAATTTGAGACAAGGTGGCTGAAGGCACGACCACCAATGATGGAGCGGAGGGCACAAGGGACAAATAGGAGGCCGCAACCAGCTGAACGGAGGCAGCGGATGGTGGAGTAGGGTTGAGCAAGTTGGGAGGTGCAGGGGATTGAAGTGATTTGTAGATGGGCGAGAGGATCAGTAATTGGGAGCCAGAAGAACCTGATAAGGACTGGTGTGATGGATGTGATCCCTCTTTCCTTAAAGGTGTCTCTGAACATGTTATTAAACTGCTTTAGTCGATTGCAGCACAGACTAGATGGGCCAAATAGCCTTTTGTGCCGTAAAAATTATAAAATTCTTTGAACAACGACTTGCATTTACATAATGACCTTCATGCCAGATGTCATCTTGGAGCACTGAACAGTGGCACAGCACAATGCCAAACCAGCAGGAGCAGGAAGGTGATGGTCTTCAAGTGCCAGCTTAAAAGTAGATACTGAGGGACTAAAGTAGACACTGAGGGACTGTTTCCCCTGGTAGAATAATGTATAACCAGGGGTCAGTCTTAAAATTAAGGGTCAGCCTTTTAGAATGGAGTTAAGGAAACATTTCTTCACTCAGAGGGTGGTGAATTTATGGAATTCACTACCCCAGAAGGCTGTGGATGCTCAGTCCCTGAATATTTTCAAGGCTGAGACTGATAGATTTTTTAAAAATAGGGGGATTAGAGGATATGGGGATGGGACAGGTAATTAGAGTTAGGTCAGAAGTTCAGCCATGATCTTATTGAATGGCGGGGCAGGTTCGAAGGGCCGAATGGCCTACTCCTGCTCCTAATTCTTATGGTTTTAAATAGGAAGACAGAGAGAGAACAAGATGAAGTGATTGAGCAAGAGTTCCACAGCTCCAGAGCGTAGGGCCTGAAAGCACGACCACTGGTGGTGGGGCGGAGTGTCTGGGGGGACGAGGAGGAGGTTGGAGCCAGTTGGGCAGAGTTAGCAGGTATTAGTGTAGGGAGAGAGCAGATTGGAGGGATAGGTAAGGTGCCAAGGCGTGAAGCGTTTTAAATACAGGAGTGTTGGGGCACATGTGCATGTGAACACCAGGAGGGTGGAAGGCAAACTAGATGGACCTTGGTCGTTTCTCATCTAGCACGTCTTATGTTCTGAAGAGTAAGGATCATGACAGGAAACCAATGAAGTTTGTCAAAGACTGGGGTAATAATACTTTCATTTGATATAGTGGTTTTCACATCTTACCGACGTCTCAAAGCGCTTCACAGAATATATTGTCAAGTGAATTGACTGCATATTTGTGGGTGAAACGCGGCAGCCAATTGCATACAGCAGTGTCCCACAAACAGTCATGGATTGAAATGACTTTTTTTTTATTATTGTGGGCTTTTTGGAAGGATTATTAGGCATGTGGAGTAAGGAAACATGCCCAAGGTTTCATCCTGATCTACCTGGATTCGAACACAGGTCTCACGCTTGTAAGGCGAGTGCTCTAACCACTGAGCTACAGAAGGTCCTCAATGGAGGTATGGAGTTTATTGCAAGTGAGTATGCCGACTGCACTGTTTTTAATTAGTTGAATGTTGTGAATAGTGGAGCAGGGGAGATCAATGAGGATGGAGTTTGAATAGTTGACCCTGTGCAGATACAATGGGCCAAATGACAGATATTTTGATGGTTCTCTATAGAAAAGCCAAATGCTCATCCTTGCATCTATCTTAATAAAATCCAAAGTTAACAACAGCTCAGATCATCTCTATTTTAGCTATGTCTCGACTTCATTTCAGCTCCATCTATTTCAGGATTAAATGTGATGTTATAATTTCAAATCATCATCTTGTGAAGCCAGGACTTCAGGAATTGACAGTCTTATTTATTTCAAAATTATCAGTAGGCCTATCATTCTGTACCTTTAGTACTTACTCCCTGAGTGTCACCCATGATTTCTCTGCTAGGTTACCTTTTGCCAGTGTAATGTTGAATTTGGTTCTCTCTCTTACCCCTCCCCCATCCCACCCTCCAGATTTCTCCTGACATCACTGACTCCTGTGGGGAATAGTTCCATGAATCTCTTGTGGATTGTCAGACCTCGTCCGAGTAGTGAATTTTATGTTGTTACAGGAGACATTGAGGGTGGGGATGGGAGAGGAGGAATCTCAATCAAGTCTAAACACGTTCTTCCTTTATGTCCACATGCCAACTTTCCGAAATGCTAAAGCTCCTCATCTCCCCCGCGCCCACACCCACCCAATGGCATGCGATGAGGATAGGAACGTCTTACGATCCTACATCCTACCCCTACTTAACAAAGCATTTTGATACACTGTTCTGTGGCCAGTCAACAGTATTGTGTCCTTGGCCAAATGAGTGCATCAACAAACTGAGCAAGCACAATAAAATTCTAAAACAGGTACTCGCCAGAGAAAATGAGCTTATCCGATACTACAAGCATGAAAAATTGTCTGAGTTAAAAAAAAATGATGTACTTGTCCCTGGATTTGGTGTACAGAATATGGTCTTCCTACTTTTGCACAAACACCAATGAAAGAAACCAAGTTACTTGTTATAAACTCTCAAAGTTGAGAAATCATAAGCGGTTTCAAAAAGTTTTGTATAATTGGTTTCAAGCTCTTCCCTGTTTCTCTTTACGCTCTTAAGGTCGCGTAAGGACAGGTATTAGTGATCGGCATTATTCATAGCCAACCATCGGTGGCAGAATCAGTCTAAGGGTGGGACTTCCTGACAGTTTGTGTAGCAAGATGCAGATCCTGGCAGCCCTTCATTATAGTGATGTCCCGCCTCACCCCAATCTGGAGATGATCAAGCCTATTTTCAAATCGAAAACAAAAGACATGTACTATTCCTCTCCTGTGTTACAAGCAGTTGATGCTGACGACAACAATTTGCACTTATATCTGTTGTTATTTCCCCCAGGAACACAGTCAATTAACTTTACAATATATTCTATGAAGGTCTTTGGGCCATCTCGAAGAAGTGATATAGTGCTATATCAAATACAAGGATTATTATTATTTTTGTTATTAAATTTCAATCTGGGAGAATGTCTCAAAGCACTTTACAGATTGAATGTCAGAACAAACAGGGAGGGGCGATGAGTACGGCGGAGGTGGCTGAAGGTGCAGATTGATCTTTAGCTGGTTTGGGAGTTTAAAGCAGAGAGAAAGGGGATTAGGTGGGGGAGTTTTGGAATGACAGTGCTCCACTGATGATAGGGTGGAGTGGGTTGGGGGCATGAAGCAAGCCAGATTTGCCAATGGGGAAGGAGTGGTCAGGGTAGTAAAACTGCAGATCACAGAGTTTTACTAAGTTAAGGCTACGAGAGACACTTCAAGGTGACGGTAAGGAACTGTGAAATCAGAGGAAGCAGAAAAGATTATACTGTACAAAGAAAGTTTGATAGGGTATGGCTGGACACGACTACCAAAGTAATTTCCATACAGATGAGCTATCTAGTGGTGTTAGTTGATTTATATTCCTCATTACATTAAAATGACCCCCCCCCCCCCATTACAATGCTTAACTCAGATCAGAATTAAACACTGGAAATTTCCTGCTCTGTATCCTCATTGCCCACTATCCTATCAGGGGAACAAACAAATGGAAAAGGTGACAACAGATTTAGAATTGCGATTCCAATTGTAATAAGTACAACTAGAATGAATTCCCAGGTTGGGCGGAAAGTAGCCAGGCTTCCCATTCCTGGTGGCTGTTCAGTGACCCCTGCTGGAAATCTGCAGGTATGGATGATAGAGAATGGCGGGATTAGGATCATGATCAGGAATGCTCATAATGAAGATCACACATGAAATATTGCTGCTTTAGTGAGATGCTGGAGAGCTTCTAGCTTCTTTGAAAGCATGTAGTTTGTTTCTCAGACTATGTTGTGAATACTGATTTAACAAAGAGGGCGGAGTAAATTATTAGACGGTTTGCTTTATCTAATCTTCAGTCAAGTATGTATTGTTTTGAATACTGACTCAGGTACAGGAGTTTTTACAGATAGGATCACATCTGTGAGGGTGGAGAGGTAAAGTATTTCCTTGTCAGAAACATTTACTATTTCTAGGAAATAAAACAAATGGCACGTGCATTTCCTGAAAGCAGGGTTTGCAAACATTTGAATTTGTGCAAAATCCTACTGGTAGATCCAAGCCCCACCTACCAGTGCAAGACTGAGAGTGCTTTATTTCCAGAAGAATGGAAAGCAATAATAATCCTTGCATTTGGTATAGCACCTTATATCTTCGATACTTCTCAGGGCTTCACAGAAAAATTACTGTATATTTTGTGAGCGAAATGTAGGGCGGAGTAAGAATTCTTAGCAGGGGATCAACTATGATCTTGTTTCCTGATCATTAACTTGCTTCACAGTCTCATATACTAGTGCAATCTCCTTCAGCCCAGCCACCCTGTCTATACCATCCACTCATCTTATTCATGGCTGATTTCTCAATTCCAGCATCAGAACATTGGTGCTACCATACCTTGGAACTCTCTTTCAAATGTATTTGCCTCACTTTCTCTTTCACTGCCTCCAAAACCTTACTAAAAATACAAACTTTTGGGCAGAGACTTTAATTCTCCCTTCTTTTTCCTGCTCAGTGTACCTCATGACAGAAGAGCTTTTCTGGGTAGTAAATTTTCGACAGGAACAGGATTTACAAAACGATTTGCATTATTGATAGGGAGTTTAGCATACCTCTTTTCTCCCAACAGCAAGAAAGAGAGGAGAGAGCATCACCAACTAGTTGTCAGTAGTATTTCATTCACCAATGTAAATACAGAACATATTTGCATGATAGGAAAATCAGAAGCAGTTCCTACTGTGAGGAAAGTCAATTTCAGCAGGGAGTGGCTGGGAAATAGGATTCAAACCTTCATAAATCGATGCTAACTGCTCCACCTGAAGGCGAATAAAACCCCCTTTTTCTCCAGCCGACCTTCAGATGAGAAATTAAACCAAGGTCCCACCTCCGGTTTCGAAACAGAAGGGGTTTCTCCAAGTGTTAGGGACAACATATCTCTCATCAATTATATCTGTCTTGTTATTCTTTTTTATGAACATAATTCTTCATTAAAAAATACAATCAATGACTCATGGCTGTTTTCTGGGTTATTGCTGTGTGCAAAAGTGGCTTGCCTACAAATACAATACATGATCACTAACTTTACAGAGAAGCTCTGTAAAGTGGCTTGAAACATTGATGTGCTAGTGTATCAAGTGTGAGGATTATTATGATTGTTACATTTCACACACCACAACAACAACAAAATTATATTTGTATAGCGCCTTTCACGTTAGGAGGACGTCCCAAGGCGCTGGACAATCACTGCTATAGACAATAACATTTATATAGTGCCTTTCACATTGGGAGGACAACTCAAAGTGATCACATAATTGTTTGGGAACTTGATGGGGAGGCTGACTCAAACTGTGGTTGAAAAAGTTAATAAAGCAAGTTTTGAAGGTATCAAGAGAGGGGGCAAGGAGGAGAGATTCCAGGAGCAGGGCAGAATCGCTGAAAATTGATAGGGTGGAGCAGATATGAGGCAGGCCAGCGTTTGCTGAGTACAGGGAGAGTGCAGGACAGAAGGTTGCATGGGTTGGGTGGGACGAGGCTATGGAGGGATTTTAATGTGAAATTGAAAATTATGAATCCAGTCTGATGGGAGATGGAGCCAGTGAAGTCTAGCAATGATTGGGCAATAGGATTGCAGAGCCTGGCACCCAAGAGCATTGGGGCAGAGGCCGTGATTTTTTTTGTGAGGGAAAACAAGAGTATAAATACCTGGAACTATAGTGACTTACAAGGAGGCATAAGGACTAGTCTGCCCTGATCCCAAGAATATTCATTTGTTATGCTGCTTTTTTCTATGATGCTTAAGTAAAACTTAATTATTTGGAAATTCCATACATCACTATCTGCTGGCTAAAATAGTGGACATCTTGCTTTGGGAGTGGGGCTATTGGGGATGGGAGGAATCCCTTCCCAGAATACAGTCACTCCACTCCACAGGAAATCCTGTGAAGTGCTTTGAGGCGTTTCAAAAACTTGATGAATTGCTACAACAAATGCAAGGACTATTATAATTTTGTGATTTAAAAAATGTGATTGTTAATTGTGGAGATGAATGAGGCCAAGAATCAGTCACATAATTTGGTTGGGGCTCTTGTACTCATTTACTGGTGCCATATCAACAATTTCGAGAACAGGAGAAGGATCCTGAGATAAAATATTGCCATACACACAAAGGTTGGAGCTCGCACACACATGCACACCAAGAAAAATATAGAATCTTGTCATAGTTTCCATACCCGTCTTGAAATGTGTATGTGTGTGTGTGAGCACGTTCATAGAGAAGTAAGTCCACATTACTAAAAGGAAATGCAGTATAGTGCGTGCAGGAAATGTCTAGTCATGAGCGCATTTGTTACTGGAATTTGTTTCAAGTACTGCGTGGGGAGGGAACGCTCCCAGGCCCACCTGGACAAGATGGTACATGTACTTGATTTCCTATACAACTGGTGGGTGGGTAGCTGTCTGCCACTCACTACCCACCCTTCTGGCAGCTTCTGTGAGCACAGGTCACAAACAAATAAATCAAATTCCGGTCAATACACTTATAACTAATACAGTGGGTTTTCAATGATCAAGTGCTTGAATCAGAAGGATTAAATAAATGGTTGGTGCTTTGATGGGTCTTAAATTCATTCCCTTCCTGGTTTCAGATGTCAGCAATGCCCACTCCGCCCCTAAAGCCACCAGCTCTCCAGGAAATAGGTTAAATTTATTCAGCACAATTACAATCATATATTTGTGCAATCACGCTAGAAGTGCTTAGGTTGATGACACTTGCTGAGTTCAGAGTTCATTTAAACCTGTGCTGTTTAAACAAGTCTATTCAATGTATGCGCAGTACATTGCTTACAAGAAGATATCGGCAATAGCGTAACAGATCAATCTACTTATTGTACAACATAAAGTACCTTTCTGTTAGTTGGCTATTCTCCATGATCTGATCAGTTTAATTGAATTATCAACTGCTCCGTTGACAATAAGAACATAAGATACTGAGGATAAAAGAGCATTATGGGATTATTTTGCTAAACAACAAAACCATTTTTGGATATAACAGGTTATTAAAGTTAATTGATAGTGAAAAACCACCAGCTTCTAAACTGTGAACACTGTTCCCGAAAGAAATGCTGACATCCACCGCAGAGTGAGTAAGAAACATGTGTACTTAAGGTTTATTATCGTATCGTCTTCCAACTTGTTTTTCTTTCTCCTGGGTAATGCAGGAACAGGAATCCGACATTATCGCTTCTCTCATTTCATCAGGTTGGAACAAATTTATCAGCCCGTTTCCCTGCCTTTTCTTCATATCCCATAATGGCCTTAAAACAGCAATAGCTTATCCTTCATATCCACTAGTGCCTCAGTGCCTTATTCCCCAAGTATATATTTATCTTGTTTTTAAGGATCCTGATCCATTTCTGCATTTAAGACCTTGTGGAGCAAAGCACTACACATTATTACCACCCTTTGCATTTGGAAACATTTTTTGATTTTACTTTCAACTGGTTTAGCTCTGATATCAACAACAAATTACATTTACAGTACCTTTCATGTCAGGAGGATGTCCCAAGGAGCTGGACCGTCAAGGATTTAGACTCAAGATGGGGATTGGGAGCACCTGGGTGTGGAGGGGGGTGGGAAGGATAGTTGTAGGAGGGTGACCAAAATCACAGTTGAAGAGGAGGGGGTTGAGACAGGCCTTGAAGGAGACAAGGAATGGGATTAGGTGAAGCCGCAATAGGATGGAGTTCCAAAGGGTGAGGGGCAGAGGCTGAAAGACTGACCGATGAAGGTGGAGAGGGCTGAGCATGTGGAACAAGCCAGAGCCCACTGCGCCAAGGGAGGTTGATATGGAGTTGGTAGTTTACAGAGGAAGGGAAGAGTAAGGCCATGTAGAACTTTGAAGGCGAGACAATTTGCCCTGTTTTGGATCTCTCCACTAGAAGGAAAGTACCCCTCATCTATTTGTCAATTTTCTTTATTCTTTTAAACACCTGAAACAGATCCAGCTTTAACTTCAGTTCCAGGAAATATAATTAAAATTTCCTGTTTAAAACAATAATTTAAAATACGCTGAATGTTGACATTTGGCAGAAAATTCATCTGAAAATAATAAGTGGAAGTCAATTCAATTACAATAAATAGATAATTATTTGGGGAGGATAAGTTTGCAGGGCTATGGGGAGAGTGCAGAGGAGTGGGATGATTTGGACGACTCTTTTCAAAGAGCCAGCACAGACACGACTAGCCAAATGGCCTCATGTGCTTTATAATTCTATGGTTTATTCAGCACACTTCATGAGGGATAATGACTTACATTGACAGAAAGGCACAGCAAGTGGGGGGAGGGAGAAAAGGTGACAATAATGCACAGGCAAATAAATAGGTTAGAATGTGGGTTTTGAAGATGGAGAGGGATAGAGATGGGGAGCTCCAAATTGAATATCCTGTAGAAGGATGTTGGATTGGATTCCTGTTCTTGGTGGGGAGAAAGATCTTCTATCCAAAAGCAACAACAAAATAACATTTACAGAGAACCATTCACGTCGGGAGGATGTACCAAGCCGCTGGCAAAGTTCTCCTTCTACACCTCAATGAAGTACCCAAGTACAATGCTTATTATTGGTCTACTACAGGATGAACTCATGGTGGAGGGCACTATATAAATCAAAGTTGTTTTGTTGTTGGCAGAGGGAAGGGCTCAGGACTGGGGTCGGGGGCGTGTGCAGAAAACAGACGCATGCAATTTATGGAAAATTTCAATCTGTAGATCTGACGGGTGTGACTATCCAAAAATACAAAACTTTGAAACATACTTCACAGAATAATCTGAGTTTCCAGCCTAGAACACAAAGCATAGTGCCAAGAATGTGCAAGGCAAAGGCTTTTTGGAGAAGATTACACTGATGTTTATCCTTGAAAGGAATCTGAAAATTAAGGCCTATGAAGCTCATTTTACAAGACACAAGGGTGAATTCACTTGGGTTCCTGGGAATGGGAACATGTCCTTACCCTCCCTCACACCCAAACAGAATTGGCCACATTACCCAAGGTAAATCGCAAGATAATGAAAGAAGAACAAACCTTTGATGTCACAGAGACTCATCAATGTCTTGAATACCAGACATTCATACAGACAAAAGTGCAGTATAATTGAAATACCTGGAGATTGTGAATTGATAAAAGTGTCAATAAGTGCTAGTTCTTTCTTAGAATTTTGGATTCATCACCTGTAAATTTCATAATCCCAATATTTCATAAATAGAAATCAACAAATTCCATTTATTAATATTGTTTCTCAGACCCGCTCCCCCCATTCCAAAGAATGTAGATAAATGGAATCTTGCTACAAAAAGGGGGCATGAAGGACAGGTAGGAAGCAGGGAAGTGCCTTTCTCACAAGGCTCACTCCTGTATGTGAAAGCACTTTGTAACATTGCAGAAGAGGATCTCAGTCAAACCTGTTCAGTTGAGCACCATTGCTAATAATATTTGCATTTGATATAGCACCTATCATGGGAATTAAATTAAAGGATTGTTCTTAAAAGAGCCAGCGCAGACATGATGTTCTGATCGGCTGCCTTCTGAGGGGAAAATTTCTATGGTTTGAATCCTCATTTGGCATTTTAGTTCCTCACTCAATGTACATAATGTCCATTACTTCCAAGACAGACAGCACTGTAAGCCATTGGCAGCCAACGCATGAATCAGCTTGGCTCTATTGGTAGTCTCCTCCATGTTACGCTCAACATCCTGACACCTCAGTGCAACACCTCAAAGTACTGTTCTTACGATGAGATTTAATGCCTGTTCAGGTGGGACATAGGATTCCATGACACCATTTGAAAAAGAGATTTTCTCCTGGCCACCAAATGAATCATCCATAAGCACTTTGAGACATTCTCCCAATATGAAAGGTGCTACAAATTTAAATTGTATGTAGCTGTTCATGGAACTTTACTGGGTAGAAATTGACTCCTGGATGCCTAAGGACACACATTGATAGCCTTTTCCCGTTGAGAAGTTCGTACATTATACTTACAAGTAAAATTCCACTTTCCACTGGCTTTCCTTTGGCTGATTGAAGATGGAGAGATTTGAGATACCTGATGATAGGGCAGCTGAAGCTTCTGGATAAGTACCGAATCTAAAGCAAATGTTGAAAAGCTACCCGTTCCATTCCAAAGGACATGGTGAGTAATTATATAAATGTTGGTACTCTGACCTGGTACTCTGACCTCGTTTAAAAAATGGCTACCCTCCAATATACAGTCATTAGCTTCAGGATGGGAACACAGTCCAGAGTTTGGAGGTTTTACTCCTGTATTGTTATACAACGATGTCTGTAGCACATACCAGACAGGATATAAGAATCACCATTAGCCTATATTAGGATTAGGATTCCAGTGTTTTCAAAAATTTCAAGCCACAGAACTTAAATCTTATGTTTCTCCACTAATACCTTGGAAGTATGTTACAAAGTCAAAATGAAAATGTATTTGCATTTGAAATAGTGCCTTCATGTCAACACGTCTCGTAACACCTCACACAATGAAATACTTTAAAGTTTAATGGGCTATTATGTAAATAAATACTGGCGGTATTTCAAGTATCATAGCAACAGACCACAAATAGCAATGAGATAAGCGACCCAATTTAGTGCTTTTTTTTGCAAATTTATAGATGGAGGAATATTGGCCAGGACATTGAAATAATGTCACAGGATTTTTAACAAACAACTAAACCATCAGAGTGGCAAGACCTTAGTTTGCTGTGCCATGGAGCAATAATGGCTGATTACATTTATACAGCTTAAACAAACATCTCAAAAGTGCTTAGAAAATTAGGTAAATTAGGAATGTTAGGTAAGTGTTATGGAGGCAAACATGGCAGCCAATTTATGCAGGCAGCATCCTAGAACCAATGTGACAAGTAGTCAATTAATTTGAATTTGGGGGAAATTTTGAGGCAGGAAATATAAATCAGGAAACATAAATATAAATCTATTGAGAGAAATACTCTGCGTTCTTGTAAAAAGGCGTGTGGACGAGGGAAACAATGACTGCACAAGAAATAGCATTTATATAGTGCTTCACTTCAGCAAGGCATCCCAAAGTGCCGGACAGCAACAATGTGCATATGATATCAGGCAGCTTTTTGAAAAGGTGACTGTTCTAGTTTCAGACAAACTAGCAAGGGATTCAACCCAGAAATCCAGGTTACAATTTGATCTTTGAGTTTCTGAATAGGAGCTGATTTCTTTCACCTCCCAAATAATAAATAACCCTATATCATCTCTGCTTTTGATATAACAACCTTTCACGTCAGGAGCAGCACATCTCAAAAGCACTTCACAGGATTTACTGTAAGTGTAGTGACTGTATTTTGTAGACAACCATGGCATAGGTTTTATCCTGCCTTGCAATTTTAAGCACCTACTTTACAGTAAAGTGCAACACAAAGATATTTAAGGTGGTGAACAAATAAAAAGAAATGCTTCAATATCAGTTCACCAAGCATTTAACTAGTTTTAATTGGTTGTAAGCATAAGAACAAAAGTTCGCCAGCTTAATGTAAAGTGCCATTTATTTACAATGGATTTTTTTTCTTAAAGTTAAAATATGCACTGACAGACTGCTGAGTGAACAAGCCATTTTCACTTTATGATCAAGCGCCACAGCAAAACCCAGGTATTTCCTAATCATAAAACACAGTCTGTACTAGTCTTAAATAACAAGAGAAATAGCTCTCCTTGGTTCATTTGCCTCAGACAAAAAAACACTATAATATTTTGCTGCTAATTTACATGTAACATTGCCACTTCATTTAATAACTTCTGCAACATTTGATTAAATTATACATTCAGTCCACATCATTTGCTCTGCAAAACCCTTTTCTTTTTTTTAAAAAAAGCTTAAAAACAAACAGTATAGTACTCATGCTACTGGTGATTTCACTTTTTTTTAATAAGCCAGATCAGTTTCTCACATTACAGTGATTTATTTTTCTAACCCTCAACCAGTAGCACAAGATGCCCACAGGCTTCACAAAAGGGAACAAGTGCATTAGACACATTATAAACCTGATATAGTGACATACACCAATATGTACCAGTGCCTTAACAATAACAGCGTACATGTATTTATTTAAAGGCATAGGCATATACAATCCCATAGGAGAACTATGCAGGAGCACAACACAGAAAACTAAGATCCCAACACAAATCTAAACTCCATGATTCTAATCACAGTGCGTTTCTTTAACCCTCTACACCTCAGTAGATGAAACTGGTTTCATAACTTTTTTTAAATTAAAGTTCATTTTTTCCCCCAGGCACTTTTAAATGGAATCACATTTCCCCCCAAAGTGCACTCAAGACACAATTTGCCTCAAAACACAGTACATTTTGGTAACAGAAGCATAAATGGCCTTTTTAAAAAAAAACATAAGGAAAAACAATTTGGTATCAGTTCCCCTTTAAATACACAAAACAGGTTTGTTGGAACTTTACCTTTTCAATTAGAAAAGCATTCTTTCATAAATGCATTATTTTCCTGATTCCAACTCACTTCCTATAATGGCATGATTGCAATTTATATTCCCATTTATTGTGTTTTATAAATCTAATCTAGTTCTCTAATGGAAACAATGAACATAAATTAGATTTTATCGTGCACTATTTTCAAGTGGGAGGATGCATCCTCTTATAATTACATACACCAATCCACAAAACAAATGGAATTGGGAAGCACGGCATAATTCTCGGCCTAAACAATTTTCTCAAAAATCAGCAGGAAACAATGTTTAAACTTTTTCCTTGTCTCTTCCTGTATACAGGCAATAGTCACACGTGCAATAGATTGGCGGCCTGGCCTCTCTGGAGTGTTTAGTGGTTGACAGAGGTGGCTTCTTCACTTTGTGGACGATTAGATTCTTACCCTCAAACATATCTATTCATTCAGTAACCCAGAATGGAATATTGAATGAAATTTGAGATACAAAAATCCTCAAACCAAACTAGGCACCGCAAATGTACAACGTTAAGCAGCCACTGAGTTCTGTGAAATGTATACTTCAAAACAAAACCAAATTGTTTAGTTCAGAAACATCAGCTGAATACAATACACAAAACCTTTAAAAGTAAGCCAGGTAATTAGAAGACCAATTTAAAACAAATGGTGTATGACAAGAGGGACATCACAGTTTTTTTGTACACATTTTACCCGCAATGAGAAACCAGTAACAGAACACTTATAAAGCTAAAGCTTGCAAAATCAATCCCTATTGATCCAAAATAAATCCCACCCCCCCCACCCCCAGCTTGCAAGCCAAGTCTAGCAGTAACATAGCAAAACAAAACAAATTTTAAAAAAGTGACCTAGAGTAAGAGAACTGGAACAGAGATCATGCTAAAATTCTCTGTACACCCCCCCCAACCCCCATGAAGCATCTATATAACTTGGATAACTGAAGGACAAGAAGTTGGATAAAAAAACAAAAGCAATGTCTTCCTTTAGGTGTATGTTTTTTTAAAAAAAGGGAAGTTCCCTTTTTAAGATCAACTCTTAACACACACTGTCAAACCTAAAGTAGACCCCAAACGTTCTCACAGCTCAACTTGCCAATTAAACTGTACAGTAACAGTAACAGCAATGCCACCACAACCCCAGATCTATAACCACTGTGAGGAAGAGTAACCAACTTGCCCAGTGTAGCTTTAAGAACTGAACTTGAAGATTAAACAGTTTGGTCTCTAGAAGAATTCTAGTCATCTATTTTGAATGCATTTATCAAATACAAGTCTGTCTCCTCAGTAAGACTCCTCACCTTGAAGCTATCATGGGAAAAGTTGTCCTGGTAGGACAAGTACATTAAAACTTACGATTGCTCTATAGGTACTGAAAAGATGCGAGATTACCGCTTTCAAAAATACACTGAAGTTCATTAGATTTAGTTTTGGCACTTCTGATTCTTACAGCAAATATAACAAGGGAGAAAATCTTTTGAAGTCTGTTTAAAGACTAAATAACTGAGTGAAGGAACTTTGTTTTGTTTGTTTTTATAAAAAAAGAACAGAAAGAAATCGATAAATGTCATCAAGTGAGTTAGAAAGTCTATCTTTGAAGGAAGGAACTCATCGATTGAGGAGTACTGGGTAACTAACAGGCCTGATTGAAGTATTGTAACAGTTTTAAACCATGGTGTGTAAATGAGTTCCACAAATGTTTATAAAAATGTACTTCACTGATTTAACACTTACCTAGGGAGGTCAGCAAGCTAACTGCCCAGCAAAGTAGACAAAGTTACCCCCAGTTTGTTGAAACAAAGCAGCCTAACTAATCATTTACTATTGCCAAAGAAATGTTTCAGAGCTGGAGTGCACATATCCATAAAATAGCTACCTAACTTATGTATTTACTAAACATGGGATAGTACATCATTAAACTGAAACTATTTAATGTTCAGTCTGTGAAGGTATGATGCCAACGTTGATCTTGTCCTCTCCCAATAACGTGTGCGTTTGCAGTAGAGAGGGGTCATTGGACAGTGATCAGGAGTGGTAGCCTCAGTTGAGTTTTCACTCAGTTTAGGATAGAGAGGCCATTACAGCGCCTTACTGTCACTAGAAATGATATCAGCTGATTCAACACAGACTGGAGATCAAACCAGGGCATTAGTTGTGCACCTCAATCACTGACTGAGTGCATGCACTGATATTGAGCAGTCAGTTATTAGAAAACATAATAGAATTCTCATCAATAGATTCCTTTTTTTGTTGCAATTTTGGAAGAAATTCTAGAAGATAAACCTTCCACTAGCAGCACTTGTATTAATCAGTACTGGATGTCCATCGATCACTGGCTGAATTCCAGAGCATTGGGACAGTCGGCAACGATGGAAAGTTCAGTTACACTATTCCACCCTTTTGAAAATTAATTCAGAATCTAAAGCTCAAGAGCAGCCAGAGGTTTAAACCACTGACACGACTGGCAATCTAGCTGCTAATTCCTCCCTTTCTAAACAAACTCATATACTGTACACTAGTAATGTAAGTATGCTACTCCAACATAGCAGAATGTTACATAACACCATTTGCTCACTTTAGGATGAGTGGGAGGAAGAAATTACAGCCATTGTCGATATTTAAGAGGGAGCATCAATTTTCTGGCCCTGTGCCCTAATTCTCATCAGTGGTGTGAACGATGTTGCATTTTTGAACTGAACTTGTGCACTTTGACTATTAGCGGAACTCAAGGGTGAAAAGAACTGTTCACTTTGAATGCACCTCGGAAGTTTGCTTCCTCCGAAGTATAAAGTACCATTAGCTATAAATTTATTATTTTCTTCCTACTGGATTAAGGGTCTACATAATTCCGATACCTCACCCACATACCTGCTATTGATGTGCAAGTGCAATAAAGCCTTGCAGAACCCAACTCAGAACTCACTTGGTTTCTATACACACATCCCTCCAGCAGATGTCGCTGGCTAAACGATCAGGCAACAGTTAACTTGGCTGAATTTTCTCTACCTGATCTGGGGCCTGAAATCTATAGCAGCTTCCCTAGAAAGCCAACTATTCAGCAAAGTCAGTGATTGAACTGCGACCTGTCTCGTCTGCATGGCTCAGCTACTCGAGGGATAAGCCTGCTACACTTTTCGGAAAGCCGTCATGTACTTCCAAGGTTGGACATCTTCTGGGATATCTTATAATCGACCAGAAAATATAACCAACTTATTGATCTAGCTAAAGAAAGACATTGCTTTAGAAAAAAAAGCCAACACTGCCCAGGTGCAAAACCCAGGTGTAGTTTCTGAGTGCATGGAGAGTCCCAATTGGCGCCATATGTAAAATGACAGAGCTTGACAGAGGTGGATGAGAGAAATGGGGAGGGGTGTCCATGTCCATCATTCTTCACACAGCGGTGCGTGTTGGGGTGCTGGGTTGGTTCAGTCCCATGATTTTACACAGCCAACCAGCAAAATCCACTTCCTCAGCTTCAGACCGTTTAATGAAGGTGTGAGTCTACGAAGCAATAAAAAAAGTCAACATTTCACATAATACTATTGTACATCTTTGCATGTTCACCCAACTTCCCTTTGAATTGGAGACTTGAACAACAACGGAAATCCCAGTACAGAAACCATAGACTTGAACCCCAATGCATCAAAATTAACGTTTCTAATTTCAGAAGAGCACATTCACCAGTGTGAGTTTCCATTTCTCACTCCATACTCAAGATCTGCATGAGACTGAATCCACAAATTGCCACTTCACTACTCACAATTCCAGTAAGGCCTTCAAAGCATTGCCTCATTGTGTGTAAGCAAGGGACCAGTATCTCAGGTTAGCATATATCAAACGTTTTCTGGTTTTCACTTGAGGAAATATTAAAACATTTTGGAATTTTATCAGACTTAAAATGGTATGATCTGTTTTTAAATCACGTGGTAGCAGTAAATGGAAAGAGCTTCCCATGCCCGTTTTTTCACCAGACAGTGGGGAAAAAATGGGCATGAAGTTAAAATAAAGATTCAATAGCATTATGATTTCGGATTGAATTAGAAAGATAGATTGACTTAAACTGAAAAAATAATGAACGGGAGAAGGCCATTCAGCCCCTTGGGTCTTTTCTGCCATTCTATTAGATCATAGTTGTTGTGTACCTCAACATCCATCATCCGCCAATACCCCATATCCCTTGTTGCCTAACAAAAATATAGTCGCATCAGTCTTGAAGATTTAATTTTTTTTAATGTAATTCAACTTTCAATTTACATTTGAATCAATCCCACAGCTTTTAAATTTCTTTTAAAAACATTTTATTATTAAAAAAAATGCACCGTGTGCTAAGACGGATAACTCCTTATCGAGTAACTTCTCAGTTTGCATTGTATTTGTATTTTGTGTGATGTCTAATAATCTATTTGTTGGTTCACAATGGAGCCCGTCTCTATTTGGAGGACAATTATCTAAAAGGCTCAACAGTGAAAATGTTTTACTTACTATAAGAAGTTTCAAGTCTGCTCTTTCAGCTGGATTCTTGAACAAGCTAAAATTAAGTAAAATTTGATTAACATTACAAACACTAAACTCTCTCCCCCCCCACCCACTGACAATTGTAGTTGTTCAAACACACTTACACCAACTCGTCTCTGCAACTAAGTGAATATTGATCTTTCATAATTTCATTACAGGCCCTGAATCAAATCTAAATACATTCCCTTCAATTTAAAACCTTTCAAAATTCTTCTAAGTCTATTATTCATGTAATTCACATGGAGCATATGTGTTTGGCAAACCTTTAAGGTTAATAACAGGAACAGGACCCCAAATCTCTACAGTTCTTAGTTCAGACGATCACAATGAAAGGGTTTATTTCCAACTTCTCAAAGATATTTTAATCAATCCCACAGCTTTTACAATCTCAATTTGCAATGCCAACATTAATTATTTGCAGCTATACTTTCCATTCGAAAGCTTCCAGATTCCCAAAGTAAATAAATCAGCAACAAAATAAAAGCAGATTCGCAGTGGTCAAATTCTAATTCACCAATGCGCGCACACCCTTCAATAACACAGCACCAATCCAGCAACAGCATGAAGCAATGCTGCTTGTTCATAACTACACACTAATCTGTGCAACAATAGTAGATGTTAACTCCACCTAAACACATTAATTTTTCATTTGTAACTAAGAATAAGAAAGGTTAGCTAGCCTGCCCAACTCATTCTTGTCCTGTTTGATGACCCAAGCCCAACTTTGCCTTTGTCCTACTCAAATGCACCAATGGTTCAGTACAATGCTAGAATAGTCGAGTGTGGTTTGACGCAGTGTCGACTACTTCAGCACGGCTGCTTCCTTAATGACTAATTAAACCTCGGCTTGATCACCATTCATGAAAGGCTCATTTAGGATCAGTACCGCAAACTGTAACAAGTAAAAAGGACTTTACCATAAAAAATCCAGCACAACTTACCACTTATTTACAAACTCTTGAAAGTCATTTGTAAAGACACCAATTGGGAGTTTTGGAGGAGACTAGAATGCAAAAAATAATAAAACAGTCAGTTTGCTCTCTTGAGAAAGTCAAAAGTTCTTCCTTCCTGATGCTGCCAGACACAGTCTCAGGCACTGAAAACTCAGTGACAATCGGGGTTGTTCATAGAGCATGTCTAGCCATTGAAAGACACAGTGGGGGGATCATAAAATGATCACAGAATTTCCAGAGACGGCAATAGGCTAATCCCGACAAAAAGGAGACAGTTTATGCAAAGGTTTAGCACATTTAAGACAACTAATCTCAAAAGTAAAACTATTTTTAGAAAAGTTACACAATCCTAAAAATAAACTCTTCCAAATAATCATCTTGAAAAAAAAACACAATGCACGCACCAGATTAATCTTCCCCAGATGCAAATCTCACTTTACTCAAGCTATTTGGAATAGAACCAAAAAATACTGTACATTAGTGATGACTTCGATTGGGCTAAAGTCGATGGAAAATGTCTTTGTTCAAACACTTTTAAGGCAGGAGGTATTGTTCCATTACAGCATGTGATTTTCTAATGATCCTCACAGTATAAAGATGCACAGGAAAGCACAAACCTCATTAACAATATAATCCAGAAGTTCAAAAATAGCCATGGCTGGCCGACTCTCATGTCCTGTACAATAAAAAGAGTGCAAGTCAGTTCAAGTAATTCAGTCTTCACCTTCTTTTGCACAGCAACTTGCAAGATTTAGATTTAATGCACCCTGCTAGCAATACAACTTATTTAAATTACAAAGATTTTGCTTATTACTGCTGAAAAATTTGATCCTGGCACCCGGAAGCATGAACACCAGAAAATATTGACTTGATAGTAGGTATGTGTGAGAGTCCGAAGCACCCAATAACAACAATACTGATAATAGATCTTGCATTTGATATTGCACCTTATCACATCTTCAGGACGCCTCAAAGCACTTCGCAGAATATACTTCAGAAATATAGCCAGTATTTGACTTCACAGAATATAATGTGTACTGTATTATTGACTGTATTTTGTGGGCGAAATGCGGCAGCCAATCACACACAGCAATTAGGAGACCCAAGTCTCCAAATAGTGGTCACTAACCTCTAGCTGAGAGAGCAAGATGGAGCACTAATAATTGCTCATGGAGGGTGAAAAGAGAAATGAGGAGTGGAACTAATGAGAGGAGTTAAAATAGGATGGAAAAGACTAAGTGAGGTTCATGACAGATTTATTCCGATTTCTCAATAAAGCCCCTGTTGTAAATACAGAGCTCTGTGCTAACAGCTTGTCTTGAGTGCTTACCCATTTCTGAAAGGAAGTCAATGATTCTGGATTAGTCAAAGCATCTGGATTTAAATAGCGGAAATACTAACAGCATATTGTGGACTGTTTCTAGCCATGACATTTAAAAAAAAAATTCATCTGATGACTGGAAATGTGTGAAATCACTAAAGCTGGTAAAAGAAAAGTTATTAAATGTAGCCAACTCGACATTTGCCGAGCCAAGGATGGCAGTAGATTCGAGTCGGCACAAAATAAGATTCCAAAAACAAGCTTGAGAAGCAAATCTGTCTCGTTCTTACCACTGATAGGACGGACTGGAGCCCATGCCCTGGGTGATGTACTGTGAGGTTCTCCTGCTGCTCCATCCATCACAGGCCGCCCAAAGATGGCCTCAAGCTCCTTTGCATCAGGAGGGGGTATGGGATACCTGCCGATGGCCAGCTCCACCAGCGATAGCCCCATACTCCAGATATCAGACTGCACAGAGTAATGGGTGCCCTGCAATCTTTCAGGCTGTCAGAGCGAATAAAAACAAGCAACAGTTTACATAAACTGAGACCTAGCACGTCAAACAAAAACGATATCACATGGCAACAATGCAACATCCAATACAAGGCAAGATTTTAAAAGGAAGAATGAAAAACGAAGGTGTAGAATTTGTAGGGTTAAATGGCAATGGGAAGCCCAGAGAAGTACGTGTAGAGACAGAAAAATAATAATAATCCTTGCATTTGATACAGCGCTTTTCACATCTTATCGACGTCTCAAAACGCTTCACAAAATACACTGTAGAGTGAATTGACTGTATATTTGGAGGCGGAACATGGCAGCCAATTGCGCACAGCAGTGTCCCACAAACAGTCGTGGATTGAAATGACCAATTTTATTATTGTTTTTCTTTTTTGGAGAGATTATTATTAGGCGTGTGGAGTAAGGAAACTTGCCCAAGGTTTCGACCTGACCTGCCTGGATTCAAACACAAGTCTCACGCTTGTGAGGCGAGTGCTCTACTCACTGAGTCACGGATCCTTTCAATTAAGTGGAATTCACCCTAAAGGGTCTTGAAATGAAAATGAATTCCCTAATAATCTAATTGATGAACCCACCAGAAAGGTGGAAACACTTGACTGTCAATCACTCAGACCCCTTGTCCTGATCTGGATTAACCTGCCAGTTCTCATCTAATAATTTTCAATGGGAATGACAATCAAGGGCTATCTCAGCGGTTGTCCAGTAATTATGGAGCAGTACTGTACTAATTCCCACCCAGTCACACAGTTTCTATCTTCCCGTCTGAAAGGAAAGGGTGATTCAGCCTGTCATTATATGATTGTTCTGCAGGTGAACCCATCATCACTAAAAATTGTACCTCAGCATCCTTCTCATTTCAATTTAATACCGCCCGTCGATACTACAAAGATTACAACTTTCTCAAATTGAGTTGTGCTGACTCTGGCTATAATTTCAGAGAATAGGAGGAGGAGCTTCTACACGTTTCTCACATTCTAATCAATGATGGTATTTGGGGAGCAACAATTACGCACCTATATCAAAATGAAACATTTGAAAATTGACCATAGGTAGCCTATTGATAGGATCACTTAAATTCTGAGGGTTAGGGAAAGTTGGTGTGGGACCCTGCAAAGTGGGTTAAATACTTCCTGTGCATTATACTGTACTTACATCATAGCTTTGTGAGCAAGACAGTTAGAAATGAGTAGCTTTAATAATGCAACACACACATCATGCAGAGGAATATAGACAAGCAAAAACTAAATCACATTTGTACGTTGAGAGGCTGTCGCAAGGTGTTGTACAGTCAGTGTTTCAGACCCGAGCAGGGGTGATTGGGGAACTGCAGGATAGAATTCCAAAAACTGGGGCAGAATGGCTGAAGGCTTGCCCACCAATGTTGCGAGGGGGATGTGGAGCAGGCCAGAGCCCGCTGAGTGGAGGGAATGGACAGGTATGTAGGGGGTGAGGAGGTTGCAGGGCGGGGTGGCAAATATGTTAAAGAAAGTTAACATGTAGGGAATAACATTAATCAGGTCATGGTGCTGTCAAGTCCTCCGGTTTTAAACTGTAGAGAAGTTATCAGGACTTACAGACATGTAGGATCGAGTCCCCACAAAGGAGTTTGCCATTGAGTCAATTAGTTGACCACTAACTCCAAAATCACAAAGTTTAATTTCACCACGTGAATTCACTAAGATGTTGGATGGCTTCACATCTGAAATTTGGAAGAAAAGGAACAAGAATGAGGCGAAGTAGTGAAAAAAGCTACTGCTGTTATCTTGGCATGTTGACATTAAGCTACTTATTAAAACCAAGGACAATACTAAATGAACCACTTTGTGAATCTCATTTTCCCCCATATTGCTTCACATCCAGCCCCACTCTCTTTTGGTCTTTAAAATATTATTTGAATTTTAAAAATCTATTTCTATAACCACAGTTAAGTTTGATTCTCCACTCTTCTCCCCCTGCCCCCACGGCTTCCAGCCCTATCTTTGAAGTGCTCCGATTCATTCCGTCATGTGAAGAAGGTTGCCATAAGAAGTTATTGAAGGTGAACAGCATGTGAACAGACTTGTGGTCAGTTTTAAAATTACTTCACAAGAACAGAATGTTTCCCTCCCTGGTGACTACAATCACAAAACAAATTTTGTGTTTATACATCCTTCCAACAAGATCACTGGCAAAAAATCATTCATGCGCAACAAGGGGACATCTCAAGTCAATGTATTAATTACTAAAACAAAGACAAAAACAATAGAATATTCCCCAGCAGCAATGTAGTGATTTAATTAAAACTTAGAATGATGTTCTCCAGATCCCACAGTCATCCTCAAGAGCAGCAGTCACGTAATATAGGAAAGGAGCATTTAATCTCATCTCCATCTCACCTCTGTGCATGATTTGGTGCTTTTCTCTTAAATACGTCAACCCTCGTAGGACCTGAAGAACAAATGCAATTGAAACAGGCACTTTATTTTCACACCATTCAAAATTTCTACAGCACAAATGTTCTAATGGTCAAACGGCAATTAAAAAAAAATATAACAGCTGGATAAATGATGGTCAGAGGTGATTGCAGTGAATGATAAACGAACATGACATTTCTGTAACAGATTTAACCGTATTGGGAAACAAAATCTCCCTAGATAAATTAGGCCTCCTAATCTGTCAAAACAGGATAATAATGCAATAATAATCCTTGCATTTGATACAGCATTTATCATGTTTTCTGGGCGTCTCAAGCACTTCACAGAATATACTGCAGTGTATTGATCGTATATTTGTGGGCGAAACATGGTGGCCAGCAGTGTGGATTGAGGTACCAATTTTACTATTCTTTTCTAAAGGGATTATCTGGAGTGTGGAGTAAGGAAACTCGCCTAAGGTTTTGCCCTGCTAGGATTCAAACCCAAATCTCTCGCTTGCAAGCCGAGTGCTCTAACCACTGAGCTACAGGACTCCCAGGTTAGCAACATACATTTCCACAAACAGGTTTGATGTGCTGCTTGACCTGCTCCTCTTCCAATGGATCAAAGTATTGAGAATGAGATATGAAAGGCCAGGTTGTTTACAACTCTCGAAATAGCACGTTTGAGGGTAGAAGTGGCCAAGACATTCTTAATCTCTAGCTTCCTTCCTTGGTGTTCCATATTATTTTTGCTAGGTATCTCAATACAGTTAAGATGAAAATTGAAATACAAGCTGTTGATCCACTATCAGACCGTTTGATAACTGCACAAGCACAGTAAGTGAGTATTCAGGTCCAAAGTAGAGAAATTCAAACTGACAAGTTTAGTGCAACTAGGCTGTAGGATATTAAAGTGAGCACATTAAGTTGTGGGTTACATCAATTACCCTTCATACAAAAATATTCCTGAAAACACAACACTTGCATGCAATCTCATCTAAGCTTCAGCTGGAATATTGCTAAATCAATGTTAAAACCATTTGTCACTGTTGCTATATTATTACCATTCTTTGTTGCTAAGGAATTATCTCTAGTTCAGGATTTACAAGAGATGATTCTGAAGTTAATTTCAACAGAGGCAGAGCCCTACCAATCGAGCCGAGGCCGACACTTCAGCGACCAATGTACCTTCAGCAGCTCTTGGCTGAAACAGGAAACCGGATGGGCTGCTAAGGCAAGGAAACGGGGAAGCCAAGTGGGTTGGTTCCAGATGAGGACACAACAAGGGATATGGGAATAATAATTCATCCTTGCATTTGATATAGCATCTTATCACGTCTTCATGACGTCTCAAAGCGCTTCACAGAAAAGTGACTTGACTGTATATTTTGTAGGCGACAAGCAGCAGCCAATTGCGCACAGCAGAGTCCTGCAAACAGTTGTGGATTGAGTGACTACATTTTTTAAAATAAGAAAATGAAACGCGCTTGTTTTGGAGTTATTCCCCTTGAGAACACATAGGAGGCTTGACTTGGGAAGTAGAAATAGAATGGGGAGGGAGGAAAACAGGTAACAAACTGAGAAGAGAGAGAGGAAACCAGAAGGTCAGTAAAGCATTTTAATCTTATGCTCAACTGAGAGGCCGGGTGGGACAGGCAGAGATCAACTCCAAAACAAGTTGAATGCAGATCCAGCCAGGGAATAACACGTGGCATAGAGAGATCCAAGGAGCCAATGCCAAAAAAACAAAAAACAGAACATTTAAAGATGCAAAATTCTTGACTCATATCACTACTGCATAACATTTACCAATGCCAAAAAAAATCCTGTGTCGTTATTGCTACAGCCCGTTTATCCGGCACTCGTGGGACCTGGCCAATGCCGGTTAAAGCCGGATAGTCGGGCGGCCCGCGGCCGAAAACCCACTACAAAAAAATTATTTTGACACACACCATACACACCAGTCTAAGTAATAGCAGATAGTGGCAGAGTATTGGGTTGGTGCTTGTTGTTGGGGCTGCTCTCTTGCACGTCTCACCTTTACTGGTTGGGGTTTGCAATCCAGCGATTCTTTTTTGAATGGTGGGGGGGGGGGCGGCCAGGCAGGTGAGGGAGGCGGCAGCACAATTTTAAAGTTGTGCGACTTTACTATCTGCAAGCCGAAGCCCTAGACTCTACTAGCGGCAAACCGAAAACTGTACCCGCGTGACAATGTGGGTTATCGGCGAGCGTTATCGGCTTGCCGCTAATATGACTTTGAAGTCATACGCGCTCCGGTTTTTTCACCCTCTTAGCATGTTCCATTTTGCGGGGGTGGAGGCGCAACAGAGTAGTTTTGACGGTGAGTGCCAATGCAATATTATGTTATTATTTATGCATTTACAAATGCTCCACTGCTATTGTTCCGGATAAGGTCTGTTTTTTTTTGGTGTGCCATTTATACGGAAGTGCCGTTGCATCGACTCACGGATAAACGGGCTTCTATTGTATATGATTGAATTGAAGAATATTCTTGAACCATTAAATTAAGTTAAATTAAAGCCGAACATTTTTCTTTGCTCCATTATGGATGTTCAACATGTATTTCTAACTCTGCGTTCATTCTTTATGTACAGTAAAAGCCTGTTTATCCAGCATCCTCGGGACCTGGCCAATGCTGATTAAACCACGTGCCGGATATTTGGCCGAAAACATACCCCAAAAAAGTTTTAAATAAAAAATAATACATTGTGCTGGATAAATTCCGGTTAATTGAATGTGGACATTTTTGAGGTGCCGGTTATACAGAAGTTACTGTTGATCGGGTCACGGATAAACAGGCTTTTACTGTAGTTGCAACTATACTTACTGCAATGCTGACTTTACCCAGGATTTCCTCTGGAATTCTCCTGGCTTCCTTGAGCACCTGATCCAGAGAACCACCGTCCTGAATACAAATGAAAGTGCATTAGAAAAACCCAATCATGATTAAACGACTAAGAAAATGATTGAAGCTGATTTGTACTTGAGCTGTGGATTCCTTCATGAGTCAACATTTCACAGGTAACTGGAGCAAGTCATGCTCTGCTTGATTATCCCGAGATGAACTTCCACACTCACAACCTTATCTAGGAGCACGGCTAGGTAGCAACAGTTATAATCTCCCAGTTGGTAGTTATTTAGGTTATTTTTGATTATTTTGTAGTACAAATATTTTCTTAAAATGGGGCAATGCAGTTTCTTGTACATAAATGTTAGTTTAAACCAGTGGTGGCTAATCTTTATGGCTGGCCAACAAAATAAATGTTCTCAACTGAATATTTTGTGATTGATGCCATAAATCACTAACAGCCATACACAAAGGGACAAGGATTGACAAACCACAGGAAAGCTATCACTACTTTAATTTATATTAACAATTAGAAACATTACACACAACGCCTGCTAATTTTCCATTAAAGCTTCACATCCCAATATCCTCTCAGGAGACAAATTGTTTAACTGTATCTTGTTCAGTGCAGTTTTACGATTTCAAATTGCACCTAAAGTGCAAACATTTTGTGGTATATAAAGTGTGCCCTCTGCTGGTTGCAAAGTACATATCACGAGGGAATGGATGGAAAATACTGCTTTATTAAGATTGCTACAGCTTGCTTGCCTTTCATGCAAGATGAGCATTTTGTTTACAATCATAAAGGAAGAGGGGGAATTTAAGAACGTTAACCAAAAGCACATTAAAAAAAATGTTTTTAGGAGGGTTTCGAGGTAGGAAGAGAGGCAGCAAAGCTTGGCCAGACACCAACACATGCTCTCAATTGTTGTGTATTTCACCTAATCGGCTGGTCAATTTGAGTGAATGTTGGCAGATTTTTCCCTGTGCTCAGCCAACATGCATATGTACTGCCCAGCGATTGGGAGCAAGAATCACGTTCACTTCTCTCTACCATGCAGACAATTTTAATGCTCTTTGCAGCGCTGTATTCATTAAATGATATTTCAATCAGTTCATATATAATGGGAACATTTGTTTTCCGAGATGCTACCCTGCATGAAGGAAGGCCACTGTCTAAATGCCAGTTGTTATGATTTTAAAAAATGTTCATCCAAGCCTTTAACACCAGACCTGCAGGCCAAGTGGCCTTTAACAAAAAGTATAAAGCAATTTGTATTGAAGGTCATCCATTTAAAATAAGACTTTGCTTTTTTCGTGTCACATTAGTATTAGTACAAAAAATATTAAAAGCTTCATTATTTTACATTTGAAACTTTCATTATAATTATATAAATCTAAATTCAATTTGAAGCACCAATGTTCTCATTTGCTGTCAAGATAGAAGCGCAGGTTAGAAAACAGAACTCAGATGAAAGCGTGCCTCACTCAGGTATTGTAGATTAGTGATGAGAGCACTCGCCTCGCAAGCAAGAGACCTGGGTTCGATTCCCGGTAGAGCGAAACTTTGGGCAGGTTTCCTTACTCCCCACACACGTTTACCTCTCAGTAAGTAGGAACCCGGTTGTTAGCTGATTGATGGGTTGCTTTTCAGGGATAATAATTCCTTAAAAAAAACAATAAATTGGTCACTCAATCCATGACTATACGTGGGAAACTGCTGTGTGCAATTGGCTGCTGTGTTTCCTCGCAAAATATACAGTCAATTCACTTTACAGTAAATTCTGTGAAGCACTTTGAGATGTCTCAAAGACGCGATGAGTTGCTTTATCAAATGCAAGAATGATTATTATATTACAAGGAGAACCACATCAGTTCTCTTGTCTAATCTTCCAATTTATCATTATAGTCAATTGTGCAGTACAAGGTTCTTAAATTATTAATGGTCTAACTTAGCAGAAAGCTTTTCAAATAGAATTTGCTGTCCTGCATTTACACAATGAATTGCATTAAAAAGTAATGGGGCCGCACACCAGGACTGAGAAAACAGGAACTATATTCACAGTTCAGATTTTATTCTTCTTTAGTTCATTTTCTTACCATCTTTAAAATGTTACGCGCAAAATTGGAATGAACAGTTCAATAAATAGAAGTGAACTGTGAGTTTAACACAAGCTTTGGGCAGGTTTAATCCAAGTGCAGGTTCATGTGCGAGTTGTTTACATAGCCTATTTACAACTACAACATCTTTCACTTATTCAAGTCCATACGTGAACAGTGGTGAAGCCTGACTTTGAGTGATGGGGTGGGGGGGGAAAGAGGAGGAGACGGGGTTACCATATGCATGGTCGGAAAGTAAGGCTTTCTGATGGGTGTGGAAAAAGTGGGGGCGGGGGGAAGGATCGAGGGAGTCTGTTCCAGAGTTCAACCAAGCTGTCTGATGCAATACAGCATTAGTAATAAACGACCTAATCTTTAAGATCACCGGGGCGCCGTCTGGGGTGAAGGGGCCCATATGAATGCAAGTTGTTGTTGTTATCTTGTGTCACGCAACTATGTCAAGAGCTCCTGAGCTCCACAATGGCCAAAAGCGACAGATATTTTCTCATTTGAAATACTTCCCCTTGGTTTTAAGATGCTGTCATAAATGTTACCACAGGGATTAACTGGCATGTGACACCTGAACAGTCAGAGCAATATCACTTTTGTTCCTCTGATGTGGACTCTTCCTATCACTGGAAATCAGAATTCAATAAGCGTTGAATTATTCACCCACGAACAAGGAGCGTCAGATAGCTTTAGACAGGTTTGTTTTACTCCACTGATGGGTGTGTATAGCAACAGTCAAATAGATTGATTCTGTTACTGGAGGAATGGTAATAAATACTGATTAATATTTTGATATTCTCATATACAGTAGGACTTTGATTACCTGCCAATTTAGTTACCTAGGAGCTTAATTAAGTCAAATGACTGAAGTCAGATAGAATCCAGATCTCCCATAGTTAACAATATAACCTCCAAAGAACATCAATATATATTTCTAATCTCCACTTGTTCCACCTTAATTGCAGCTTTGAGTTTGAGATTTGTAAAGTTTAAAAGTTGAGTTACCTATAAAGAGCATTGGTATAGAAAGGCACTTACCATGTGTTCCATACATATACTGATTTCTCCATCACTGTAAAATGCTCCGTAGAAGCCCACGATATATGGCGAGTTACATTCATGCAGCACTTGGAGCTCGCGGATGATCTGATTGCGGATAGCCGGCTTTATTTCTAAGTGAATCAGCTGCAGAAGAAGAGGAGGGAGTTAGATTATCCCATTGCTGTTTGACTTCAATATACAGTACTGTATTAATGGAAAAATCGAACCATGGTATAATTAACTAATTGTAATGGCTCTCTATAGTTCTTTCTAATCAGATTTCTACAGTGTGTCCGTGCTAGTTATCCACATACCCACCAAAACAGCAATGCCAAATATAAGCTACCCACAGAGAGGTTTGAAGCAGTGTTAGAAGATGGATGTGTGTTAATCTACCAAGATCCCAAGACTCTTATAATCTGATGTTTAGAAACAAATGACCTTGAAAGAATATCTGAAAGAATGTCTACATTTCCTGCAGGGTTTGGGCTCTTGAAACGTTCACTGGTCATTCGGTGAAGGTTTTATCAAGCAGAAGTATTGGTTATATAATCACGCAACAAACCACTACAGATAACTACACACAGGTTCCTGTTGTACGAATCTCTGAATACTGCTCACCTTTCTTGCCATAATAAGTCCGGATGGTTTGTGACGCACTTTGGTGACCACTCCACCATTCCCAGCGCCCAGCTCACAGATCTTATCAAAATCGTCATCTTTCAGTTCACCAACTTTGGCCTTTTGGGTCAGAAAGGCTTCAAGTCTCTTTTTCTGCTGTTCATCAAGTTCCAGCTCCTCTAGCTTCTTCTGCAGGGCTTCCAGGTTAGCTCTGCAGAACAAAACCCTTTCAGTAAAGTCTTGTAGGTCAAATGTCTGGATGTGCAGTACAATGATTGCATGTGGAATGTGGGTGGCTGACATAGATGGTCTTTCCCTGCCCCCCGCTTCCCTCCTGTAAACAGTTTGATATCCCATTGTATACAACATACAAGTCTAAAGCTGCTATGCTTAAGAGGCCGTCCAATAGCCATCAGAGTTTTAATGGTGAATAAAGTGGCTATTTAATCTTTGTGGCAATGGAGCACAGATGAACCTAATTCTATTCTCATCCAAACCTATAGCTGAAGAGCACTAGGCCATTTACAACATATGCAATACCACACTTTTATTTTGAAACATTGCCGACATTAGCTTTTAAGACAGAATGAGATAAATATCTGATTCAACAGACAGCTGTTTCAGAGTAGCCAGTACAGGCATGAAGAGTTAACTGCCCTCCTTTTGAGATTTTTATAAAATACAAATAGTCCTATGATATCGTTTCAATCTCGTACAACATACCGACTTAAACCTCACTATTAAAAATATAAATAAATCCATCATCCCCAAAATAGAATTGTCTTTCATTTATCAACTTCACACAACTACTTTGCTGCAGTTTTAGGCGTAGTCAGCGCAGAAATAGGTTACAGCACATCATAGGCCTATCTCACCACTGTGTACATTAGACAGGAAGTAGCTATACACTGAGCATCTAAGTGCAACCATTTTAGTCAAAACATTTTCCACCAAGCGGTTGTTAAAAGATCCCTCGACACTATTTGAAATGAGAAGGAGTCTCTCCCAATGTCCCGTCCAACAATATTCAAGATAAATTGGACATTCACTAATTTCATGGCTGTTTATGGAACATTGCAATGCCCAAACTGACTGCCACGTATGTCTACAAACACTTAACTGAAAGAACCTGTCAAGTGCTTTGAGACACTGACATAATATAGAAGTTGCTTTATTTTATCAAATTAAGTTTTACCAGTCCAGTGGTCACAGACTCTTCTAAGGTTGGATGCATTGTCAGTTGCTGGGAGAAATAGAAAACAAAATCAACATTAAACTTCAGGTTTAACTACTTTGCTGGGAGACGAGGCTTTGCTTTATAGTTCATTGTACTGTGTCTGAGGTTAGTGTTTGAAAAGGACCTTGGAATGTCTGAAATAGGAGAATGTTGCATTGCTTTGCACTAACTTCTACAAGTACCAATATTCAACTCCTACTCCTTACCCATGAACTCAATCAAGGATTCCATTTTATATTTTACATATTGCACTGACACATTCCATAATTGAAATATAAAGTATACTAATGAAAATAAGTTTAGAACAGAAATTATGCTCCTGCAGGTCACCAATTACACTGAAGACAACAAGAGAAGAATTCATAACTAATCAAATATTATCCACAGCTATTTAATATCTGCAAATATCTACTGGATATTTCAGCGCTTTGGGACGTCCTCCCGACGTGAAAGGCGCTCTATAAATGTAAATTGTTGTTGTTGTTGTTGTTGTATCCCTGGTAAAATATAATACTGCCGAAACTGCAACTTCATATTAAACAATTTGATAAGTGCAAACATTAAGATTATTGTACCTTACAAAACGAATGTGTCAGGCGTTCTAGGAAACTGAACACGGTTGAGCACAAAAGAGAAGGGATATGGGGAGGGGGAAAGAGTTGGAAAATAAAATTCTAAATAAGTTGGAAACAACCCAGTGATGTTTTATCAAGATCACTGGGACTGATTTACATCCCATGAGTTTTAAAAATTAAATTTTTTACAAATGCATTCTGTTTATACAACATGTTAAGTTAATTAGTTGAAGGTAAAGAGTTGAAACGGAGTACTTTATTCCACTGTGGGTTGGTTGGTGTGCAGCCGGAGGCATTGCAATTGTTAATTTGGTTATTGCCACGCAATACTAGTTTAGAAAGTTCTTTCTCTTCAAATAAGCTTTCTGAGGAGAAATCCTTTTCAATTATTAGAACGTGATAGAATCTCCATGAATTAAGAAATCTTTCACAGTGTGACAGCTTAAGCACTCTGGGCCAATAACCTCTACCTGGGGCCCTATATAAATGTAAGTTGTTGTAGTTTAGAAAATATAAAATTAATATTCAACCAAACAATGGTGAAAATTGGGAGTAAAACATTTTTTATACCAATTTTTAACTGGACCTGGATGACTTTCCCTTAAAATCTTCCCTCACTCTGCACTCCATCTCAAACACCATCAAGTACTCTGAGAAAAATGCAAAATACTGCAGATGGGTCGAAGGGTCATGGACATAAAACGTTGACTCATTTTTCCTTTCTCCATAGATGCTGCCTGATATGCTGAGTGGTCGCAGCGATTTCTGTTTTGTAGCAAGTACTCTGAACTTTTCTGCATCAGTCCCACAACTATCCGAATGCATCAATCCAGCCCTTAATAGTACTATCACTTTCAATCATTAATAGAACCACCGAGGATGCTTTTCTCAAAAACTCATTGTTCATTGTTCAGTATTCTTTTTAACAGGTGTTGGAATGGTCATACAATATGCCAATTTGCCCTGCGCATGTTCAATGCAACCCTGGAAATGTTTTGATCATCTATATTGACAACAGTTTCCCATTGACTGGAAGCTTCAGTAAGTGACTCACTGCTGCAAATTCCTTTGCCTCTTCCTCCTCCACTGGATTGTTAAGCATTTTGGGACGTCCAAACTGACATGAAATTTGCGAGATAAATGTAAATTTGTATTGCTTATAGACTCCATCATTTTGCATATTTACTATTTCATGTTACAATATACAGAGTATATATTCAAAACTATGCAAGCCACTCCTTTCACCATCCGCTAAGGGGAACTAAAATGAGGAACAAACATCTCAAGAGTACTCCCATTAAAAAGAGAAAATTAAACTTGTAACACAATACAACAATCTTTACGGTAATTAAGTTCTCTCACAGAAAGACTCAATTCACATTAAAATTGTTGCTGCACTGCTAAACAAGTCAAGGATGCAGGCTTTGAAGTGCTGACTTCTACAAAAACCCTTTGAAGGCCAACTCTAGCAGACTCAGACCAGAACTGCCGTATAAGACCACAAGTTAGCTGAAAATGATCACAACCCGCTATTCATGGTATATGAGCATCTTATGGTAATACCAACATCACTAAATATATTGGGAGTACATTTCTGCTGTGATATAGTGAACTAAACAAGAATCTAGAACGTAGATTCTAGAACGTATTCTTCTGCCTGCAGCACAGGACTTGGTTAACTAAACGCGATGTGTACACAGCACACAAGTCGAAGTAATGACGCCCTTGGGACGTCATTACTTCGTCCCAAACCATAGTGTACTGAGTAAAAACAAAAGATTTCTAATAGATTGCATGTCAAAAAGCAGCAGCTGGCACAAATGAATAATTTTGCCATGGAGACTATTTCTACTGGCAGCAAGCAGAAATATCTGACAGAAATGAATTTGTTTAATTTCCTTTGTAGTAGGTTTACGACGGAAGAATGACTTGAGATATTTTAAATAGAGAGCGAGAATGGATTGTGCAATCGATCAACTGGAAGCTTGGTTGGAAATGGTGATTTGGCATGAGAATCCTCCACCTTTTGAAAGCAGCAGATGAAGCAGATGAAAGACAACTGGACCTCACTGTTAGTAATGACTTCTCACTCCTTCTCTATGTCGTTTTAACCTAACTAGTTGTTTAAAATCGACAATCATACAGACATATGATGTCATTCCACTGGTATGAAGTCTGGGAGCTGCAGAAGAGGCGGTGGTTGGAGAAAGAGCAGGCCTGCTGCAAATACCAGGAGCAAAACTAACAAACCAACAAATATTTAGGAAACTGCAGCAGTGCAGTACTGAATTTCTGGAACTGGAATATTGATGTGTCTCACCAATTGTCTGCAGAATAGAAGGCTGGGTGCAGATGTTATACATAGATTGTTCTTAAGTTTACATAATACTCCTTAGTTTTCATCTAGCACCTTATTCACGTTGTTAAAGTAACAGCAACATGCATTTATACATGCAACAAATTACATTTGTATAGTGCTTTTCACGTTGGGAGGACATCGCAAGACGCTTCACATGATGTGAAATGTAGTGACTATATTTCTAGAAGAACACAGCAGCCAATTTGCACACAGCAATGACCTACAAATGTAAAGTGAATGCTCAGTTGCATTGAGGGATTGTTGACTAACCAGTAAGCACACTCGGAGAAACTAGTTATTTTTGAATAATGTTACAAAATCATTAACTTCAACTAGAACAGGTCAGATAGAATCTTAGTTTAGTATCTCATTTGAAAGACAGCACTTTCAACAATGCAGCCCTCACCCAGCACACAAATTGAAATCTTAACTATGACCTTAAAGTCCCGACTGACCTGGGGGCTTAAATCCAAATCTTCTGACAAGAGTCTTACCAACTGACAATTTTTATATACTTTCACATAACTACAGGTTTTGAAATGTGAAACAAAATTCATTTGGTGACTGAAATTAAGGTCATTCCAACCAGTTTAAACATCGCGACAGTGATGGCAAAATTAAGTGCAACTGGCAATCTTATCAGTGAGATGGACAAAACGAGGAGATATTTGATCAGATAAATATATATGTAAAAATCTAAAGTACATAGAGGTGAATGTGGCAGGAAGTATTTATAAGTATTTGAAAGGTAATAGATATCAGCAAGTTATGAAAAATACTCAGAATGAAGGCATTCTCCACGCTATTGCATAGCCATGAAAACATTTGTTGGAAAAATGTTCAAAAATGACTCGGTTCTCTGGTGTCATAAAACACTCTTTTAGTAAAGATTCAGAGACCTCTGAAAGGCAGCTCAGACAGAGAAGTTATTCACTCTCTCATACCACGTTGTGACCCTTTGAACACATTGTGACCCGTTGCAACATTCTGTGGTAAATTTCTCAACTTCTTTAAGTTTAAATTTTACTTCTTAATAATCAAATGCCCTGAATACTGCAATCCCAACAGTTTGTATTCCTGGTGGTGAGAAAGCTTTAACCAGCGGCAGGGAGATTAGCTTGAAATATTTGGACTAGAAGAATACCCAAACTTTAGGTACACATAGAATGAAGCAGTTGGCAATTCACCATTTACCAATTTACCAATTGTGTGGTCAATTGCCTACAAAAGAACCAACAGTTGGAGAATACAATGACCAAGATCTAATATCTACAGAATACACGATAATGACAATCTTTTCTCGGAAATTCTCTCTGTGACAAACGAAAAAGATAAATAGCAAGATTTATTCACTGAATTTCTCCAAAGTGTTTTCAGTCATAAGCTAATCACCTTCCCAGCTTAATCACACATTAAAAACAAGGAAGACACAACATTAGTTGCAAGTCACTCCTCCAGAGATGTCATACCCAGCCTTGAACAAGCCATTCATACCCAGATGCCCGCGTGAACGTTGAACAGATATTCGGTCTCACTGCTATCCACCCACATTCTTTCACAGTTCAATTTTTTTTAGAACCACTTTCTAATGAAGTGCATTGTAGAGCACTCAGAAAACGAAACAACAATAAATCCACCCACACTTCTTTTTGACAAAAGACATAAGCCGAATCATTTTACATACCCTTTTGCTTGTATGACCCAATTCAAGAAACCCCATTGCTCAATTGTATCTTCCTTTAAAATGTTTTTTTCTCCCCCCCCAAAAAAATACTGGAAGGCCATACATAACAAGTCAATCTGAATGAGAACGGATGTAAAAATGAACCTTTCCCTTTCAGAGGTAAGGCAGATTCCCAGCACATTCCTCTTCTATTTGTCTTTTATCAGTTTATTTTCCTCCTTCGCAATTAACTCTATCTATCAATCAATCAATCAAAATAATCCTTGCATTTGATGTCTTCTAATAATAATAATCCTTGCATTTGATGTCGTGCTTTTCACGTCTTCTAGGCGTCTCAAAGCGCTTCATTCACAGTATAAACTGTAAAGTGAATTGACTGTATATATTTGTGGGTGAAACGCGATCAGCCGATTGCGCACAGTAGCGTCTCCCCCCCCCCCCCCCCCCCCCCCACCCCACAAATAGCCGTGGGTTGAAATGAACAATTTATTGTTGTTTTCTTTCGGGGAATGATTATTACCTGGTGTGTGGAATAAGGAAATTTGCCCGAGGTTTCACCCTGACCTGTCTGTCTGTCTGTCTGTCTGTCTGTGTCTCCATCTATCTTATCTCTCTCTCTATCGTCAACTTAAGTTAAGGGAAGTTACTTAATTCACACATGCCTTTCTGAGGAAAGAATGGTTCATTAACAGCCGTAATTTCACCCACCGACACAACAACAACAACAATAATACTAATGCCTGATTTTCGGCCTGATATTCAAAGTCTAAACTACGAGACCCTGACAGGGAGTGGGGGGCGGTCAGTGTCTGTGTGGGGGGGGGGGCGGCCTCGGGGGGGTCTCTCGTCGTGACTTACTCGGCGTTGCTGTCGCTGGTGGGTGTCGGCCCTTCCACCACCGTGGGCGGGATACTCAGGGCTGGCAGCTCCGGCCTCCGCTTGGCGAACATCGTGTGGACCGGCACCTGCTGCGCCTCTTCACCCGGGGGAGGGAGGGAGAGAGAGAGGGGGGGGGGGGGAGGAGAGGAGAGGGCCCGGCTTTTATAGATAAAATGCCCGGTGTTTAGCGGGGCGGGGGGGGGGGGAGATGTTGGGGGAGGGAGGGAGGAGAAGGCGGGAAGCTCGCCGTTCACGCTTGCATTTCTCTCCGCTTTAAGATGAGGGTTACAGGACGGGCGGGCGGTGCCTGTGACGGGCGGGCGGGCGGGCGGGGGAGGAGACGGAGTAGGGGGTGGAAGGCCGGCTCTTGTGGTGGTGGCGGTGGTGGATTACGCGAGCCCGAGGCTTTGCGGCCCTATCAGACTCGAAGCGTAAGCGAGAGAACTGTGAGTGGGGAAAAAAGAGGGAGGGAGGGAGGGAGGAGGCGGTGCTGAGGAGGGAGGGAGGAGGCAGCCGAGCAGCCAGCCAATCAGTCAGTCAGTCACAGGGAGAGGCTCGGGTTGGCCCGCGGGCCGCCATGACGCAGCATCTCCCCCCCCGGGGAGCCATCGCCCGGACACAACAACAACAACATTACCCTAGTGTACACAGCCCTGGCTCCTCAGTCCTGGTGATAATAATATAATAATCATTAATAATAATAATTATCTCCTCACCCTTGTCTTCAAATCCCTCCACTCCTCCGCACCCCCTCCACCCACCTCTGCTGATCTCCTCTCTCCTCAAACCAGTACCCGTTGCCTTGCTCTGGCCTCCTCCATGTCTCCCCCGAATCCTCCGCTCCAACCTCGGCGGCCAGGCCTTCAGCCACTCCGCCCCGAGGCTCTGGGACTCCCTCCCTGACCTCCCTCCCTGACCTCCCTCCCTGACCTCCCTCACTCCCTTCGCCTCGCAATCCCCCCCTCCCCCCCCCCCACTCCTCTCTTTCCAGCTTCAGGTCCCAGCTGAAGAAGACCTTTCTCTTCGACCGAGCCTTTGGTCACCTCTCTTCCTCCCCCTCCGCCTCCCCCTCCCCCTGCCCCTGTCCCAGGATCCGTTACTGTGAAGCGCTCTGAGACGCTGTCCGGCATGGAGGGCGCAATGTGAATCAAAGTTGTTGTTGTTGTTATTGCTTGCATTTTGATATTGCGCCTTTTGCTGTGGAGCTCCTAGAGCTCGGTGGTTAGAGCCACTTGCCTTACAAGCGTGAGACCCGCGTTTCGAATCCAGGCAGGTCAGGGCGAAACCTTGGGCGAGTTTCCGTACTCCACACACATGCCTAATGATAATCCGTTCCCCCCAAAAAAACCACTATGATAAAATTGGTCATTTCAATCCACGACTGTTTGTGGGTGGGTGGATGGTGGGGGTGGGGGGGCGGGAGGGGAAACTGCTGTGCGCAATTGGCTGCCGCGTTTCGTTCAGAAAATATGCAGTCAATTCACTTTACAGTATAATCTGTGAAGCGCTTTCAGACATCCAGCAATATTAAAGGCAAAATATGCAGGTTTAGCTGGTTAGATTTTTGCAGTTATCCCAACAACAAAATTATATTTATATAGCGCCTTTCATATCAGGAAGATGTCCCAAGGCCCTGGACAGTCATTGTTTCAGATCCGAGCTGGGGTCAGGGACGGGGAGGGTGGAGGGAAAGGGGGGGATTTGGGGTGACCGATGGGACGAAAGAAGAGAGGGGTCTTGAGGCGAGATTTGAGGGAGGCCAGGAAGGGTGAGGTGGAGGGACCGCGGGATGGATTTTCAGAGGTTAGAGGCAGAATGGCTGAAAGCTCACCCGTCAAAGGTGGGGTGGGTAGGTTGGGATATGTGGAGCGGAGAGAGTGGGCAGGTTGGTAGGAGTTAGGAGGTCACAGAGGTGAGGTTGGGCGAGGCCATGGAGGGTTTTGAATGTGAAGACCAGGATCTTGAATAGGAGACCAGTCACAGCCCAGAGGAAGGGTTAGATTATGGCTTGATGTCTGTTTCGATATTTCAGTGGTTAGAGCACTCACCTCACAAGCAAGACACCTGGGTTTGATTATTCTGTTTCTCTCTTGTTTTTTTGGTGAGCCAGGTGTCTGGCGCTTGTGGAAACCCAGCACCATACTTCAGATTATCCAAACCAAACTGACAGTCTGCGCAAGTCTCAGTCCCACCTTCAGATGGAAAAATAATAACAATAAAAGCTATAGTCCTTGCATTTTATATAGTGTTCACTGTGTCAAAATGTCTGAACATATTCAAGAGATTGACAGATTTCTAAAGGATAGAGGGATTAAGGAATATAGGTATAGGGAGGGTAAATGGAATTAGGTTAGAAGATCCACCATGATTTTATTAGATGGCGGAGCAGACTCGAAGAGCCAAATGACCTCCTCCTGCTCCTAGTTCTTATGTTCTTATGTCTCAAAGTGTTTCACATGAAACTGAGATGAAGTGTAATGACTATATTTGATATGCATATGCAGTGGCCAATTTGCATACAGCCATGTCCCTCCAACAGCCATGAAGTGAATGACTAATTTTTATCTGCAAGATTGTTGGCCAGGACACTCGGAAAACCTCCTTTCATGAATTTACAATCCTGTTTGTTGCATATGTCAGAATTAACAAGCCTGTGGGACGAAAGGGGATTCCTTTGTCACCATCAGCATTGCAAAATACCATCTGAACGTTTATTGATTTACAAGAAAGTGTTTTGTAGCTTGGAATCTCTTGAAGTGTGTCACTGAATTGATTTTCCACAATTCCTCTGGTGTGTTGCTTTCTGACGTTCGAATATATACGTGGAGCTCCTGTAGCTCAGTGATTAGAGCATCCACCTTACAAGCGTGAGACCTGTGTTCGAATCCAGTCAGATCAAGGTGAAACCTTGGGTAAGTTTCCTTACTCCACACACCTAATAATAATCCCTCCAAAAAAACAATAATAAAATTGGTCATTTCAATTCACGACTGTTTGTGGGACGCTGCTGTGCGTAATTGGCTGCCGCGTTTCACCCACAAATATACAATCAATTCACTTTACAGTATATTCTGTGAAGAGCTTTGAGATGTCGATAAGATGTGAAAAGCTCTATATCAAAAGCATTATTATTATTATATACAAAGGTTACATGGTAAAGTGCAGTGGCCAATTTTGTGGGTAATTTCAGCGCCTCCTGACATGAAAGGCACTATATCAGTGTAATGTTGTTATTGATGAATGCATCATCCGATCTGTGTACAGCAATGTCTCACAAACAGCCAAGAAGTGAATGATGAATTTTACCTGGGCGATATTTGGCCTGGACACCTCCCTTCATTGTCAGTATCTCTGCATGTTTTGAACAAATGGTGAAATATTTATGAGCGGGTGCAGTAAGGAGCAATACGCAGACCAATGGTCGGGCTCATTGTAAGCTCCTATTGAGATTATTTACTGTAACTCTCTTGTTTACAGGATCAGCAATTAATTTATTGAACTTTGTCTGAACATACTATAAAATCTCCACCCGATGAAGCGTGTAAGAAAAAAAGAACCTGGGTTTTGATTGCACCTTATCGTTGTCAATATGTAAAAATGACTGTAAGTGGAGGAACTGATTTATGAAGGCAAACGGCAGTCATTTTGCACTAACAAGACCCCACAAACAGTGCAGACGGTGAATAATAAATGAACATGGACTCTGCTCTTTTTGGATGGTTTCACGAGATCTGCAGGTCCACCTCGAAGAGGGCAGTGTGAGAAATGGTGGTGTTTTGCGTGGGCGAGAAACACACTGTAATCCTTTTCAGAACCAAAGCAAGTGTTTCATCCGCATACAGATCGGAACAAATACTCACCAAATGAATAATAGCAAAGCAAAAATCAAAGGAATCCAAAGACCCATACAAATCTAAGCATGTCATTTGTACAGCAACTAACACATTGAACACCGCAATTCACTTTACAGTAATTATTATCAACTGTTTTTAAGGGGTTATCAACAGATTTTAAATTGAATGTGAATTACGTCAGTGAATATTTCATCAATTCAATGATGAATCCCGTCTCTTTCTCTTTCCCAGTGGCTGATTTATTTATTGGATGTGATCATAAGTGTGAAGACATCATCTGAAAACCTGTACAGTAAAATTCTAGGTGAATGTGGATAGCCAATTTGTCATGACAACAACAAACACAGAGTGAGTGACCAATTTTATTTTGGGGAATATTTGCTAGGACATTAGAATGAGAAACTCCCTTCTTCTTTTGAATAGTGACATTAAACTTTAATGTCCACCTGGACAGGCAGGCAGGACCTTGGTTTAATGTCTCATCTGATGGATGGCACCTCTGACAATGCAGCACTACCCCCCCCACTCCCCCACAGCAGTGTCAGTATAGAATAGATGGGTTCCAAGTCCTCAAGTTTATGAGGGAGGTAGATAATCATAATCCTTGCATCTGATACAGTGCCTTATCACCTTTTGTTGTTGAAAAGTCTCACAGTGCTTCACAGGCATAATGTGTATTTTGTGGGCAAACCAAACTATTTGATGGGCAGAGGTATAATGGGGTACAGTGATAGGGTCGGAGATTAAGTTGCAAATCGGACGTGATTTTATCAAATGATAGAGCAGTCTGAATCACCTCCTCCTGTTCCTATCTTTATGGCAATTTATTGAGTGCCGAGGCAGGACATGTGTGATTCCTCCACAGGCCAATTGAGTTTTCCAATTGTACTTTGGATTTGTGAGCAAACCGTTGCTATCCAATTGGAAGTGGTACCGATGTTGCAATAGCTGACGTTATTTCTGCTTTGTTGGACTTCAACTTTGTCCCAGATCAAATTGATGGGAGACCTCGGAGTGAGTGGACCAGCGCGGAATCACTTTTTGACGACCTTAGGAAAACAAACCAGTGGGCTTTTTCTACATAAAATTAACCATTCACCAAACCGAGTGGTCACCAGACAATGTGAGTGTCTTATAACTTTTTAAAATAATGTTTCTGGAAGTGAAGTTCTCTTAAAAAAAATAAAAGCAAGCCATCTCGACCTTAGCTTATCAGTGTTGTTCAAACATGGAACTGCAAAAAGAACTGGGGCAAAGTTCAGACAGAGATTGACAATGTACAGAACAAATGGACGATTGATTTAAGAATTCAGAGAAAATTCAGGGAACCTTGGGCTATGTATTTATTAGGACCTAATTTACAGTGTTTCTTTATTTATCTTAATAAGAAATGAGTAACGTTTAAAATTTCTAAAATAATCAATGTTTTTCAGTGGTTTGTTTGAGTGTTGTTTCTTCTACATGTTGCTTCTGTAGAAAACCTTCAGGCCCCCAATTCCACCCAGTCTTAACCCCGAAGGCCATTTCCCTCTAAACATGTAAAATTTCCTGTGTTTTTATACAATCTTAAACCATCCTTTGGTTGAGATGTTCAACCTGTTCAGATGGAACTTTAAAGTGGCACAATTTGTAAAGGGAAGGGATTTCTCCCTGTGTCCTGGTGATAATTCTTTGCACCCACTTTTTCTGAAGACGTCTCAACGTGCTTCACAGAATTGACTGTATATTTGTCATATACAGTCGGGTGAAACGCGGCAACAGCGTGGCAACAAAGTTATTAAACTCTAATCCTTGCATTTGATATAGTGCTTCTCACATCTTATCGATGTCTCAATGTACAGAATGTACTGTAAAGTGAATTGATTGTATATTTGAGGGTGAATTGCGCACAGCAGTGTCCCACAAACAATCGTGGATTGAAATGACCGATTTTATTATTGTGGTTTTATTTGGACAGATTATTATTAGGCATGTAGAGTAAAGAAACTTGCGTAAGGTTTCGCCCTGATGTGCCTAGATTCGAACACAGGTCTCATGCTTGTAAGGCGAGTGCTTTAAAGAGTACTACAGGATGTCTCAATAATTGGAGCTACGGGAGCTCACACAGCAGTATCCCACAAACAGTTGTGAATTAAGTGACCAATTTATTAAGGTTTTACCCTGCCCAGAAACAAACCCAGATCTCTTGCTTACAAGGCAGGTGCTCTAACCATAGGGCTACAAGCGTCCACTAACTCATTTAACCCATTCGCCTACAAAATATACAGTCAATGCACTTTATACTACATTGTGTGAAATGCTTTAAGACATTTCGAAGCTGCGATAAAGTGCTATATCAAATGAAAGGATTATTACTACAGTATTATTATTGTGACCATTTGTAAACTTGATAATTTCCTAACCTCGTTAACTCTAACAAAGAAAGCCCGAGACTTTTCAAGAATAATTTTGGAATGAGTTATTAGGTCACTGAGTTTTTTTTTATGATACAATTGTAAAGAAGGCGTGTTTATTTTGTACTCTGCAGTGTGCAAGGTCCAACATGTGACCGTAATATTTTGAAATCAGATTAATAAATAGAGTCCGAGACTCTGGACTGAGGATCAAGAGATCAGATATGTGTCAGTACGATCCTTTAGATCTGCTTATGGACATCATATGTACTTATGTATAAGTTTTTTATATATATATAATTATCAAAATTATATATAATTATATATAATTTGCTACAAATTGTACTTCTGTGAAGTGCTTTGAGACATCTTTACAATGTGATATGGCGTTGCAGTATATCAAATGCAAGATTATTAGTGTTATTCTCTATTAATCCCATTGATTTGTGACTAACAGCTGGCTATTGTCTTACCTACAGATGTCGACGGGCTGCCTGCCTCCCGACCTGGACAATGTAGATCTGCTGGACCTGCTCTTTGACCAGCAGGATGGGATTCTCTGGAACCAGGAGTTCGATCCTGGCTGCAGAGTGGGCACAGACGACTGGGCGGTGGCAGATCAGAGTGTAAGATTACATGTCGTTTGTTTCAAGAACAACTCCGATAGATTTCCGCTGGAAAATAATATCTCAGGATACAGTGCATAGTTTTGGGACATTACATGTCAAGCAACTACCATGATGGTGCAAGGCAAACTGGAGGGAACTTAGTCTTTTTTCACCTAGCAATTTCTCACATTGTTAATATGCCCACTGTTCTCATTCATTCTCAGCCTCTTGCTTTCTGTTTGAGTTGGTGTCTCTAATAATAACAGTAACATAATAATAATCATCATTATCACCATCTTTCGATTTGATGCCGATAATGTCAATGCGATTCACAGGGAATTACTGTAAAATGCAGTGATTGTATATGTAGGTGAACGTGGCAGTCCATTTACACATAACAAAATCTCAAAAACAGCCAGGAGCGAGTGACCAATTTTATCTGATGGATTCTTGGCCAGGACATCAGGAGAGAGAAACTCCTTTCTCTTTTTGAGCAGCATTGTATGATCTTTAATGTCCACCTTACCAAGAGCTCGGTCATACAAAAATAGGACATTGCTGTGTGCAAATTGGCTGCCACATTTGCCCACAAACTACACAGTCACTAAACTTCACCTTAAATCCTATGAAGCACTCAGAGATGCCTAACTGATGTGAAAGGCAGTACAGTATATCAAACTATTAATTGAGATGTTGCTTTCTTCCTCACACACGTTACTTACTTTGCTCTGTCCCGCAGTGTCCAGTTTACACTTTTGTGATGCACAAATGTCTGAAAGCTGCTTCAGGTTCCTTTGCGAGTTGCCACTAATCCAAAGATCCTTTGTCTCTCCCCTCAAACCACACACAGACCATGAATAATTCCATGAACGAGAGCAGGAATGCGGAATTCCTAAACTCTATCCTGGCCAAATCCATGCCCAACTCTCCCCAGTGGTCCCCAGCGCCCAGCGACAGTGGCATATCAGAAGACCACCACTCAGACCAGATGGACAGCCCCCCATATTCAATGCCCCCGGACAGAGATGGTTTCAGTGAGCTGCTGCAGCCTGATGCAGTCTGTCCCCAGGATGGCTGTCGCCCGGCCACTAACCTGAAGCCCTTAGGGACAGAATTCCCAGATATGGATGTCTCCGCAGGACTTGGTGAGTGAAAACCAACGATTCCAACAGCCTGGGACACACATTACCTCACAGAGCCATCAGAGTACAGTGGTTTATAAGGTTTTAAATAGGATTGAGAAAGCAAATCGAGAACAAAGCTTATATCTATGCCAAGCCACAAGCTCAGGTTTGGTTGCAAAGAGCATTTGCAACATCCAAAACAACAATAAAATTACATTTATAGAGCTCCTTTGTAAGACAGACACCAGGAAGTATTTCTTTAGCTCGAGTGTATTTATCAACTGGATCAGATTACCAGCAAGCGTGGTTCAAGAAACAGTTTGATAATAATAATATAATAATCCTTGCATTTGATATAGCGCTTTTCATGTCATCTAGAGGTCTCAAAGCACTTCACAGAATACACTGTAAAGTGAATTGACTGTATATTTGATGCTGATGATGGGTGGAAGGGTGGTAAGATGGGTATCTTACAAGGGTGAGATCAAAGGACATGAAAGTGCTTCTGCCAAACTAATCATATGCTTTGGTTCATGTGAACTCAGCCGGTAGTACTCTTACCTCTAGACAGAAGTTTGTGGATTCAAGCCCCATGTTTAAAATTTGAGCGCATAGTTTAGGATGATAGTCTAATCCTGTGCTGGGTGGAGCACTGCATTGTGAGAGGTGCCATCCTTTAGATGAGATGTTAAACTGATGTGTTGTTTGCCTGTTCGGGTGGACTTTAAAGATCCCAAAAGTCCAAAAAGAGAAGGGAGTTTCTCTTGATGTCCTGGCCAACA